>OW386288.2:89074401-89252596 GCA_936432065.2 Rutpela maculata | reverse complement strand
TAAACCACACTATTTGATGAACTTGTAGTATATTATTCAACGAGCGGTAATTTAGGTAATAACTCATGCAAATGAAGTTTACAGCATGAGCCGCAGGCAAGTGCTGTAATTCATCAAGTGGGTTATTACCATTACCGCAAGTTGAATACTATACTTTATCTACGATTATAACAATAAATATTAAATTGAGAAAATTTTGTTTTAATTAGGTACTCAGTTTGTTTATTAATAAAATTAACTGTAAAATTTAACTTAACTTAATTTAAGGATTTCTCTCGGACAGAGCCACACCTTCGTGAAGCGCGTTACGTCGATTGGATAGGCTAGGCATGAAGATACAGATGATTGGCACTATCACCTAGTGATTTATAATAACTTACTCATTATAACTCACGCTATTTGTTTATGGATACTATAAATTGTTCAAAAGTAGTTCATTAATAAGTATATAACCTAATAAGAGTAAATAAAATAACCAAAAGTAGTTTATATTAGTCATAGATTTTTATTGCTCCTAACTTAGCATACCTAGAATATTACCTACAATATCTTATTAATATTTCTAATCCTATTTACATTCACAATATTGTCTGTAATTCTCCTATTTCCTTATTCAAAACAGTAACCATAAAATTAGCATAATGTCCTGTAGACTGACTGCCTTTGTATGTTCATTCACTTTAATCATCTGAAAATGTCACGTTGAGTGCCGAACTGCAGTAAGGTGCAAGTTACAATAATTTGGCGGTAAAAAATAAAGTAAATGTTAATGTTGGTGTTTCATTATTATATCATCATAATTAATTACCACAAAGTAACGGCTTACCAGTTTAATTTTGGAGGAGGTATTGTTTTTATGATTATATATAACTAAATATTTGTAAATTATTTTCCGTTGAAATTAATTTCATTTCCTGAAAATAAATTTCTGTGATAAAAACATTCAGATTATAAGTAAGATGATAACTGTTCAAATATGAAACGTAATTACTTGTAAACTTATATAAATGTTCACAAGAATTTTACACTCATCCGAACTCCGGCTTTCCAAGTAAGCATGAAAGAATGACTGGATATTTAATAGTGCCGGTGTTGTCAAATCTCGGACGCAGCATTATACGATTTTTGAATAGAGAATATTTGAAGTATATTTATGTTCACAAATCTATGCGCCCCCAAACATAATTCGATGGAACTAAAAATATACTTTTAGTTTTACGGAACATATGATACTGCGTCCGAATCCAAAAAAAACTCGGGTCGATATTTTGCTCAATTGAAACGAAACAGAACTCATTTCTATGTTTACGTATAACCCAGGAGACGAAGAACATTTTGAGGTGCTGAAAATTGACCATTTCAGAGATTTGTTGAAGATAACACGAGAAAACAATACTGCGTCCGGTATACAGACGCAGTATTGTACAGGACGCAGCAGTGTATGGTATCGTGCACATGTACGGACGCACCATTATTTGCAGGACAAATATATATATATATATATATATATATATATATATATATATATATATATATATATATATATATATATATATATATATATATATATATATATATATATATATATATATATATATATATATATACATCCCGCTATCAATGCTGCGTCCTTTCACAAGCCAACCTTACTGCGTCTCCCAGAAATACGCTAGTTAGCTCAAATCTAATGAAGTATATTGGATCTACTAACCAAATTCAGTTAATATCTGGTTTTAGAATTGTAATAACTCAAGAAATAAAAAAGTTTAATATACAGGACAATACTGCGTCCTTTCAAAAACAGCACATTATTGCGTCCGAGAATAATTTCATTCTTCTTCAATACAATGCTGCGTCCGAGATGACTACTTTTTGTGAAAATTAGCATATTACTGCATCCGGCGCGGTTGTCATATTTACCCTAATAATTTTATTGCACTTGTAGTGGAACAAATCAATAGCCGTTAGTTATTTCTAAATGTCAGTAAAATTCGAATTATGATATTATTATTTTAGGATCAGTTTTTCAATTGTGCACTAAAAGTAGCCTCAAATTTGCAATATAAAATGCTGAATTTAGGAGATCAATGGAATTTTGGATAGATGTTCATTTTTATTTACTCCTTCACTAAGTGATGAGTTCACCTTAGAATAGAAGGGAGAGCATATGCTTCTTGCTTTTGCTTTTTGCACATATCTCGAATGATAAGAGTTTTAGTCTTGAAAGTTGAAAAACACATTTCTTGAAGTACAAATGTGTTTGATAATAAATGCCTTCGGATTTATTATTTTGTAAAGAACAATGTTAAAAAGGGCTTTTTTGACCCATCCGTGGTAAAGTGTGGAAGCTATCTTTTTTTTTACTAATTTTGGGCTGCTGAAAACGAATCCTCATCCGTTTTAACGAAAAGTCTCGGGAACACATTAAAAAACAACCCCTATTTGGGTGCCATAAAGTGAAGATTCTCATTTTCCAAACCAAAAGTCATTTAAGTCATTTAAATGATTAAAGAATTTTTAATATAAAAAACAATATTTTCTGGATAGTGATGCACACCGTACACCCAAACCCCAAGAGTGTGAGAAATATTCAGGGATGAAAAATATTCATCTGAATTGATTAAATCACCTTAGTCTGATAAAAAGACAAAATCCACCACCTTAATTGGTGGGGATGGGTGTAAGAGTATTCAGAAGTAATCACATTATAACCTGATAATAGCCTTTTAATAAGGAATTTTGTTTTTTTTTTTAAATAAATAAATAATCGTATATTATATATTGTAACTTACACCGTTCTTATGGGTGGTGAAAGGTGAGGGGAAGGCGAGGGAGAGCCCTTTTTTGGCCCATTCACGGTAAAGTGTGGAAACCATATTTTTACTAGTTTTAGGGTGCTGAATACGAATCTGTCATCCGATTTGGCTAAAAACATCGGGAAGACAGTAAAAAATAACTCTTATTTGGGGGGTGGCATTGAAATTGATATTATAGCTTGCAACAAAAAGTAATTCTTTAGTGCAGGAAATTCTTCCAAGATACTCAGTTTCATTAGGTAAGTAATGAAAGAAGCAAAAATTCTAAATTCACCACCCCTCTCCCTCGTTTCCCTCACCTTTCACCACCCTAAGAACGGTGTATAATTACAATATTACTCCTTGTTAAATGGCTATTATTACTTCTGAATACTCTTACACCCATCCCCACCAATCAAGGTGGTGGATTTTATCTTTTAAGAGTTTTTATTGGTTTTAATTTCAAAAGAAATCCCTAATCACCCAATTTGATGTTTTTCTATCATAATGAGGTGATTTAGTCAATTCGGATGAATATTTCGCACCTCTGAATATTTCTCATATTTTTGGGGTTGGGGTGTAAGGTGTGCTTATTACTATTCAGAAAATATTACTTGTTTTTAAATTAAAAAATTCTTTAATTATTTAAATGACTTTGGGTTGAGAACATGAGAACCTTCACTTTATATGGCGCCCAAATAAGGGTCGTCTTTTAATGTGCTCCCTAGACTGGCAAAACTGGCCACGGATTCGTTTTCAGCACCCCAAAATTAGTAAAAAAAGATGGCTTAAACACTTTACCGCGTTAGAATTTTTAAAAACTGTTTTTATGAAGATAAAAGTTTTTGTACTCATATTTAATATCAATTTAATCAATTAATTTAATTCTTTTCTAAACCAGAAACCAAATATTATTGGAAAAAGAGGGGATTTATTTTCTATATATCTACAGTTTCAACTAAGTATGTTGAAATTCTTGTAAATAAATTAAAGTCTTCAAACTCTAGTGGTCATGATATTTCTAATAATTTGGATAAAAAATGCAAATATGTGATAAGCGGTCCATTTCTATAGAGAAAGGTATATTTCCCAGTAAATTTAAAAGAGCCATAGTCTCTTTATTATACCAGAAGGGAGATCCAAATGACTATAATAATAATTATGAAGCCATTAGTCTACTATGCAGATTTTCTAAAATTTTAAAAATTCATCTCAAGGAGCAATCATCAGATTTTTTACATCGGAATATGTGACTGTCTCTGCTTTGTGTGATTTTCATCACAAAATCATTAAAGCTTTAGACAACAAGAAATCAGTTGTGGATCTTTTCGAAGATTTCTCACAAGCTTTTGATTTGGTAGACCATCAGCTGCTTAAGACCAAACTAGCACTATACGGTATTCGACTAAGTGATTTACAAATATTTTCCTCCTATTTAGACAACAGGACACAAATTGTAAAAATGGTCGGTGGAGTTGAAAGTAATATTTGTGATATTACACAAGAAGTTCCAGGAGTTTGGGATCACTTTTATATATAATATTTACTAACTATGTGGTCAGCCATCAACAAAAGATACCAAATATTCATGTGATCTGTTATGCTGATGATACAAACATTCTAGTTACCGGCAACAACATAATTGAAGAAAAAAAAAACACTGAAAGATTTTATCAAGAAATCATACATTGGTCTCAAAATAATAACCTAATTCTAAATAAAACAAAGACAGTTTCAATATAATTTCACAGGCCCACAAAAAAAAAGTTGTCTGCGCCGCAGTATTGACCATACCTATCCTTTGTATTTTGACCCGCTGAACACGAATCTGACCTTTGTTTTTCCCCTATACGTCAGGTTTTTTTTAAGCAAAAATGTTTAATATTTATATATTTATTTGCTATTAAAAGAAAAACCTGACGTGCTGGAGAAAAACTAAGATCAGATTCGTGTTCAGCGGCTTAAAATACAAGGGACAGATGTGGTCAGTAACCCCGCGCAGATGACTTTTTTTTGTGGGATGTGCCACACTGAGTGTGGCACAGTGGCAACCAAAAAAAGTGGTCTGCGCGGGGGTACTAACCACACCTATCCCTTGTATTTTGAGCCGCTGAACACGAATCTGACCTTAGTTTTTCCCCTACACGTCCGGTTTTTTTTAACAGCAAAAAAAGTCTGTTGAATCCTGATATTTATATATTTATTTGCTGTTAAAAAAAAACCTGACATATAGGGGAAAAACTAATGTCAGATTCGTGTTCAGCGGCTCAAAATACAAGGGATAGGTGTGGTCAGTACCCCCGGCGCAGACAACTTTTTTTTTTGTGGGCCTGTGTTTCATTGAATAATAATTCCGAGAGCTTAACACTTTTTAGTGGTACTGACTGGGAAATAAAAACTTGTTGAAAATTTTTAGCTCAAATAGCAATTCAATTCGTCAATTTCTAATCAAGTGTGCTGAAACAACCAATCAGAACAAAATTGCACTGATAAGATCTCTTAGGGATGTTTTCACTTATATTATCCAGTTTGACAGTTCAATAACATAGGTCATGAATGTTGTTGTGCAGCTAAGGTCATTTCCGAAGTAATTTTTCGCGCTGAATCCGAATCTGGCCTCAGAATTGGCCCATCACGTCAGGATTTTGAAATATTTGAGGTTAAGTACTTAAAAAATGACTTTTTTAGCAATTTTTGAAGTTGTGTCTAGAACCCAAAAAAATGTTCAGCTTATTTCTAATAAATATATCATTTAGTAACATCTTTCCTCTTTAAAATAAGCTTTCGAATGGTCATCTATGATGTTTCCTCGCAAAGTTATAGCCATTTTAAGGTGACATGAATTTGAAACCGTGTTCCCTACAACCCAACAATCTTCACCAAACGACTCTAAACGAATCAAAATTTAACACAACAATAGGAATAACCCAACATTCTTAAATCAAAGTTTGGTTAAAATTGAGGATCATGGTACGCATGGTACTCGGGGAAACCTACTACGCATCCATTGTACTCAAGGAAACTCACTGCACATCTATAATACTCGTGGAAACCCACTGCGCATTCATGGTACCCGGAGAAAGCTACTGCGCATTCATTGCGTACTCAAGGAAACCTTCTACGCATCCATAGTACTCGGGGAAACCTACTGCGCATACATTGCACTCGAGGAAATCCACTGCGCATCCATTGTACTCGAGGAAACCCACTGCGCATCTATAGTACTCGGGGAAACCCACTGCACATTGCAATTTGATAACAATCCATTATTCTTTTTCTATATTAAGAGCGAGTTAAACGAAAAAAATAATTATTTTAATCCACAATAGAACACATGGGCGGGTATGTGTCAAATTTCATGCTTAAAACTCTCCCTTTTCACTCGTTCGCGGTGTCTCCTTTTAAAAACCGTCGAATACGTGTCTCCTTATTTCCTCAGGAAAGCCTATCGCTGGAATATCGCGTTTCTGACTTACGCGATTTCAGAGATACGGGTACTCTTTAGACCATCTACCACCCCCGTTTTCACCACTTTAAAAAGTGAAAATCGAAATTTCATCCTACTCGTGTCTAACAGATTCTAATAAAAAGTATTTATGCCAAATTTCATGATTCTGGGTTTAACCGTTTCCGGAAGGCTTAAAAAACCTCCCTCTCCCCGTTCACCCGTTCGGAAGTCTCTTTTTGAAAACTGTCAAATACGTGCGCGTCTTCTTATTTCCTCAGAAGTGTCCATCGCTCGAATAATCACGTTTCTGACTTACGCGATTTCAAAAATACAGGTGCGCTTTAAACCATCCACCACCCGTTTTGACCTCTTCAAAAAGTGAAAATCGAAATTTCGTCTTAACACGATCTAATAGATTTCAACAAAAAATATTTCTGCCAAATTTCATGCATCATGCATCTAACCATTTCTGAAAAAACTTAAAATTTCAACCTCCCTTTTTATCAAACAAAAAGGTATAATAATGGTTCTATTTATAGGTATTAGACTTATAATAAACCACACTATTTGCTGAACTTGTAGTATATTATTCAACGAGCGGTAATGTAGGTAATAACTCACGCAAATGAAGTTTACAGCATGAGCCGCAGGCAAGTGCTGTAATTCATCAAGTGGGTTATTACCATTACTGCAAGTTGAATACTATACTTTATCTACGATTATAACAATAAATATTAAATTGAGAAAATTTTGTTTTAATTATTGTTTATTAATAAAATTAACTGTAAAATTTAACTTAACTAAATTTAAGGATTTCTCTCGAACAGAGCCACACCTTCGTGGAGCGCGTTACGTCGATTGGATAGGCTAGGCATGAAGATACAGATGATTGGCACTATCACCTAGTGATTTATAATAACTCACTCATTATAACTCACGCTATTTGTTTATAGATACTATAAATTGTTCAAATGCAGTTCATTAATTAGTATATAACCTAATAAGAGTAAATAAAATAACTAAAAGTAGTTTATATTAGTCATAGATTTTTGTTGCTCCTAACTTAGCATACCTAGAATATTACCTACAATATCTTATTAATATTTCTAATCCTATTTACATTCACAATATTGTCTGTAATTCTCCTATTTCCTTATTCAAAACAATAACCATAAAATTAGCATAATATCCTGTAGACTGACTGCCTTTGTATGTTCATTCACTTTAATCATCTGAAAATGTCACGTTGAGTGCCGAACTGCAGTAAGGTGCAAGTTACAATAATTTGGCGGCAAAAAGAAAGTAAATGTTAATGTTGGTGTTTCATTATTATATCATCATAATTAATTACCACAAAGTAACGGCTTACCAGTTTAATTTTGGAGGAAGTATTGTTTTTATGATTATATATAACTAAATATTTGTAAATTATTTTCCGTTGAAATTAATTTCATTTTCTGAAAATAAATTTATGTGATAAAAACATTCAGATTATAAGTAAGAAGATAACTGTTTAAATATGAAACATAATTACTTGTAAACTTATATAAATGTTCACAAGAATTTTACACTCGTCCGAACTCCGGCTTTCCAAGTAAGCATGAAAGAATGACTGGATATTTAATAGTGCCGGTGTTGTCAAATCTCGGACGCAGCAGTATACGATTTTTGAATAGAGAATATTTGAAGTATATTTATGTTCACAAATCTATGCGCCCCCAAACATAATTCGATGGAACTAAAAATATACTTTTAGTTTTACGAAACATATGATACTGCGTCCGAATTCACAAAAAACTCGGGTCGATATTTCGCTTAATTGAAACGAAACAAAACTTATTTCAATGTTTACATTTAACCCAGGAGACGAAGAACATTCTGAGGTGCTGAAAATCGACCATGTCAGAGATTTGTTGAAGATAACACGGGAAAACAATACTGCGTCCGGTATACAGACGCAGTATTGTACAGGACGCAGCAGTGTATGGTATCGTGCACATGTACGGACGCAGCATTATTTGCAGGACAAATATATATATATATATATATATATATATATATATATATATATATATATATATATATATATATATATATATATATATATATATATATATATATATATATATTTGTCCAACAAATAATGCTAATAATCGTATAATGTTGCGTCCGACATTTGACAACACCGGCACTAATAAATATCTATTCATTCTTTCATTCTTACTTGGAAAGCCGGTGAGTTCGGACAAGTGTAAAATTCTTGTGAAAATTTATATAAGTTTACAAGTAAACATGTTTTATATTTAAACAGTTATCTTCTTATAATCCGAATGTTTTTATCACAGAAATTTATTTTCAGGAAATGAAATTAATTTCAACGGAAAATAATTTACAAATATTTAGCTATATATAATCATAAAAACAATACCTTCTCCAAAATTAAACTGTTAAGCCGTTACTTTGTGGTAATTAATCATGATATAATAATGAAACATTTACTTTATTTCTTATCGCCAAATTACCTACATTACCGCTCGTTGAATAGTATACCATAAGTTCATCAAATATTGTCAAATTGTGTGGTTTATTATAAATCTAATAACTATAAATAGAACCATTATTATACCTTTTTCTTTGATAAAAAGGGGGTTGAAATATTAGGTTTTTCCGGAAACGGTTGGATGCATGAAATTTGGCAGAAATATTTTTTGTTGAAATCTATTAGATCGTGTGTAAGACGAAATTTCGATTTTCACTTTTTGAAGGGGTGAAAACGGGGGGTGGTAGATGGTTTAAAGCGTACCTGTATCTCTGAAATTGCGTAAGTCAGAAACGTGATTATTCGAGCGATGGATGGATTTCTGAGGAAATAAGAAGACACGCACGTATTCGACGGTTTTCAAAAAGAGACCCCCGAACGGGTGAACGGGGAGGGGGAGATTTTTAAGCCTTTCGGCAACGGTTAAACCCAGAATCATGAAATTTGGTATAAATACTTTTTATTAGAATCTGTTAGACACGAGTAGGACGAAATTTCGATTTTCACTTTTTAAAGTGGTGAAAACGGGGGTGGTAGATGGTCTGGAGGGTACCCGTATTTCTGAAATCGCGTAAGTCAGAAACGCGATGTTCCAGCGATAGGCTTTCCTGAGGAAATAAGGAGACACATATTCGACGATTTTTAAAAAGAGACACCGCGAATGGGTGAACAGGGAGAGGGATGTTTTTAAGCATGAAATTTGACACATACCCTTCCATGTACTCTATTGTGGATTAAAATAATTATTTTTTCGTTTAACTCGCTTTAACAGAAAAATAGAATAATGGATTGTTATCAAATTGCGATGCGCAGTGGGTTTCCCCGAGTACTATAGATGCGCAGTGGGTTTCCTCGAGTACAATGGATGCGCAGTGGGTTTCCTCGAGTGCAATGGATGCGCAGTGGGTTTCCCCGAGTACTATGAATGCGTAGAAGGTTTCCTTGAGTGCAATTAATGCGCAGTAGGTTTCTCCGGGTACCAAGGAAGCGCAGTGGGTTTCCACGAGTACTAGAGATGTGAGGTTTCCTTGAATACAATGGATGCGTAGTGGGTTTCCCCGAGTACCATGCGTACCATGATCCTCAATCTTAACCAAACTTTTATTCAAAAATGTGTTAAATTTTGATTCGTTTAGAGTCGTTTGGTTAAGATTGTTGGGTTGTAGGGGACATGGATTCAAATTCATGTCACCTTAAAATGGCTATAACTTTGCGAGGAAACATCGTAGATGACCATTGGAAAGCTTATTTTAAAGAGGAAATATGTTACTAAATGTTGTATTTATTAGAAAAAAGCTGAAAAATGTTTTGAGTTCCAGACATAACTTCAAAAGTTGCTAAAAAAGCCATTTTTTAAGTACTTAACCTCAAATATTTCAAAACCCTGACGTGATGGGCCAATTCTGAGGCCAGATTCGGATTCAGTTCGAAAAATTCCTTCGGAAATGACCCTCAGCTGCTCAACAACATTCATGAACTGTCAAACTGGTTGCCATAAGTGAAAAGATCCCCAAGGGATCCCATCAGGGTAATTTTGTTCTGATTGGTTGTTTCAGCACACGTGATTAGAAATTGGCGAATTTAATAGGATGTTGCTATTTGAGCTAAAAATTTTCAGCTATAATATCCCAAGGATGTTGATAATACGAAATAATTTTATCACAGTTTCCGAAAGCACTTGCTTGGTAATATCCCGACGCCGCAGGCGGAGGGATATTACCTAAAAGCAACGTGCTTGAGGAAGTTGTGATAAAATTATGAGCTATTTATCAACGTTCGAGAGGTATTCGCATAGAAAATTTTTTGCAATTTATTATATTTATTTGTTCAAAACTATTTATTAAAAATACAATTATTAAAAGAGCAATTTGTAAAATTAAATGTAGATTATGTATGTATGTATTATGTATGTATTATTTTATGGGTTTTCCTCCATTATTATATTCATTAAATCGTTATTTGCAGTTCCATATCGACATTGTCAAAAAATAAATTTTAAATTATTGAACTGTCATTACTGTCAAACTGGATGACATAAGTGAAAAGATCCCTAAGGGATCTTATCAGTGTAATTCTGTTCTGATTGGTTGTTTCAGCACACGTGATTAGAAATGGACGGATTTAATAGGATTGATATTTGAGCTAAAAATTTTCAACACAAGTTTTCATTTCCCAGTCAGTACCACTAAAAAGTGTTAGGCTCTCGGAATTATTATTCAATGAAAATTATATTGAAACTGTCTTTGTTTTATTTAGAATTAGGTTATTATTTTGAGACCAATGTATGATTTCTTGATAAACTGTTTCAGTGCTTTTTTTTTGCTTCAATAAGATTGTTGCCTGTAACTAGAATGTTTGTATCATCAACATAACAGATCACATGAACATTTAATATATTTTGTAGATGACTGACCACATAGTTAGTAAACATTATATATAAAAGTGGTCCCAAAATTGACCCCTGTGGAACTCCTTGTGTAATATCACAAATATTACTTTCAACTCCACCGGCCATTTTTACAATTTATGTCCTGTTGTCTAAATAGGAGGAAAATATTTGTAAATCAGTTACTCGAATACCATACAGTGCTAGTTTGGACTTAAGCACCTGATGGTCAACCAAATCAAAAGCTTGTGAGAAATCTTCGAAAAGACCCACAACTGATTTCTTGTTGTCTAAAGCTTTAATGATTTTGTGATGAAAATCACACAACGCAGACTTGTTGGTTTTGTTTCTAGTGAAACCATGTTCAGCAGGAAGCAGTAATATATTCTGATGTAAAAAATCTGATAATTGCTCCTTGAGATGAAGTTCTAAAATTTTAGAGAAACTACATAGTTGACTAATGGCTTCATAATTATTATTATAGTCATTTGCATTTCTCCCCTCTTGTATAATGGAGAGACTATGGCTCTTTTAAATTTACTGGGAAATATACCTTTCTCTATAGAAAGGTATATTATATGACATAATGGACCGCTTATCGTATATTTGCATTTTTTTATCCAGATTATTAGAAATATTATCATGACCACTAGAATTTGAAGACTTAATTATTTACAAGTTCAGTTCAACATCCTTAGTTGAAACTGGAGGTAGATAGATAAATAGAAAATAAATCCCCTCTTTTTCCAATAACATTTGGTTTCTGGTTTAGAAAAGAATTAAATTAAGTAAATGAATTAATTAAATTGATATTAAATATGAGCGCAAAAACTTGTACCTTCATAAAAACAGATTTTAAAAATTCTAACGTGGTAAAGTGTGAAAGCCACCTTTTTTTTTACTAATTTTGAAAACGAATCCATTGCCCGTTTTGGCGAAAAATCTAGGGAACATATTAAAAAACAACCCTTATTTGGGTCCCATAAAGTGAAGGTTCTCCTGTGACCAACCAAAAGTCATTTAAATAATTAAAGAATTTTTTAATTTAAAATACAAGTTATATTTTCAACCCCAAAAATGTGAGAAATATTCAGAGGTGAGAAATATTCATCTGAATTGACTAAATTCTCTCATAATGATAAAAAAAAAACATCAAATTGGGTGATTAGGGATTTTTTTTTGCAATTAAAACCAATAAAATCTCTAAAAAGATAAAATCCACCACCTTAATTGGTGGGAATGGGTGTAAGAGTATTCAGAAGTAATCACATTATAACCTGATAATAGCCATTTAACGAGGAGTAATATTGTAACTATACACCGTTCTTGTGGGTGGTGAAGGGTGAAGGAAACGAGGGGGAGGGGTGGTGAATTTAGAATTTTTGGTTCTTTTATTACTTACCTAATAAAACTGAGTATTTTGAAAGAATTTCCTGCACTAAAGAATAACTTTTTGTTGCAAGTTCTAATATCAATTTTAATGCCACCCCCAAATAAGAGTTATTTTTTACGGTCTTCCCGATGTTTTTAGCCAATTCGGATGACAGATTCGTATTCAGCACCCCAAAATTAGTAAAAAGATGGTTTCCACGCTTTACCTCGGATGGGCCAAAAAAGGGCTCTCTCCCTCATTCCCCTCACCTTTCACCACCCATAAGAACGGTGTAAGTTACAATATCTAATGTACGGTTATTTATTTATTAAAAAAAAAACAAAATTCCTTATTAAAAGGCTATTATCAGGTTATAATGTGATTACTTCTGAATACTTATACACCCATCCCCACCAATTAAGATGGTGGATTTTATCTTTTTAGAGTTTCTATTGGTTTTAACTGCGAAAGAAATCCCTAATCACCCAGCTTGTTGTTTTTTTATCATAATAAGGTGATTTAGTCAATTCAGATGAATATTTCTCATCCCTGAATATTTCTCACACTTTTGAGGTTGGGGTGTACGGTGTGCATATCACTATCCAGAAAATATTGTTTTTTATATTAAAAATTCTTTAATTATTTAAATGACTCTTGGTTTGGAAAATGAGAATGGCACCCAAATGGAGGTTGTTTTTTAATTTTTAATGTGTTCCTGAGACTTTTCGTTAATACGGGTGACGGATTCGTTTTCAGCAGCCTGAAATTAGTAAAAAAGATAGCTTCCACACTTTGCCATGGATGGGCCAAAAAAGCCCTTTTTAACATTGTTCATTACAAAAAAGTAAATCCGAAAGCATTTATTATCAAACACATTTGTACTTCAAGAAATGTGTTTTTTAAATTTCAAGACGAAAACGCTTATCATTCGAAATATGTGCAAAAAGCAAAAGCAAGAAGAATATGCTCTCCCTTCTATTCTAAGGTGAACTCATCGCTTCCTGAAGGAGTAAATAGAAATGAATATCTATCCAAAATTCCATTGATCTCCTAAATTCATCATTTTATATTGCAAATTTGAGGCTACTTTTAGTGCACAATTGAGAAACTGAATCTGAAATAAGAATTGACAGAGAAATCATATTTCGAATTCTACTGACATTTAGAAATATCTGACGGCTATCGATTTGTTCTACTACAAGTGCAATAAAATTATTAGGGTAAATATGACAACCGCGCCGGACGCAGTAATATGATAAGTTTCACAAAAAGTAGTCATCTCGGACGCATCATTGTATTGAAGAAGAATGAAATTATTCTGGGACGCAATAACGTGCTGTTTTTGAAAGGACGCAGTATTGTCCTGTATATTAAACTTTTTTATTTCTTGAGTTATTACAATTCTAAAACCGGATGTTAACTGAATTTGATTAGCAGATTCAATATACTTCATTAGATTTCAGCTAACTAACGTATTTCTGGGAGACGCAGTAAGGTTGGTTTGTGAAAGGACGCAGCATTGATAGCGGGATGTATATATATATATATATATATATTATATATATATATATATATATATATATATATATATATATATATATATATATATATATATATATATATATATATATTTGTCCTGCAAATAATGCTGCGTCCGTACATGTGCACGATAAAATACACTGCTGCGTCCTGTACAATACTGCGTCTGTATACCGGACGCAGTATTGTTTTCCTGTGTTATCTTCAACAAATCTCTGAAATGGTCGATTTTCAGCACCTCAAAATGTTCTTCGTCTCCTGGGTTATGTGTAAACATAGAAATGAGTTCTGTTTCGTTTCAATTGAGCAAAATATCGACCCGAGTTTTTTTTGGATTCGGACGCAGTATCATATGTTCCGTAAAACTAAAAGTATATTTTTAGTTCCATCGAATTATGTTTGGGGGCGCATAGATTTGTGAACATAAATATACTTCAAATATTCTCTGTTCAAAAATCGTATAATGCTGCGTCCGAGATTTGACAACACCGGCGCTATTAAATATCCAGTCATTCTTTCATACTTACTTGGAAAGCCGGAGTTCGGACGAGTGTAAAATTCTTGTGAAAATTTATATAAGTTTACAAGTAATTATGTTTCATATTTAAACAGTTATCTTCTTACTTATAATCTGAATGTTTTTATCACAGAAATTTATTTTCAAGAAATGAAATTAATTTCAACGGAAAATAATTTACAAATATTTAGTTATATATAATCATAAAAACTATACCTCCTCCAAAATTAAATTGGTAAGCCGTTACTTTGTGGTAATTAATTATGATGATATAATAATGAAACACCAACATTAACATTTACTTTATTTTTTACCGCCAAATTATTGTAACTTGCACCTTACTGCAGTTCAGCACTCAACGTGACATTTTCAGATGATTAAAGTGAATGAACATACAAAGGCAGTCAGTCTACAGGACATTATGCTAATTTTATGGTTACTGTTTTGAATAAGGAAATAGGAGAATTACAGACAATATTGTGAATGTAAATAGGATTAGAAATATTAATAAGATATTGTAGGTAATATTCTAGGTATGCTAAGTTAGGAGTAACAAAAATCTATGACTAATATAAACTCCTTTTGGTTATTTTATTTACTCTTATTAGGTTATATACTAATTAATGAACTGCTTTTGAACAATTTATAGTATCCATAAACAAATAGCGTGAGTTATAATGAGTGAGTTATTATAAATCACTAGGTGATAGTGCCAATCATCTGTATCTTCATGCCTAGCCTATCCAATCGTCGTAACGCGCTTCACGAAGGTGTGGCTCTGTCCGAGAGAAATCCTTAAATTAATTTAAGGTAAATTTTACAGTTAATTTTATTAATAAACAAACTGAGTACCTAATTAAAACAAAATTTTCTCAATTTAATATTTATTGTTATAATCGTAGATAAAGTATAGTATTCAACTTGCGGTAATGGTAATAACCCACTTGATGAATTACAGCACTTGCCTGCGGCTCATGCTGTAAACTTCATTTGCGTGAGTTATTACCTACATTACCGCTCGTTGAATAATATATTACAAGTTCTTCAAATAGTGTGGTTTATTATAAGTCTAATAACTATAAATAGAACCATTATTATACCTTTTTGTTTGATAAAAAGGGAGGTTGAAATTTTAGGTTTTTCCAGAAACGGTTAGATGCATGATGCATGAAATTTGGCAGACATATTTTTTGTTGAAATCTATTAGATCGTGTTAAGACGAAATTTCGATTTTCACTTTTTGAAGAGGTCAAAACGGGGGTGGTAGATGGTTTAAAGCGCACCTGTATTTTTGAAATCGCGTAAGTCAGAAACGTGATTATTCGAGCGATGGACACTTCTGAGAAAATAAGAAGACACGCACGTATTTGACGGTTTTCAAAAAGAGACCTCCGAATGGGTGAACGGGAGGAGGAGGTTTTTTAAGCCTTCCGGAAACGGTTAAACCCAGAATCATGAAATTTTGGCATAAATACTATTTATTAGAATCTGTCAGACACGAGTAGGACGAAATTTCGATTTTCACTTTTTAAAGTGGTGAAAACGGGTGTGGTAGATGTATCTCTGAAATCGCGTAAGTCAGAAACGCGATATTCCAGCGATAGGCTTTCCTGAGGAAATAAGGAGCACGTATTCGACGGTTTTTAAAAAGAGACACCGCGAACGAGTGAACAGGGAGAGGGATGTTTTAAGCATGAAATTTGATACATACCCGCCCATGTGTTCTATTGTGGATTAAAATAATTATTTTTTCGTTTAACTCGCTCTAACACAAAAAAAGAATAATGGATTGTTATCAAATTGCGATGTGCAATGGGTTTCCCCGAGTACTATAGATGCGCAGTGGGTTTTCTCTAGTACAATGGATGCGCAGTGGATTTCCTCGAGTGCAATGTATGCGCAGTGGGTTTCCCCGAGTACTGTGGATGCTTAGAAGGTTTCCTTGAGTGCGCAATGAATGCGCAGTGGGTATTCACGAGTATTATAGATGTGCAGTGGGTTTCCTTGAGTACAATGGATGCTAGTAGGTTTCCCCGAGTACCATGCGTACCATGATCCTCAATTTTAACCAAACTTTCATATAAGAATGTTGGGTTATTCCTATTGTTGTGTTAAATTTGATTCGTTTAGAGTCGTTTGGTTAAGATTGTTGGGTTGTAGGGAACACGGTTTCAAATTCATGTCACCTTAAAATGGCTATAACTTTGCTAGGAAACATCATAGATGACCATTCGAAAGCTTATTTTGAAGAGGAAGGATGTTACTAAATGATATATTTATTAGAAATAAGCTGAAAAATTTTTTGGGTTCTAGACCCAACTTCAAAACTTACTAAAAAAGTCATTTTTTAAGTACTTAACCTCAAATATTTCGAAATCCTGACGTGATGGGCCAATTCTGAGGCCAGATTCGGATTCAGCGCGAAAAATTACTTCTGAAATGACTTTAGCTGCACAACAACATTCATGACCTGTGTTATTGAACTGTCAAACTGGATAATATAAGTGAAAACATAGCTAAGGGTTCTTATCAGTGTAATTTTGTTCTGATTGGTTGTTTCAGCACACGAGATTAGAAATTAGCGAATTAAATTGCTATTTGAGCTAAAAATTTTCAACAAGTTTTTATATCCCAGTCAGTACCCCTAAAAAGTGTTAAGCTCTCGGAATTATTATTCAATGAAAATTGTATTGACACTGTCTTTGTTTTATTTAGAATTAGGTTATTATTTTGAGACCAATGTATGATTTCTTGATAAAATCTTTCAGTGTTTTTTTTTTTCGTCAATTACGTTGTTGCCGGTAACTAGAATGTTTGTATCATCAGCATAACAGATCACATGAACATTTGGTATCTTTTGTTGATAGCTGACCACATAGTTAGTAAATATTATATATAAAAGTGATCCCAAAATTGACCCCTGTGGAACTCCTTGTGTAATATCACAAATATTACTTTCAACTCCACCGACCACTTTTACAATTTGTGTCCTGTTGTCTAAATAGGAGGAAAATATTTGTAAATCAGTTAGTCGAATACCGTATAGTGCTAGTTTGGTCTTAAGCAGCTGATGGTCTACCAAATCAAAAGTTTGTGAGAAATCTTCGAAAAAACCCACAACTGATTTCTTGTTGTCTAAAACTTTAATGATTTTGTGATGAAAATCACACAATGCAGACTTGTTGCTTTTGTTTGTAGTGAAACCATGTTCAGCAGAAGACAGTAACATATTCCGATGTAAAAAATCTGATAATTGCTCCTTGAGATGGAGTTCTAAAATTTTAGAAATTCTACATAGTAGACTAATGGCTTCATAATTATTATTATAGTCATTTGGATCTCCCTTCTGGTATAATGAAGATACTATGGCTCTTTTAAATTTACTGGAAAATATGACTTTCTCTATACAAATGGACCGCTTATCGCATATTTGCATTTTTTATCCAAATTATTAGAAATATCATGACCATTAGAGTTTGAAGACTTTAATTTATTTACAAGAAGTTCAACATCCTTAGTTGAAACTGTAGATATATGAAAATAAATCCCCTCTTTTTCCAATAATATTTGGTTTCTGGTTTAGAAAAGAATTAAATTAAATTAATGAATTAAATTGATATTAAATATGAGTACAAAAACTTTTATCTTCATAAAAACAGTTTTTAAAAATTCTAACGCGGTAAAGTGTTGAAGCCATCTTTTTTTACTAATTTTAGGGTGTTGAAAACGAATCCGTTGTCAGTTTTGCCAGTCTAGGGAGCACATTAAAAGACGACCCTTATTTGGGCGCCATAAAGTGAAGGTTCTCATGTTCCCAACCCAAAGTCATTTAAATAATTAAAGAATTTTTTAATTTAAAAACAAGTAATATTTTCTGAATAGTGAGAAATATTCATCTGAATTGACTAAATCACCTCATTATGATAGAAAAACATCAAATTGGTTGATTAGGGATTTCTTTTGCAATTCAAACCAATAAAAACTCTTAAAAGATAAAATCCACCACCTTGATTGGTGGGGATGGGTGTAAGAGTATTCAGAAGTAATAATAACCTGATAATAGCCATTTAACAAGGAGTAAAATTGTAAATATACACCGTTCTTAGGGTGGTGAAGGGTGAGGGAAACGAGGGGGAGGGACGGTGAATTTAGAATTTTTGCTTCTTTCATTACTTACCTAATGAAACTGAGTATCTTGAAAGAATTTCCTGCACTAAAGAATAACTTTTTGCTGCAAGCTATAATATCAATTTCAATGCCACCCCCCAAATAAGAGTTATTTTTTACTATCTTCCCGATGTTTTTAGCCAAATCGGATGACAGATTAGTATTCAGCACCCCAAAACTAGTAAAAAGATGGTTTCCACACTTTACCGTGAATGGGCAAAAAAAAGGGCTCTCCCTCGCGTTCCCCTCACCTTTCACCAGCCATAAGAACGGTGTAAGTTACAATATATAATATACGATTATTTATTTATTTAAACAAAAAACAAAATTCCTTATTAAAAGGCAATAATGTGATTACTTTTGAATACTCTTACACCCATCCCCACCAATTAAGGTGGTGGATTTTGTCTTTTTATCATACTAAGGTGATTTAATCAATTCGGATGAATATTTTTCATCCCTGAATATTTCTCACACTCTTGGGGTTGGGGTGTACGGTGTGCATATATATCACTATCCAGGAAATATTGTTTTTTATATTAAAAATTCTTTAATTATTTAAATGACTTTTGGTTTGGAAAATGAGAATCTTCACTTTATGGCACCCAAATAGGGGTTGTTTTTTAATGTGTTCCCGACGCTTTTCGTTAAAACGGGTGAGAATTCGTTTTCAGCAGCCCAAAATTAGTAAAAAAAAAGATAGCTTCCACACTTTACCACGGATGGGCCAAAAAGCCCTTTTTTAACATTGTTCTTTACAAAATAGTAAATCCGAAGGCATTTATTATCAAACGCATTTGTACTTCAAGAAATGTGTTTTTCAACTTTCAAGACTAAAACACTTATCATTCGAGATATGTGCAAAAAGCAAAAGCAAGAAGCATATGCTCTCCCTTCTATTCTAAGGTGAACTCATCGCTTAGTGAAAGAGTAAATAAAAATGAACATCTATCCAAAATTCCATTGATCTCCTAAATTCAGCATTTTATACTGCAAATTTGAGGCTACTTTTAGTGCACAATTGAAAAACGGAACCTAAAATAATAATCGACAGAAAAATCATATTTCGAATTTTACTGACATTTAGAAATAACTGACGGCTATCGATTTGTTCTACTACAAGTGCAATAAAATTATTAAGGTAAATATGACAACCACGCTGGACGCAGTAATATGCTAAGTTTCACAAAAAGTAGTCATCTCGGACGCAGCATTGTATTGAAGAAGAATGAAATTATTCTCGGACGCAATAACGTTCTGTTTTTGAAAGGACGCAGTATTGGCCTGTATATTAAACTTTTTTGTTTCTTGAGTTATTGCAATTTTAAAACCAGATATTAACTGAATTTGGTTGGTAGATCCAATATACTTCATTAGATTTGAGCTAACTAGCGTATTTCTGGGAGACGCAGTAAGGTTGGCTTGTGAAAGGACGCAGCATTGATAGCGGGATGTATATATATATATGCAAAAAATATAGGAAATTTTACCCTCTTCAACTTTGCCTGGAACATTTTGCTCGTAGGATCGAGAGTTGCCGAATTATTTTGGTAAAACCAATTTTTGCTTGTCTTAAGAAGTCATAAACAGTTATCAAACATTAGATAAATTATACAGGATATCCTAAAAATTAGAAAATATGAAATCGTTTTTAAGCAAACTTTTTTTTACATTTTTATTGAAAACTGTATATAACAAAATTTATTCAATTATGGAGAAAAGCTTAAATAACGGAGTTTATTTGCAAAATAAGGAAATAGAAATTTAAAAAAAAATAACATCTTATTCAACTAAGTGGAAAACTATTCCACATGTAGAAATCCTACCAGTACACATTTTTCTAATCTTTTTCTAAATTCTTCATAGACAGATGATATTACATCAAGTAATGCCATGGATTAATGTCAAAGTCAGTGTAATTGATATTTATTCGTATTTAGTATTTTCTATAAAAATATTATTAGTTTTATACAGCCGTCGCGCCGCCCGGTCTATCGGCAATGTATTTTTTAATTTCGTCAAATGTATGAGTGAACTTTTCATATTTTGTAATTAGAAGATATTATTAAATAATCATCAATCCGTTTTGTTTCAATTAATTAACTCTCGTAGGTTTTTTGACACTGCACATTACATTATCTCTTTAACACGAATTGAAAATCAGATATAAGTATTTAATAGGGATAATATATTGGATTGTTGATAAAACCGAATGCGCACGCAGTCTAAGTTGATGTACCCAATGGGCAAAAGTCTTTCAATTCCATCAGTCAGTCTGTCTGTTGCATGTCTATGTTGGCAGTATATCTAAGAAACAAATAAACTATTCATAGGAAAAAAATAATATTTGACAGATATTGCCAATGAAGAAACCTGATATAATTTTAGTAAAAATATACAGATTGGACATTTTTTTCTATGATTATTTATTTGTGAATTATTCATATTTTCTTAAAAGACGTTCAAAGGTAACTCTTATTACATCTTAATTTCACCCTCAGGAAGTATAGTAACTGTAAAAAATATATTTCTCTAGTATAAATAGGCTTAGAATGTCATGACACGTCTAGATTTTGTCTGTCTATCTATCTGCCTCTAATTATTATTGTATCCACAATTACTCTTGAACGCACGCACACTCACACACATACACATACAAACTACATTTTTTCTAAACCACTTTTTTTGTATCTGAGTGTTATAGAATTAAAATTCGTCATAAACTGGACGTTAATTTTTGGGCGGTTATTACAATACTTTATAGTGTTACTCGAAAGTAAAAAACAGAAACTTAAGAGAGTTTATATACAATTTATTTTCATTTCGGTTACTAATTTGTAAATATTTGACAATATTGTCAAACAAAATCGTAAGTGTGCATTACCTCTGTAAAAAATATAACTACAGATACTTTCACTAATTTCTAATGTATCGAGATTAAGTAACCTTGGTTTAGTTATTAGAAGATTCTACTCTAATGCCTGATTGACTAGCTGCAAGTTTAACTTTGATAAATTACCCATATTTCCTCTTTTAATTCTGTAGGAACACCATTCACTGTTGTCACATAAATAACTGAATTAATAACAGTAAAAATTATTATTTAGAATAGTAGTAGTATAATTTTTAACATTAAAAGTATAAACTATAAACCCTACGGTTTCTAGTATGATTTCATTTCATAGTAACATTCCATTTAATTTAGATCAAGTCTTCTTGCTAAATTTGAAACTTATTTTATAAAGTAGCAAATAGAACTTTCAAACTCTAAAAACAAAAATCATGAAAATTATATTTAGGGATAATTGGCCAATCCTGTTGGTCTCAATAAAAAGTCATTGTGGGTCGATTATTCTGAAAATTGCAAATTTTTATTCTGAATAAATTTTAATAATAGAAAATTTTTGTAATTTGGAAAATAAAATTACTCTTGTCAATTGTTAGAAAACTGGTTCTAAAACACCCTGTATGTAAATAATTTTAATAATATCTGGCATATCCTAATTTCAAATCAAGTAGGAGCTGAATCCAGAACATGAACACCCACCAGCTCAACATGTTTTGGTCATTTGTACCTACTCATTAATCTATCCATGTACACTTGCAAATTATGTAGTCATAAAACCATGAAAATAAAGCAAATCTTTAGGCAAGTCTTTGGGCTAAATGCATGGCAACACTGCTGGAAGCCGATTCCACTGCAGATCCTAAAATAATGTATATTTTGGAAGCTATATATCTGCAGAATGTAATCCGCCATATATAGCCGGAAGCAGTATCCACTGCACTCTATGTCGGAAGTCATATCCATCGCGATTTGTCGATATGATGAAAACTATTCCTGATTGATAACTGAGATATAACTCACAGATGATTATATATATTTGAGTCAAAATATACATATTTCTACTCCTTCTAGTGGAAGCCGGATATACGCACCATATACCGGAAGTCATATTTATATGAAGATGTATATATGTTATATAAAATGATGGCATGTTAGCCAGAAAACTTAGAACTTTCTCACAGAATATTTACAGTTAGCCTTCACAAGCATCTCATATTACATATAGCAACTACTCTTCTTCAGCTATGCAGCATATTCATATTTCATGTCAAATTCCCACAATAGGATTGCATCATGTTGCTTCCTTTGTTCTAGAACTCTTCAAGTCAGCAACTCATAAGTTATAAATATATGTAAATTGCATTTTCAAGTCAGTTAATAGAACTCACTCATTAGAACAACATTAAACCAGGATGTAATATCCTTTTGTAAATTTTAATAAAATAATGTAATTTTAAATAAAGTTTTTAAAAAGTTTAAAGTGTAACGTGTGATATAACAAATTTTAGCGCAGTCGCGGTAGAATCTGGAAAACACCCCTGTAACGGAGCCTAACTAGCAGAAAAACTACCCAAGAGAACAAGGTCAACATCTCGAAAAAGGTACCTAACTAGTGGGAAAACTCTGTTAGAACAAGGACAACTTCTGCACAGGAGTGGTGGATTCTAATCCTTAAACAGAAAAGAAACTACGCACAAAGAAACATTTTAAGAAGCAACAATTACAAGAAGCATAATTTTAAGAAGAAACAATTTTAAGAACATTCTACGAAACACATTCCTGGCCCCTGAAAGTTGGTGTCTTCGGTATCGAGAAAACCCTCTACGGACGGAACACCTAGTGATATCCCTGGTAGAGAAGATTTTTGGTGTAGGGAAACTCACGGAGCAGCATTCGACTTCCAATTCAAGGCATGGGAATATTCATGTAAGTCAAAGAATCATCTCGCTATTTTTTCTAGTATATTTTTTTTTAAATAATTTTAATTTCGTGTTTTACAATAAACATAAAACGCAAGTAAAACAGAAAACAGTTCTAATATTCATAATAGTTAATTTAAATCACCTCAAGTACATAGTGTAACACAATACACCTTCCTCTTATTATAATATTTTTATTGCAACTTAATACTATCTTATTTTAACCTTTTATCTCTATGGTCAACGTATCATAATTGTGAAATCTACATAACTATAATATTTCATGAACAATTTGGCTTTAAGTTGTAAGACACCAGTGTCGTATCATTTTATTTTCTTTTAATAATTAATTTTTAAAACCTGTTTAACCATTTATTTAATTGTTTGAAAATTTAAATAAAAATACAACAATGCCAGATAGACAAGATGAACAAACTGAACAAAACGATACCCTTACCATAGAACTTACAAGTTAAGTGAAATCTTTTCGATAGTACCCGAATTTGACGGGAACCCAATATTTTTGCAAACTTTAATTACGGCTTGCATCCACGCCCAGGGCATGGCCGTGGATGACCAACGAATTTTACTAACTCTGCATATAAAACATAAGCTTAAAGGAAAGGCCGCATAATTAATTAATTCACGGAACCCAGCAACTTGGGACGAAATTAAAAAATTGCTCGAATCTCATTTTGGTGATTCGCGCGATTTAACTGCATTAATCCAAGACTTACAAAGAGTTCACCAACTACAGAATGAAACTGCTCTCACGTTTATATCTCGCTTACAAACGCATAACGCCAAAATGCACGCCGCTGTGCAGAAACAAAGTTTAACTAAAGATGAAAAAAAGGCTCAATCGGATTTAATCGAGACCATGACGCTCAATACTCTATTAACAGGCTTAGAATCTAAGCTAGGGCAAATAATTCGGGTTGGAAATCCCAGCACTATGCTTGACGCAATAAATAGGATCAAACGAGAATTGCAATTGTCATATTTCGAATCTCAAAAATGCATAAATAAGACAATTAATAAAAATACCATTCAAAACCAACAAAGACGTCCAAATTTGCAACAATTTTGTTCATATTGTAAGAAAAACGGTCACAATTTTAACTAATGCCGTACAAGGCAACAATTCTCACAAAACCCGAATTTTAGACAAAATTATTATAGCAACCCGACACAATTTTCGAAGCCTAATTTCCAAAATTTTCCAAATCAATATTCTCAAGGAAATTACACACAACAAAATGTTCAACAAGCGAGTACCTCGCAACAAAATAAGCCATCTGTAATAAGGCCTAATCCAAATTTTAGACCCCCTAACCAACAACCCTCGAACTTCAATCGTCAGAATACACAGAAAACGCATCATGTTAATTTCGATAATTATTACGACACACGAGGTTATGAGAATACTAATTTTTATTGTGAACGAGATAACCAACAATTTAACGATTTTCAAAATTTGCAAACAAGATGTGATGATCAATATTTGCCGCAGGAATACTTTCCTCAGGTTTCACATAATAACTTTGTTGATAACCTACCGAATCAATGCGAGAATCAGGATTATACTAATCCTCAGGATTTTTATCTAGGTTCGGAGTATCCCGCGGATACTCCAACGACAGACCCCCAAGTCGACGAAATATCGAATCAAATCCAGACGTTGAATTTAAACAGCAACTTCAACCCGTTCCTGAACTTTCCGGAACATGATTTCATGTAAACTCGTACCAATTTTTAACTGTAAATTCTAGAAATCTATATTATGGATGCTACCAATACTTTCAAAATTTTGCTCGACACCGGCGCAGGCATATCAATCTTTAAACCGAAAACTGTTGAAAAATATATGTCCAGACTTTCTGAGAATATTGTTATACAGGGTATAACACAACAAAAGGTCACAATAAATGAATCTGTTCTTGTACCATTTTCACCTAATGACCCGCATAAAGTGTACGTTTATAACCTCTATATTGAATTTGATGGATTATTAGGAGCTGATTTTTTTAAACATTACAATTGTATTATTGTTATGAAAAATAATCAACTAATAACTAACTTTAAAACTGTCCCACTTTATGAAGTAAACCGAGACCTACCTGAACCACCAATAAAAAAATCTAAACCTCAAAATTCTGTCCCGGGAGACCTTCGCGAAACCAAAAATCAAAATTTAATATCAATCGAACCACGTACTGAAAAAATGATTAAATTAAAATGTAATTTAGCTAACACGGACGCTATACTACAAGCCCAAGAACACGAAAAGGTACGTTTGCCTAACGCCCTCGTAAAAATAAATGCATAGGGTGAATTTTTCACATCAGTCCTTAATGCAAACGCTATTCCAAAAACAATCAATTTCTCTAATTTAAAACTTGAACCTGTTCAAAAATTTAAGTCGATTTTCAATTTAAATACGGAGAACCCGGACTTCCAATATTCAGACCGAACGTATGAGATAAAAAACCAATTACGTGTAGAACACTTAAATGACGAGGAAAGTGAATTAATCACCCAACTTTGCTTAGAATTTTCGGACATTTTCTATTTAGAAGGAGACAACTTGACATTCACCAATGAAATTAAGCACGCTATTGACACCAATAATTGCAAACCAATATTCACGAAATCTTATCGTTACCCATAAACAAGAAGTAAAATCACAGGTTTCAAAAATGCTAGACCAAGGCATAATTCGCCCTTCAATCTCTCCTTGGTCCTCCCCAGTTTGGGTCGTTCCCAAAAAACTTGACGCATCCGGAAAAGAAAAATGGCGAGTTGTCGCAGATTATAGGAAATTAAACAGACCGTTGACGATAAATATCCCCTTTCAAACATTTCTGACCTTCTAGATCAACTCGGAAAATGCCAATATTTTACAACTCTAGATTTGGCTTCTGGTTTTCGCCAAATAGAGATCAACCCCGAAGATATTCAAAAGACTGCTTTCGCAGTCGAGAACGGTCATTTTGAATTTGTTAGAATGCCTTTTGGTCTCAAGAATGCCCCATCGACATTCCAAAGAGTAATGGACAATATTCTGTTAGGGATCCAGAATGAACGTTGTCTAGTGTACATGGACGATATTATTATTTATTCCCTACCATCCACGACCATATGTCCCGTTTATGAAAGGAGGTCGCCTACCTAGGACACCTTATCACGAAGGACGGCGTAAAACCAAGTCCCACTAAAGTCGATGCCATTCTAAACTTTCCTCAACCCAAAAACCCGAAGGAAATCAAGTCCTTCCTAGGGTTAGCAGGCTATTATAGACGATTCATTCCCAATTTCTCTAAAATTTCGAAACCCCTGACTAAATTACTACAAAAGGATACACTTTTCAATTTTGACAATGACTGTACGAATTCATTTAAAAATTTAAAAGAAGCGTTAACGACTACTCCGATATTAATCTACCCCAATTTCGATGAACCCTTCGTCCTAACTACTGACGCGAGCTCATTTGCCGTCAGGTCGGTGCTCTCCCAAGGATGTATAGGCAAGGACTTACCCATTGCCTATGCTTCAAGAACTCTATGCAGCGCGGAAACTAAATATTCCACCATTGAACGTGAACTTTTATCAATCGTCTGGTCGGTAAAACATTTCAAACCATACCTATTCGGCAGAAAGTTTAAACTAGTGACTGATCACCGACCACTCACCTGGCTATTTTCCATAAAAGACCCAGGAAGCAGATTTGCTCGTTGGCGACTTAAACTAGAGGAATACGATTATGAGATCGTGCATAAACCCGGTAAAACTAACAAAAACGCTATTGCCCTATCTCTGATAAAAATCAACCATTTTTCAGAATGTTCAAAATTTAACTCAAAAATTTTAGTCGCAAACAGACACTTCAGATAACGAAAACTCAGACGATGAAATCCCCGACAACGACGATGAAACTGCCGAACAAATTGTCCAAGAGTTCGACACTTTTGCCAGGCTGTACAAGACAAAGTCTTTAATAGATTACTCTAAAATACAAACAATTATTAGACAATGAAAACAAGAACATTATAACCTTCTTCCAGCAATATAATCTAAGAGACCTTCATTACAAAATCATCGAGGACTTTTTCGAAGAAATTCCAGAGTTTCATAACGACAAAATCAATATCGTTTCTAGTAAATCAGTCAGACATAGGAAATATTACATTATCCCTCTACCATTTGATCCTGAATCTGTAGTAGAACATCTATTTTTAACGTTATTTAAGAATAAAAATGAACTAGACCTTTCCAAAACTTATCATGTTGAAAACAATCTAGATCTCCCAATACTCGAAGTTTTATCGTTAATCTTCGCGGAAAAAGATTTAAAATTAATCATTTGCCAAAACTTAGTACAAATTCCCAACGAAGACCAAATCCCGATAATCTTAGAACAACATCATAGCGGTAAAAGTAATCTACATCGCGGAATAAATGAAACGGTTCGAAGAATAAAAAATAAATATAATTGCAAGGCTTATCTAAAGATGTTGAAAACTTTATCAAATCCTGTCAAATTTGTCAAAAGAACAAGGTATATCGGAAAAATATGAGTAGCCCATTAGTAATCACAGAAACGCCAAGAACACCGTTTGAGAGAATCAATATAGACATATTTCAAACTCCCACAAAAAACTATGCTTTAACTATTCGCGATGAATTAACTAAATTCACACAGGCATACCCGATCCAGGACAAATCTGCAAAATCAGTCGTGAACACTAAGAATCCATTGTGGTTATGGCGGTGAATTGGATAATAGGTTACTAAAACATCTTTGTACCCTTGATGATATAAAACTGACCTATTCAAGTGCAGGACATCCCCAATCTAACGGATCAATAGAGCGATTTCATGCTACCTTAGCAGAAATGATCAGAATCCATAAATCTGAAAACCCCGAGGAACACCCTCTCACCATTTTACCCTACGCAGTAATTTGCTACAATAATTCAATCAACAAAACACATGGGTTCAAACCATATGAATTAATATTTGGACACACTTCGTGCAGGCCCCCTGAAACCTTGTATGATCAAAAAGAACTCATAACTAAATATGTCAGAGACCTAAATAATAGAATATCACACTATTACAAAATAGCACGTAGTCGTACACAGAATCAAAAGGAAAAAGCTAAAATTCGTTTTGACAAACATGTCCCCGAAAACCGACCAAAATATAAGATTGGCGTTAAAGAATCCCAAATCAAAGATAAATTATAAAACAAATTTAACGGTCCATTCGAAATTAAAGAAATTCTTCAAAATTCAGCAATTTTGAATAACCCTGAAACAAAACAAACTTCTAAAGTAAACTTTTATAGGATGAAACCATATTTTGAAAATTGAACTTTATTTTCAGGTTTCTCCTGCTGTTCGGATCAGCAATATCTCAGTACAGGATAAGACCAATAAACAACACCGTAGGAGTTTATTATCATCGGGACACAGACATAGTAATTTCCCACAAGAAATGGACACTACTCGTACACAAAAATATATCCACCTTTAAAACGGCTCTAGACAAAAACGACGAAATCTTACACACAATTTTTGACAAACTCGATTTGGCATACCAAAACATGATAGCCTTCACAAGCGAAGTTAATACACACCTTAGCCTTTTAGAACAGATATCAAAAACCATACATAGTAAATTTGACGAGATATATTTTGATACGAAACGTTACAAACGCGGAATATTAAACGGCATAGGTACAATATTCAAATCAATCACCGGAAATCTAGACGCGAAAGATGGCGAGTATTATTTTAACTGCATTAACAAACTAAATCGAGACGAACATCAGCTAGAAAACCTAATCAAAAATCAAATATCGGTCACAACTTCCGTTATTAAAAACTTCAATTTGACTATCCAAAAGCTACAAATCGATGAAGGGACATTTAATAAAGATATAAAAGAAATTGAATGCGAAATCCTAAGTGCCGGACATGATATGCAAATAGCCCATATAAAACTAAAATTCTTAGGTATTTGCGAACAACTCATGGCACGTTACTTATTTATTGAAGATCATTTAAATGACATTTTAAATTCTGTCACTTTCGCAAGACTTAAAATAATGCATACGCCAATCATTAATCCTCAGGATCTAGTAAATTCTTTGCAAGAGATTTCACAGAACTTACAGAGGAACAATTTACCACTTCCAATTAAATTATCAAAGGTTGCACAGTATTTAGACATTATTGAGTTGAAAGCTTTTCAGGTAAACTCAGAATTAACATTTGTATTAGATATACCTTTAGTAGACCCTGCAACATATTCTGCTTTTAAATTATATCCCATTCCTATTTTGAATAATAGAACTGGCTTATATCACATTTTGTCAACTTCTCAAAAATACATTGCGAGAGATGATGATTCTTTGATACTATTCCGGACCTCAAAGAATGCAAACAACTTAACTTCAATACCAAATTATGTCCAAATTTATTTGCATACCCAATTGACAACCACGCCATATGCGAGGCCCGTCTCTTCAAAAACCTCAAAATGCTGCCAGAAAACTGCCAGACATCGTTCATCATCAGTCAAGGCTATAATGTCCAAAAGTTAAAAGAAAACGTATGGTTAGTGATTAACGCGGAACCTCTACATGTGACTATCAATTGTCCAGAGAAAACTTCCAAAACCGATGTCATCCTCAAAAACTCAGTTATAAAGCTACAGCCAAATTGCTACGCCTTTGTAGGCATCACAAAAATTCAAGCCAGTACGAACGAGGAAAAAGACGACAGTCATCCAGTCCAAATCCCATACGAATGTTGCAGTCAAATCCCAGATAAAGTTCGAGTGCCCAATCTGAAACCTCTAAAATTAAGCAACTTAAATATTGAGGACCTCGACATTGCCAAACACAAACTGGATCAATATTCAATGGACCTAGATGACCTAATCAACGAACCCTCTATTACGAAACACATCTCCTGGTTCACCTACTTCACAATTGTTTTAATCTTCGGACTATTATTTCTCTATTTATTCTGCAAATGCAGAGCACGAAGACGAAGATTAGCCATTGGTGTCTCCACATTGCCTCCACCTCAACCGAGGCCTACTAAACCTCCCAGGACATTTAGTAGCCTATTCCCTTCACGAAGACGACCTCCACTAAGAAGAGAAGATGAAGACATAGAACTGAACTAAACCCAGACTGTTTGGTGTTTTTATTAACTTTTGTGCTAACTCTTCAGTGAATTTTATTACTCACTATATTTTATAATCCTGTTAATTTCAACTTATTAACATTTTATTGCTTTCTATTTTTTTTTTAAGTTTAACCTTTGCATTTTTACACTTAGTATGTTATATTTTATATATAGGGTTTTTCTGCATTTTTTACATTCTTATAATTTTACAATTTTTCATTTCTTTTCATTATTTTAAAAGTTGTTGTATAAGCATCAACTTTTTTTAGAAGGGGGAAGTTGTTATATAAAATGATGGCATGTTAGCCAGAAAACTTAGAACTTTCTCACAGAATATTTACAGTTAGCCTTCACAGGCATCTCATATTACATATAGCAACTACTCTTCTTCAGCTATGCAGCATATTCATATTTCATGTCAATTCCCACAATAGGATTGCATCATGTTGCTTCCTTTGTTCTGGAACTCTCCAAGTCAGCAACTCATAAGTTATAAATATATGTAAATTGCATTTTCAAATCAGTTGATAGAACTCACTCATTAGAACAACATTAAACCAGGATGTAATATCCTTTTGTAAATGTTAATAAAATAATGTAATTTTTAATGAAGTTTTTAAAAAGTCTAAAGTGTAACGTGTGATATAACATATATATTGATATGACATGCACAATGTTTTGATAAACTCCTAAAATGGATAAACATACACCTAATGGCATGAGGACACTGAGCATTGTATGTAGCTAGCTAAGCCCATACGAATGTGGTCCGAAATGAGGAAATGTGAATTCTTTTTTTAATTAATTACAAAGAATTTATTATTAGTTATAAGTATTCTGTCACTAGATATAAGTTTGGTAATGATAAAAAGTGAATAGGTGAAAATAAAAGACACATTTACAAAGTCATTATGCTAAAACGTAGTGTCGGTAATTTGGGGATACCAAAAAACATTCAGGTACATAAAGGTGAACTCTAGGACTTTTAATTGAATAGAAACACTTTCCATCACCCAAAAGGACAAAACTAAGTTTCAAAAGAAAAAACAATTTCCGGGGAATTAACTTTCAGCTCTGGGAAAAACATTTTAATTTATAAATGTCAATGCTACGATGATTTGACAATTATAACCAGCGATAGTGTGCAGGAACTCTAAGTTTACGCTCAAGTTAAGGTAAATATCCCAACTGAACTTTATAAGGTAAAGAATATTCAGCTATAGTTTTCATCGCGATACCACGTACCGGCGAACTTGAGGTTTTTATAGAGCAATAAAAACAAAACTTGTGCATGAAAACTTTATGAAACGTAGAAATAGAAAAGTAAACAATACGAAATAGTTAGGTAATCATGTTGAATAACCATAGATAGGAGATTTTATGTAAATAGAAAATTTAATGGATATTTATCAATATGAAAAATTCGTAAATTTGAGACTTTATTTTAATTAAAATAGGTCATGTCCTATATCAAAACTTTCGTAATAAAACGAAGTTTCAAAAGAAATAAACTCTTATAGTTCCAAAATGGATGAGGAAAAAGTTATGATTTTGGAACTAAAAAGGAAAATGTCATTAGAGTTTGCCAAAAATATCAACGTCAAAAAAAAAATAGGATTTTAAAAAAAAAGAGGAGACAGAAGTCAGTCAATGATTAGCAGTCAGAGAGAATTGTCAATTAAAGTTTTGTGGAAAAATCCGGATAGAAAAATAGTCTATCACATGAATGGAGTGTACATTTAACAAAGGAATATAAGGATCCAAATAGCAGATAAGTCCAGATAATTTAAATAAGAAGTTCTAGGGAATAATAGTAACATCAGATGACAGTAACAGACACTGAAGAAGAGAGCTCAGACCATTTAACATATTAATGACAAAGTAAGCTTACCAATTTATATAAAAAATTGCAATTTTTTCGTCGTAAAGTCTCGAGCATACATAATTTTAAGTAATTTTAATTTTAAGGCATTTATTTCTCTTGCTTGTATAATCTTCCAATTATTTATGTTAATACATTGTTCAATTATTCGTGGGTTTAACATTTATTTATTTAAATCCCATATTTATTCATATACAGCCATGAACTTGCTCCTGGGATTAGAGCAACTGTTTGCAGGCAATGCTCAGTTGACTCATGCTCACAACTAGGTTATACCAACAGGTATTGGCGTCCACGGCATAAAACAAATAATAATAATAATAATAATTTAAAAATAATAACTTAAAAATACTTATTTAAAAAAAAAAATTTAGTTCATTAAAGTTTATCATTTCAACAATTATTCTAGGCAAGGGTTTTGATTGGTTATTTTCAAATCATCAAAATTTAAATAAAACTCATAAATAACGAATATCATAACATTTGGCGTCCAACGCGGGGCAATTTACAAAATAGGGATATAAAACAAAGTTTATTGGTAAGACAGAGGTGGTGTTCACATTGGTATTTGCTATTGTATGGAATTACGTTCAGGTAAAGTAACCAAGATGGCAGACAAAAGGGAACAGGCACAAAACACAACACCCAGCACATCACAACTTGAAGAACACGCATCACAGGAAGTTTCACCACCGCCACCATCAGATATTAATACGACAAATCAAGCTGGCGATATAACACTGGCATCACCAGACACGAATATGTTAGCACAATTGGTACAAATGATATCTGGTCTGAAACAAGATTTCCAAGTCACGAACACAAAAATTCAAACAATTAACACAGAAATAAAAGAAAAAATGGAGGCAAATAACATAAAAATAGAAGAAAAACTGGAAGTCATTCAAACAAACAACACACAATTAGAAACAAAGATAACACAAAAATTGGATGAAAACAATACAAAGTTAGAAACGAAACTAGACACATTCAGACGGGAAATGAGAGAAGAAATACAGGGAAAATTGGTTCAAATACAAGAGGATATAAGGAAAGAGATGAGAGAAGAAGTAACTGGTATCATTGATCAAGGGTTTACAGCGTTAAACGAACAGGTGCAAGAACAAAATAAGATAATTGAAGCAACATTAAAAGAACAAGATAGAAAGTTAGAAAAACAAGTGAGAACGATAGAAGAAATGCCAAAAACCACAACACCTACAACGCAATACATAACACATAAAGAAAACGAGATTTATTTCTATGGAGACTCTCGTATACACCCACAGATATTCCTTACACGTATAAAACAACTTAAAAAACAGACCACCAAACACGACAGTGAAACAGTACATTCAGGAAAGACTGAAAAACGATGCTGAACTGTGGTATCATTTAATAGAGGAGAAATTTGATTCGTTTGAGGGTTTTGAGACTTTATTTATCAAGCAGTACTGGGGTGAGTATAATCAAAGAAAAGTACGATCCAATTTATTTAACGGCAAATATAACGAACAAGAGGGAATCTCACGCGAAAAATATGTTATAAAAAAAATTTACAATATAAGATATCTTGAACCAAAATTCACGGAAGATGAAATGGTACGGTATTTAGCTAGGCACTTTAATGATGACATTCATAATGTCATTGTCACACAACGTATAATAACATTAGATGGTTTGATTGAGTACCTCAGAGATATTGACGACTTTAAAATCGGGTGGAGGAAAACAGCGCCCCGAAATTACAGTGACAACCGGACGTACTATGACAATTGGAAAAATGATCGTGAAAATATGCAATATAATAATAATGGTAGGGACAATAGATTCAACAATTACAATAAATATTGTAATAACGGTGGAAATCAGAACTACTATGAAAATAGAAACAATAAACCTTACAATCAAAGGGAAACGTTTAACGATGAAAGAAAACAGACCAGGTGGGAAGATAGCCGAAAGGTACAACAAAATGATCAGCCAAGAAATTACGCGCACGTTGCAAACTTAAACGTACAAAAAGTTGAGTCAAAAAACTCCAAAGCATCGGCCTCGGAAATAAATCAAATCATGACGGTAGCGCAGGTGCAAGATCAACCGTCATATCGAAACTAATAAAGACAAATCTGATAGGAACAACTTATGAACATATGCGAGAATATATCAACACGGACAATGATAATAGGTTAACGGAAAATACACATACGAACAATTTGCCATTAATAAAGGTAAAGATAGAAAATATAGAAATCAATGCACTTATTGATACGGGAGCTGAATTGAGTTTGATTAACGAAAACTTTATAGAAGCGCACAAAGATAAATTCAATAATAAATTAATAAGAATATCAAGAATAAAATTGGTAGATATAAATGACAGAAAGGTTGCGGAATGTGGCAAAATAATGCAATCTAAATTCATCATTCAAGATGAAGAATTTCAAGGAGAATTTGTAGTTATTCAAAATATGAATTTTAACATGATCATCGGAGAAGATCTATTGACAAAACTAAGGGCTAAAATTGACATGGGAAAGCGTCTCATGAAACTGGAAGGTACAATGATACCTATTTGCAGTAAAATAAATGCGGATATACAGGGTAAAATGATACCTAAATGTGGAAATAAATATGCGGAAAACGTCGCACCAGCCGAAGATAAAAATGACAAACGAGTCAATATTAATACAGTGGAAATGATGGCCACGTATAAAAGAAATAGTATTAACGAGCTCGAAGATTTTAATATCATTTGTTCTCCGAAATATGAATTTACGGTTAAAAAGTTATTAATTCGATATAAGTCCCTTATAAATTACGAATCGCGGATAGCTACAGGCTATATCCACAAGCTAATAGTGGATGAAACAAAACCATTTAGATGCAAATCTTTCCCAGTGCCATATAATTACAGAGCGCAAGTTAAATTTGAAATTGAAAACATGCTCCAAGCAAATATAATAGAATCAGCTAAAACAAATTATATAAACCCATTAGTTATTGTGAAAAAGAAAAACAATACAATTCGATTATGTTTAGATGCTCGTATATTAAATCAAATTACAAAATCTCAATTTGACGCACCGCAAACTATAGACTCAATGTTAAACAGAATTGGTAAAAATACGATTTTTACAAAACTAGACTTAAAAAATTCATTCTGGCTAATTCCCTTGGATCCAGAATCGCGAAAATATACAGGTTTCAGTGTCGATGGTCACATATACCAATTTAAAGTTGTACCATTTGGATTACAATCGGCTTCTTCAGCTTTGGTAAGAGCTATGCAAGCCATTCTTGATAAGTACTGTTTTCACTACATCGATTTGGTTTGATATTTGGTCGAATTGGTCTATTTGTTGTGTTGGAGTATCCGTGGGGTACTCCGGATCTAAACGAAAATCATGAGGATTAGCAGTATAATCCTCGTATTGCTCGTTCTGAGAATTAGCAGTATAATTCTCCTGGAAATTTTGGTTGGTTTCAAAATTGTAATTTTCGTACGATTCATTTTGACTTTGGTAATTTTGGTAATCGTCGAAAGAGTAGTCATTGTATTGGTTAAATTGATCGGCATAATTATCGTAAGGTTCGTAATTTAAATGATGAGCTTTTTGCTGATTAAAGCGGTTAAAATTCGGGTTAGGCTGAATAGCGGATGGTCGTTGTTGCATAAAGTTAGGGTTCGGCCTTATGGCTGAGGGCCTGTTTTGCTGTAATTGATTTGGCTGATTATTTTGAGGGAATGTCCTCTGACTAAATTGATTATTACTCGGTTGTGCAAAGTTTTGATGAGAAAAATTTTGTGAGTTTGGGTTTCCTTGGAAACTTGGTCTCTGGAAGTTTTGAGACTGTTGCCTTGTGCGGCATTCGCTTATTACATGTCCATTCCGTTTACAGAAGGAACAAAACTTTTGTTGCAAATTGGGACCTTGTGGTCGCTTTTGTTGAATTACTGGATTTTTGACCAGACTATTTTTTGGGAATTTTTGCTGTTCAAAATAAGAGAGTTGTAGCTCTCTACGAATTCTAATAATTGCGTTCATCATAGTCGGAGGGTTACTGGCACGTATTATTCTGCCTAGATTTGGTTCTAGACCCGTTAACAAATTATTTAATGTCATAGTTTCAATCAGGTTTGTTTGCGCAGTTCTTTGCTCCGAAGTTAAATTTTGTTTTTGCACTGCAGCGTGCATTTTCGCATTGTGCGTTTGTAAACGCGAAACGAATGTTAAGGCGGATTCACTAGGTAATTGGTGAATTCGTTGTAGGTCCTGAATTAGGGACGTTAAATCTCGGGAGTCTCCGAAATGAGTTTCTAGTAGTGCCTTTATTTCTGGCCATGTGGCAGGGTTGCGCGAATTTATAAGTTCGGCAGCTTTACCTTTTAGTTTATTTTTGATATGCACTGTTAACAAGATTTTCTGGTCATGAATTGCCATGCGTTGGGCACACTGACATGAGTTTAAGAAAGTTTGGAGGTTGATGGCGTTATCATCAAATTCAGGTATTAAAGAAAATATTTCAGAGAGCTTGTAAGGCTCAATTTGCTCTGGTTGTTGTTGTTGTTGTAGTTGTTGTTGTAGTTGTTGTTGTTGTTGTTGTTGTTGTTGTTGTTGTTGTTGTTGTTGTTGTTGTTGTTGTTGTTGTTCGGCTGATGCCGGTATTATTGGTTGAGCTGTCTCTGGTTGAGCTCTGTCTGGCATTTTGCTTTTTATTTAGAGTTTATTTGAACTAAAAGAATTGTCTGCGTATCAGCAGTATGATACGAGAATTAAATTAAAATTAGCTTGTTTTGTTGCGTACGTAAATGAATTGTGTATTAACTGTATAATACACAGTCGTTTCGTGAATATGAAAATAAATAACTTAAAATTAAAATTGTTGCGTTGTAGCTTGTACAAGATTTCTTTGATAATAGAACTGGCTTGTTTGCCGAGTGTATTAGCGGTATAATACACGTAAATAATTATGAGAAATAATAATTGTATAAATGAAATAAGGAGATGATTCTTAAAAATGACTTACATTAATTTCATCTCCATGAGTAGGTTCTTCGTCCGTCAAGGGATTGGGATCCGCCACCACCAGTGAGGAAGGTCTCCTTGTTCTCTTACGCTTCACTACCAGTTAGGCTTCTTGTTCTGATGATGTTTACGGATCCTACCGACTGCGCCAATGTTAGATCACGGTTCACATGAATGACTTTTTAAAAACTTTTATTTAGTTACATGGAGCCAACGTTGGCTCTTGGAGAAGGAAAATAATAAATTAGAAGTGTTGCATTCTAACTGAGTTTAATAACTGACTTTACGAAGCATGTCTAGTCGTATTTATAACATACAGAACCTGAGTAAGCAAAATATAAAACAAAGGAAATGCAATTCGACAGTCAGCATAAAATGTGAGAAACAAAGGTGAAATATAATATCTCTAAGATAAGCGATTAATAAGAGAAGTCGTTATCATGTAATATGATATACATGTGGAGGTTTGTTATGACTAAGTCTTTATAATAAGCGTATAATTTTATATAACATATATATATATATATATATATATATATATATATATATATATATATATATATATATATATATATATATATATATATATATATATATATATATATAAAAATGTTGTGATATTGTTTATATGCGTGAAAATAGAGTAAAATATAAATTTTAATTAAATGAAATTTTTAAAAAGAATGTGGTTTAAATGAAATAAATTTGATTGTTGGACGCCAGGAGACTTAGTGTCTACCAAACTATACGCATTAACAATATAATAATATCTTTAGCACGAGAAATCTGCGAAGTGCAAATCAGACTCCGTTCAGGGAAGAAGTGAGTTCAATTTTGCTCAGACCAGAATACCGAAACGATCAAATACAACACAATGTTTAATGATTTTATGTTAATTTTTATTTAACTTGGAAAAAGATTTTTGTTTGTTTTCAAAAGACAATGACAAAAGACTTAAAACTACTTAAAATTATAGGCCTTTTTAAAATTGTTATTTAAATTTTAGATATCTTTGTGAGAATTAAATAAATGATAACTTTTGCACCTTAGAAATTCTTTACTTTGTTCGATAAAAGCTTTTACCTTATATTTCTCACTGAATCCGGTTAATTTCTGACCGTGACAATCACTACCAGTCGACTCGCTTGAAAACTGCTTACAAACGTCTAACTTCTCACAACTATGACAGGTTATTATTGTGATTTCTTACTGGACTTTCTTATAAACATGTAGACTGGATTCCTTCAAGAATCTTCCGAAACAACCTTTGTTCCACTTTATTAATTGGGTAGGTAAGTACCTACGTATTTATTTTCGTCGCGATATTTCAATTTGTTGGATAATGACATTTCTATCTCCACTGACCTCTCAAAAATGTTCAAATTCCACTTAAAATCTTGTTAGGTTAACTTTTTACCTATAAATTAAATATGCTGCCCACCGGCCTCTATTTAACAATTCTCTTCGTTATTCTCCCCTTTTTTTCTTTTAAATTCCAACAAACTTCTTACTTTCTTGACATTTTTCAACATCCGTCATCTTCTTTTTTTATTTCTCCTCTTTCTTCCTTGGTGATTTTTTAATCTTATAGTGTGCATTTTGTCTAGGTTAATGGGTTATTTAAATCTATTTCTGATGATATGAATATTTAAACATTTTTACTCTTTATAACTATTTTACACTGTAAAATCTTATTCCAAATTAAACACTATGCTTTATTACACATTTCCATGAACAAATTATCTAACCTACCTTAACGTTCTACTTATTAACACTATATCAAATTTTAACCTATCAAATGGCCAATACTTTGATGTTGCAGACAAGTACTTCTGGCTGTGCCTAACAAAACTACTATGAAACTATGGTTTGAACCATTTTCCAATAATACAACGTAAATATTACTTTAAAGAAACTCAGTCTGTCTTCTACATTTAACTGGAGCTAAACTATACCTAACAGATACTCGTGCCTCAAACAGGCACCATCAGTAACCTTTTACTAAACATAATTGTGAAGTTAAATTTTATATTATCGGGTATGACTAGCAGTTTCAAATATACTTGTCTGGGGCGAATATCACAACAATATATATTATTGATACAATATTTCGTTCCTTAAAATAGGTAGGCAACAAATCACATGTATGGCATGAAAAGAAATGTGTACGCCACTGTTAAAACAAATTTGTATTCTACAATAATTTCAAATTGCTAAATTTGGCAAAATGAGTTGTATTTTGTGCAGATAGCATGAAAAATGTAATTTCCCATCGGACAGATAAAATGTATAAACAATAACAAGTAAAATTGCAAAGTAGATAGGAAAATTATTAAGATTGGATTTTAAGAAATTGTCAAACTCTATCTTGAAAAGACATACTTCATTTAGTATAAGTACAACGAAAAAATCAGTGTGGTAAATCCAACGATGGAGTGCTTCGGACAAGTAGACCTGCATAAGTTGTCTCGGGATGGCTTATAGCAGAAAGAACTTCACATAATGTGTAGAGTAGATTTTCATTCCTAAAAGATAAAAATTGAAGTTAGTTCAAGAACTTTATAAGAAAAATAAGCAGTTTCTAATTAAAAGAATTAAATTAATAAATATTAAATGAGTAAAAAATATAAACAGATAAAATAAATCACTAAAAACTTTTAAGAGAAAATATACCATCAAAACTTAAACTGCACAAGATTACATAAAAAATAGTGATCGTTTACAGAATGATATGTAGGAAATCTAAGACTCTTACCTTAGTTTATGTTCAATCAGGAAAACATCTTAATTTATTTGTTTAATTTGGTTTTTCTTCAAGTAAAATCACTGGCAAGTAACAATCTGATATACCACTGGTTCTATTAAGATTTCAATTGTGAGAAACCATGTATTTTACATATTTTGCATTATAACAATAGGGAGGACTTCAGTGAAAGTTTTTGTAGGCTTAAGAAGAAGAAAGCGCATCGATTAAGGCTGTTAGTGGAGTCAAATTATGGACCAAATAGGTTAATAAGGAATTCTCCAGCTACAGCAATTTTATTGTTTTAATTTGTTTTAGGTATAATAACAAATGCTCTGAGCAATTTTTTTACAAAATCCGTCCATTGGTTCTTGTAATATTTTAACAATTCATTTTTCAACACATAAATTTTCTGCTGTTTTTCCTATTATCTCATGTCATAGTAATCGTATCGCAATAATAAAAATACCAAACTGTTCGCTATAAAATTATGAATAAGACTAGGCATATGAAGAAACTTGATAAATCTGTAAATTTATAAAAAAATAAAAACCACCAAAAATTCCCTTTTTTAGCAGTTTAAGAAATATGACGTAATAATAATTCATCAATTTTAACGAAAGTTGGTGGAATCATGCGCTTTATTGAACTAAACCTCCGTGCCAAATTTTAGAGCAAAATATTTATTCAAACGGCGAAAAATCAACAATAATTTCGAAATTTCCATCGCATTTTGTTTAAGTGCATCGACTCGTAGTAGGACAATTTCTCTTTTAAGGTGTAGGTTTTTACATGTACTTTACGGTGGTGTTTAGAAAGAAAAAAACTTCAAATTTAAACTAATTTTTTAGAATTTAATTGTAATTATGGATATTGCACGTATAAACAATTTCAAACCAAAAACAATAAGCGAATTATAAAAGTATATGAAATAAAAATAAATATCTTGTATTTCTGCTTATATCATTGTTATAAAATATTATTTTGGGTATTCAGCAGATAACTTTCAAAGAAATCATTCGTTCCTTTCATATATTATTGATCTAAATCTGATCAAGCTAGAACATCAACGAGTAGTCCTCTTACGAACAAACTTGTCAATTTCTTTATACATTTACTATGTCTAATATTCAATATGAACCGTAACTGTAACCCTAGTTCTAAAGAGAATGAAAAAGGTTGCGCAATTTTTACAGAGGTTTGGTCAATCAAACATTGATTGAAATATTTTATTTATTATGACGTGAGTGAAATTTTATTCCTATATTTCATTGTGCTTTTCAGTAGTTCTTGGCTTTGAAATGTAACAAATGTTTGTTTATGATGTAGTATCCTCTAGGTAGGGCTAAAGATGCTTGAAAGATTTCCTCGTAAGGGTGGATTTCTGATAATATATTGGCATGATCAGACTTAGATCTTCAATATATAGAAAGAATGGTTATTTTTTTGTTTATCATATTGAATGTAGTATCCTCTAGTAGGGCTAGAGATGCTTAAAAGATTTCCTCGTAAGGGTGGATTTCTGACAATATATTGGCATGATCAGACTTAGATCTTCAATATATAGAAAGAATGGTTATTTTCTTGTTTTTCATATTGAATGTTAGACATAGTAAATGTATAAAGACATTGACAAATTTGTCCGTAAGAGGACTACTCGTTGATGTTCTAGCTTCAGATTTAGATCAATAATATATGAAAGGAACGAATGATTTCTTTGAAAGTTATCCGATGAATACCCAAAATAATATTTTATAACAGTATATGAAATAACCAACGTTTAAAAAAATAATGATGTTCTACTTTTATTTGAATCCGTAATATGTTAGTTTTTGCGTTTTAGTCGATTATAAGTAAACATATTGATATTTTTTCTTAAAATTTGCGTATATTGTTCCAAAATGATTATATTTCTCTCTCTGCTAGTTGAAAATTATCCACAACTAAAACTTTTTGAATCACATCGCATAAAGCACCATTGAGGACATAACGCACGTTCGAAAAAAAAATTGTCTCCCCACTCCCTGTGTTTAGTTTTCATTTGTTTTCTTTTTTTTGTGTTTATTTAGCGTAGTTAGTTTCAAAAATATTGATTTGTGTCGTTGTTTACTCTTTTAAAATAGTTCTCGTTTAATCTCTGTACATCTATTTTTACGCAATCTCAAATGAGGTGGTACGGGCGTTGACCTCCCTCCAGAGAACTTATACCACAGAGAAGCGACAGCAAGGCTTCTCGCGTGTACCGTGGCATATGACAAACAGGTTGTTTAGTTACACCGAGAAAATTTTTTCACCATCATAGCGAAAAAATAAGCTGTAGTAGCAGAAAACTCTAATAACATAGGCGCCAGTGTAGTACTGTGCTGTAGCAGAAAATTTTGATTTGCTGGCAGTACTTTACAACCACAGTATACTTATTTCATAAAAAATAACTTTTCTGATCCAGGAAGATAACATTGCTACTATTGTTAAGGAGCAATTGCTGTTGTTGGCAAATATATTTCTGTCAATGTAAAGTAACTTGCAAGGAATATAAATTGACTTCACTACCACAAAAAAGAGACTTGGAGTCACTGTAGATTGATTTGCCTATAGTAATAAAGTAATTTACTGTTACTATAAAGTAACTTTGCTGGCATTATAAAATAGTTTTGCTACCCTAGTAAGATTTTTATTGCCATTATACAGGGTGTTTCAGGATTAACCGGTCAAATTGTAAATTTGGAATAGGTATTTCTAAATATGAAAAATATTTCCTAGGTATAATAGGTATCCGAAAATGCCTCATGAAGGAGTTATCCCTGTCAAAAAAATCTCCTCAATCCGTATTGAAAATTATCAAAAATTAATAAGTATCTATGAGAACCTATATGGTCAATAAGTTTCTATAAGAGTTAGGTAAAGTTGCTGTTGAAATTGTTATCAGTTTATATCCGCATTGACCAGCAAAATGAGTCAAGCCATATCCATTTGTTAATCCAAACATTTACTTATACCATATCAATGAGAATTTATGAGCACAGTATCTAATGTAATTCGTGCGGCTTTCCTTGATTAAAAGACAAGTGTTTCTTTAAGAAACGAGCTGCATTAGGTTAGAACAGTTTGGATTTGCAATTGAAGATTAGAAATTATAATGTTTGAATAGGGATTTATGAGATCAGTTTCTATGAGTATTAATGTTTTTTTTCAGTAATATATTAAATGTGTTTTCATTTGTTTGAATGGGTAAAAAGAAAGGTCAGTTTTCAACTGCAATTACAAATACAAGTTTAATCACTTCGAATGGGGTTAGATGCGATCAATTTCTCAAAGTATTTATGCTGTTTTCCGGATATAATTGTGAAGAGGTTTAATCAGTAACAAATTGTTCACTACATGTTATGATATGGTCGGAAATTCCAAGTACACATTTGGTATTCCTTCAAGAGGATTGATGAGAGCAGTTTCTACGAGTATCTATTTGTTGTTCCTCTAGTAAATTATATAAGTCTTTATCAGTAAAGATTCGGATCTAATTTAAATATGAAAATTATATCAGAATAAAGCAACCAAATATTTTAAACAGGATCTATTTGTAAATCCAAACATTTACTTATACTATCTCAATGAGAATTTATGAGAACAGTATCTAATGTAAAACGTGCGGCTTTCCGTGGTTAAATGGCAAGTGTTTCTATAAGAAACGAGCTGCATTAGGTTAGAACAGTTTTGATTTGCAATTGAAGATTCAAAATTATAATATTTGAATAGGGATTTATGAGATCAGTTTCTATGAGTATTAATGTTTTTTTTCAGTAATATATTAAATGTGTTTCATTTGTTTGAATGGGTAAAAAGAAAGGTCAGTTTTCAACTGCAATTACAAATACAAGTGTAATCGCTTCGAATGGGATTATATATATCGAACAGTTTTGCATTTCCAGATGAATAGTTTTAATTGTTAGGGATCTATGAGGTCAGTGTAATGTTTTTTTTTTTCAATAAAATGTGTTTTTATTGGAAAATAAACATTACACAAAGACACTGATCTCTTAGATCCCTATTTAACAATTAAAACTATTCATCTGGAATTGCAAATTAAAACTGTTCAAATCCGTTAAAGCTATTTATTAAAAATACTTTTAAAATTTAGCCACGGAAAGCCGCACGCGTTACATTAGATACTGTTCTGATTGGTTCTCATTAAAATATATCTTTAAATGTTTGGATTTACAAGTGGATACTGTTTAAAATATTTGGTTGTGTCATTCTGATATAATTTTTGTATTTAAAGTAGATCCGAATGCATACTGATAAAGTCAAATTTTCTATTGGAACAACAAATACATACTCATAGAAACAGCTATCATCAATCCTTTCGAAGGAATACTAAATATGTACCTGGAATTTCCGAACATATCGTAACATGTGGTGAACAATTTGTTACTGATCAAACCTCATCACAATTATATTCGGAAAACAGAATAAATACTGTTAGAAACTGATCGCATATAACCCCATTCGAAGTGATTAAACTTGTATTTGTAATTGCAGTTGAAAACTGACCTTTCCTTTTACCCATTCAAACAAATGAAAACACATTTAATATATTTATCACTGAAAAAAAAACATTAATACTCATAGAAACTGATCTCATAAATCCCTATTCAAACATTATAATTTGTAATCTTCAATTGCAAATCAAAACTGTTCTAACCTAATGCAGCTCGTTTCTTATAGAAACTCTTGCCATTTAACCACGGAAAGCCGCACGTTTTACATTAGATACTGTTCTCATAAATTCTCATTGAGATAGTATAAGTAAATGTCTGGATTTACATATAGATACTATTTAAAATATTTATTTGCTTTATTCTGATATAATTTTCATATTTAAATTATATCCGAATGCATACTGATTAAGACTTATATAATTTACTATTGGCACAACAAATACATACTCGTAGAAATTGCTATCATCAATCCTTTCGAAGTAATACTAAATATGTACCTGGAATTTCCACACGTAACATGTAGTGAACAATTTGTTACTGATCAGACCTCATCACAATTATATTCGGAAAACAGCATAAATACTGTTAGAAATTGATCGCATATAATCCCATTCGAAGTGGTTAAACTTGTATTTGTAATTGCAGTTGAAAACTGACCTTTCTTTTTACCCATTCAAACAAATGAAAACCCATTTAATATATTACTGAAAAAAAAACATTAATACTCATAGAAACTGATCTCATAAATCCCTATTCAAACATTATAATTTGTAATCTTCAATTGCAAATCAAAACTGTTCTAACCAAATGCAGCTCGTTTCATATAGAAACTCTTGCCATTTAACCACGGAAAGCCGCACGTTTTACATTAGGTACTGTCCTCATAAATTCTCATTGAGATAGTATAAGTAAATGTCTGGATTTACAAATAGATTCTGTTTAAAATATTTGGTTGCTTTATTCTGATATAATTTTCATATTTAAATTAGATCCGAATGCATACTGATAAAGACTTATATAATTTACTATTGGTACAACAAATACATACTCGTAGAAGCTGCTATCATCAATCCTTTCGAAGTAATACTAAATATGTACCTGGAATTTCCGACCATATCGTAACATGTAGTGAACAATTTGTTACTGATCAAACCTCATCACGATTATATTCGGAAAACAGTATAAATACTGTTAGAAATTGATCGCATATAACCCCATTCGAAGTGATTAAATTTGTATTTGTAATTTCAGTTGAAAGCTGACCTTTCTTTTTACCCATTCAAACATATGAAAACGCATTTAATATATTACTGAAAAAAAAAACATTAATACTCATAGAAACTGATCTCATAAATCCCTATTCAAACATTATAATTTGTAATCTTCAATTGCAAATCAAAACTGTTCTAACCTAATGCAGCTCGTTTCTTATAGAAACACTTGCCATTTAACCACGGAAAGCGGACGTTTTACATTAGATACTGTTGTCATAAATTCTCATTGAGATAGTATAAGTAAATGTAAAGACTTATATAATTTACTAGAGGAACAACAAATAGATACTCGTAGAAACTGCTCTCATCAATCCTTTTGAAGAAATACTAAATGTGTACTTGGAATTTCCGACCATATCATAACAAGTAGTGAACAATTTGTTACTGATTAAACCTCATCACAATTATATTCGGAAAACAGCATAAATGCTTTTAGAAATTAATCGCATATAACCCCATTCAAAGTGATTAAACTAGTATTTGTAATTGCAGTTGAAAACTGACCTTTCTTTTTACCCATTCAAACAAATGAAAACACATTTAATATATTACTGAAAAAAAACATTAATACTCATAGAAACTGATCTCATAAATCCCTATTCAAACATTATAATTAGTAATCTTCAATTGCAAGTCAACCTAATGCAGCTCGTTTCTTATAGAAACACTTGCCATTTAACCACGGAAAGCCGCACGTTTTACCTTAGATACTGTTCTCATAAATTCTCATTGATGCGGTATAAGTAAATGTTTGCTGCTCCATTCTGGTAGAAACTGATAGAAATTTCAGCAGCAACTTTACTCCAGGCTCCAGTAGAGGGAGCTATATACGTGTAGCTAGTTCATATCTAATCTAATGTGACCTAAGGAACTGAAGTGTGTTTGTTAAATTAAAAACAAAGCAGTCTCTTTCACTGCTAACTCATTCATTGCTTCTAGGCTAGAACAAGAACACCCGAGGAAATAAGGACTTTGCAGAATTTTGTGTTTACCACAATATTAGTATTTCTATTTGAAATATGCAATTTAAACTGTACATTTGTCGGCATGCATATCCAAATTAATACTAATAAAAAAGCAAAATGAAAGTTTACAATAAAAATACATCTGTAAAATATACAATTGAAACTGTACATTTGTTGACATGTATATCCACATTAATACTAATAAAAAACAATGTTGAAATTTACAATAAAAACATGTTGATAAATGGTGTGTTACATACGATAGATACTGGAGAAAGGACGGACTGGAACTCTTATGATATTACTTATAGAAAAGTTTAGAATCTCTTTAAAGTTGTATCTGTAATTCCATATGTTTACAGATATAAGGGCAAGGGTGCATTTGCAGACACTAAACTGTAGATTTGTTGATGTATATTTCATATAAGTACTCATGAAAGGGCAACATGATAATTCCAAATAGCTCATTCGGAATTACTGTTTCATAACCGATTTAAAACTTAATAAAACAGATAAAATCCTGTCTGTACAATACTAATATAACTTATAGGAACGATAAAACCGCATCACTTTTTTTTTATAAGTTTCTATGTGGAATTTTTGGCAGGCATTTCAAAATTTTTAGCTGCTATTTTTGTGGTATAATTCTTCAACGTTGCATTTCTGAACATACCTTCATACATAAAGGATTTTTTTTCATATTTTGAGGTGTCCCATCCAAATTTAAAATTTGATGGTTAATCCTGAAAAGCCTGTACAAGGTCTTCTAAATTAAATAGACAAAATTAGCTAGGTGCATGATTCGTTTTTTCAGTACAAGGAAAAAGTGGCTTTATAATCACATAAACGTTTTTTAATGTCCGAGTCGTTTATTTAAAAATAAATTACTGTATATAATGCAAAAAAAGAAATAAAACCAGTTTAACATTTATTAACCTATAGGCACCTACTGAAAATGCAACTCTATATGTCAGTGATTTCCACAACAAAAGAAAAGAAATGCTTTTTGAAACAACATTTTGATAAATAAATAATATGTAATTGAGGAGTTTCCGGTAGAAGGGGGCTAAGTGCCGAAAGTAAAATTTCTAAGTTAATGCAATCAAAAATTTCTACATACCACCTACTAATATGCAGAAAGCGGTTAGTTGCCAATAAAAGAAGCTGTTTAAATTTTACTTTTGGCACTTAGTCTCTTTCTATTGGAAGCTCCTCAATTATACTAAAAATTTTTCCAAAGGACGAATGAACATTGCCAGATGAAAATTGAAAATTCTTGACAGAAAATAAAATAAATGAAATCAGTTTCACGTTTCTTAACGCAATCATACTGATACATAATTATTTGCATTTCGTGTAATTATAACGTACGTATCATAAATTTTCAAATCTCGAAAGAAAATGCAACTCTCTATGTCAGTGATTTCCACAAGAAAGGAAAATAAATGCTCATTAAAACTTTTTGAAACAACATTTTGATAAATAAATATATCATTTTCATACTAGAAATTTTGCCAAACCACGGATAACGATAACTACTACTCGAAAATAATAGGAATCGAAAGGCTTTGCACCACTAACCAGTAATCACTAATCACAAAATATATCTTCACCACTAATTAATACATAATTTGTGTACACGGCACACGGCATGTACCCAAAGATTAGCACGTATACCGCACCTCACCACGTGGCACGTACTATAGGTATGCTACTCTGGTCAGTAGTGGCCCCAATACAAATATGATTGTATTGTGAGGAATGAGAGAATAATGCAATAATGAGATTCTTCTTCTAGCCCGCGCAGCATAACCAAAGAAAACAATAAGAAGACTAAATTAGAATTTCACTCTTATGACGAGAACCGAGCCTACTTTCGCAAAGCGCATGCGTTAGCTCAATTTTTTAAAGAATTCTCTTTTGTACCAGCTAAGTTTTTTTTAGGAACAATAATAAAGTTTTCAACTGCAGTTACAATATTTATACAAAATTTGACTTTCTGAAGTAACAAAGTACATTCCAATGGTAGTTAGAAATTATTTAGTGATTGTAAATTAAAGTTTTATAAAATATTTTATTGTGTTACAGTATAGACTATTTATTATTCCAGCAAAAAATGTTTCTGTTACTGTGAAATGCCGCAGCATACCGATTTTTTAACTGCAACATAGAGTGTTTACTGCTATAAAAAAAATATATGTTCTAATAGCAAAAAAGTGGTAGCAAAGATTTTCTTTAGGCTAATTTTCTCAGTGTACACATGTTTAGATTGCGTCAAAGATGACCCAACCACCATTGGTCTAATTCTCTGGGTTAGAGAACAGAGCACCAGTGGTGTGTCCCTTACTCTGAAAGTTATCGTCAATCTAGTGATTTCTAAAGATTTTTTGAATATTTCAAAAAAGAATCTGCGTAATTTAAATCTGATTAAGCACACTGATAGAGGTATATTAAGGGAACTTATTTTAATGTAAAAAAAGTAAATTAAAGTGAGCAATATGTTTTTTTATTATTTTTTAAATGTGTCCGATATGACCTCTGGTTTGGGGATGTATTGCAAAATTGTATTTTTTCATTTAAAATGTGTATATTTTAATATTTTTTCGATATAGAATTTATTATACACACGAATCGGATAATTTTGTTTAAAAAAATATAGGTAAATGCTATTAAAAATAGACTTGAGGGATAGACTTAAGAGGAAAGTAAAAAAATTTAAAATATATTTTATTTTAACACATGTACAAATAGAAGTAAAAATCGATAAACAAAAAACTTTTATAAATAATACACCATAAAGAAAAAAAATAAATGTGTTTGTGCCTTCAGGGAATCATTTTGCGGTGTCCGGTATAACCCCAGAGAACCATAAAATCTATATAATCCATTTTTTTTGGAAAAGCAAGATTTAAAATATAAAAACCACCCGTTTGATTTGTTAACGAGTTATGTACTAACATTTTTTCTCAAAGAACCGAGCCTGTATATCCAATGTTTTGGCTTATATGTATTAAGTTTCATAAATGTTGGATTGTAACCATAAATAGTGTTTTGAAACTCTGGGAAAAGCTTTCAAAATTAGATATTATGTATTTGAAAACCAGATTGAAATGAAAATTTTTTTGGAAGTATGAGACAACAAAGTGGAAATAATTTAAACCCGACCCCAATACAATTTCAAAGAGTATTCCATAAATTGTTGTGCCAAAGCTATTTCCATTCTGATCACATGAATTGCAAGGATGATTTAGACGAATTACACAGCCCCACAAAAAAAAAAGTGGTCTGTCCGGCGGACCAGACCAATATATCCGTATGTATTTGGACCCGCTGAAACCGAATCTGAAGTCGGAATTGTCAGATCAGGTCGTTTTTCACCCCCAACTCCAAAAAACACCCCCCCAAAAAATGCTTTGTCCGGCGGACCAAACTAGTATATTCTTATGTATTTGGACCTGCTGAAACCGAATCCGTAGTCAGAATTGTCAGATTGGCTCGTTTTTCACCCCCAACCCCAAAAAACACCCCCAAAACAAAAACAAAGTGGTCTGTCCGGCGGACTATAGCAGTGTATCCTTATGTATTTTGACCTGCTGAATCCGGATTCGAAGTCAGAATTGATTGATTGGCTCATTTTTCACCTCCAACAACGAAAAACACACCCACCAAAAAAATGATTTGTCCGACGGACCAGACCAGTGTATTCATATGTATTTGGACCTGCTGAAACCGAATCCGATGTCAGAATTGTCAGACTGGCTCGTTTTTTACCCCCAACCCCAAAAACACCCTCAAAACAAAAACAAAGTGGTCTTTCCGGCGGACTATATCAGTGTATCCTTACCAAATACATAAGGATACACTGGTATGGTCCGCCGGGTAGAACATTTTGTGGGGGTTGGGGGTGAACACGAGTCAATCTGACAATTATAACTTCGGATTCAGTTTCAGCGGTCCAAATATATAAGGATACACTGGTATGGTCCGCTGGACAGACCACTTTTTTGTTTTGGGGGATTTTTTTAGGGTTAGGTGTGAAATACGAGCAAATCTGACAATTCTGACTTCGAATTCGGATTCAGCAGATCAAATTACATAAGGATCCACTGGTATAGTCCACCGGACAGACCACTTTGTTTTTGTTTTGGGGTTGGGGGTGAAAAACGAGCCAGTCTGACAATTCTGTCTTCGGATTCGGTTTCAGCAGGTCGAAATACATGAGAATACACTGGTCTAATCCGTCGGACAAACCATTTTATGGGGGGGTGTGTTTTTTGGGTTTAGGGATGAAAAACGAGCCAATCCATCAATTCTGACTTCGAATCCGGATTCAGCAGGTCAAAATACATAAGGATACACTGTCCGCCGGACAGACCACTTTGTTTTTATTTTGGGGTGTTTTTTGGGGTTGGGGGTGAAAAGCGAGCTAATCTGACCATTCTGACTACGGATTCGGTTTCAGCAGGTCCAAATACATAAGAATATACTAATTTGGTCTTCCGAACAGAGCATTTTTTTGGGGGGGTGTTTTTTGTGGATTGGGGGTGAACAACGACCTGATCTGACAATTCCGACTTCGGATTCGGTTTCAGAGGGTCCAAATACATACGGATATATTGTTCTGGTCCGCCGGACAGACCACTTTTTTTTGTGGGGCTGTGTAATCTATGCACGTGGTGCCGCAGTTTTCATTTTGAGCCTGATTATTTGTTAATTTGTGCTGTTTGCCATTGCTGTGATATTCGCTTATTTTGTTGGTGCATTTATCGTTGTGTATGTTAAACTGGACCAGTTTTCTATAACCGAAATTACATCAGAGGAAGGCCCTCCGGAATAACCTGCGAGGTCTGCTGCTGGATGCTGCCAACGCCTGGGAGAACGGGTAAGTCCTCGCTCAATCGCTGCCTTATTTATATTACGTTTTGCTTAGCGATATACCGTCGAAATATTACGTAATGCATTTTATTTAGCTCTCGCTATCTTCGAACAGTATTCATAAATCGCAAATTATACACCCTGAATATTGTAACTAGGCAACTTACTTAATTAATGGTATACATCACTCCATTTTCATCATATCGAGTCCTTTTTTTAACATTTTTAGTCTTTTTCGTATATTCTAATTTTTTATTTAACAAAATATATTTTGTTAAGTTTTTATTCATCATAAATTCAACAATCTTTATTATTTTATAATGTTTTCGGCTCTTGTCATATCTGATTTTCCGTTTCTTTTTAAAATGTTCGTGTTTTGTGTTTATTTTCAATTTTTAATGTATTGTAACGTAAAATAGTTTGTTTAGCCGTTATTTAATTAAAATGCATTGGAAATTTTAGTTTCAAAATATTTATTTTGTGGGATAAGACTGGTTATCTGAATATAAAGAAAATTTAAGACAACATTTACATAAACGATACTTAAAATATATTATGTTTATAAAATTAAGAAAAACAATTAAAAGTTGTATTGTTATTCTTTACATATTACAGTCTTCCTAAAATACCATTAGTTGTACAGAATATGCCATCATCAAACAATTATTTCAGACATTATACAATATTCAATGGTGAACTAGAGTAAATTGATCAACAAACATGTTTATATAATATGCGAGCTACTACCCAGTAAACATTAATGTAACTTTACCTCTCTGAGATGTAAGATTAATAGAACATTTTTATATAAAATATTTTACATAATTTTACATAGCATATACGTAAAATAATATCATATTTAAGTCAACATATTAACTTAATTACTTATACACAAGTTTACATATTTGCTACATAATTTTACTTAAAAATGTTTACCTACTTCATTTTACAACATCGAAGTCATGGAACGCAGCACGCTAGTGTAAAATGATGTAAAATCTAACGTTTGTGTTTTTTGATCATTTTTGTGAAAAATTGTGGATGTCTTTTAATAACTTTGATGCAGAACTGTGAACCATAAAGCGTGTGACTTTTTTAAATATTATTTTATTTGGACGTTTTAATAGTGCAGAGGTTAGGTGCAAACATAAACATGCCTTCTTGTTTGCGAATTTGGTGTATGTTGGAGGTGCATCATTTTCCAGTGAATGACCCAGAAGTAAGTTTGTGTTGTACCGTTTTTATAAAGACATTTATTTAAATGAAACGTAATCTTTTTATAGGTTAGAATTATTTCACGGGCAATCGTTATTCTCGACAAACAATTATATCATTACATGGATTTTGTTACACAAAAGCTGTATGTTGGTGCGCTGTTCCCACATTATTAAGTTCAACTGAATCCAGCCTAAGAAGTTGTAATTCAAGGAAACCCAGAACTTAATAGTGACCAAAAGCTTTTGCGAAGTACTATGCATAGGTATGGTTATTGTTTACCGACATCTTATAGCACCTACTTTGTGTTCGTTATTGTATTGTACATATATTTCAAGGTTTTGTATGTGTAAAGTACCTAGGCTAATTTTCTAATTCTAATTCTAATTTTCCTGCAATTTTTCTTTTGTCCAAAATTGGCTTCAGCACGTCAAAATACTTCAGAAGAATTAGATCAGAACCTTAGGACAAAACCATTGCCCCTTTTTAGGGATAAACCAAAAACTGATAATTTTTTTTTTAATATCGGTTTCAACATGTTAAAAAACAGGATTAGATGGTTCTGATCAAAAGCGCAGCCCTTTTTTTTGTTGTCTTGTGATTAATGATATTGCTTGTATCGCCATTAAAAAAATTAATTTGATCATTATAAAATTACGAAGAAAACTAGAATTGTCTTTATCGTTAATTTTGTTGCAATAAATTAAGACAATTAAGATTTGTCATTATTAAAAATATGCTTCTGGTAGAATTAAATCATCTTGGTAAAGGACCCCGCACATTTTCATATATCAAATGGCTCTCAGTGAATGTAATAGTATAATATAATTTAATATTTATACAAAAAAAGCTTAAGAAACAGTAACAAGTTCGAAAATTGAATCGTTGATTGTTTACTTTTCAGTGGCGTTAATTAACAATTTGTTTATATGACTGTTAAAGAAACTACTTTTATCATGAAATTCTCACAAGATTGATGCACTCGTCTACAACTTATGCATGAAAAAAGTACTGCTTTACACACTTGTTGCATAAGTAAGTAGGTATTTTAAAATTATTTAAAACAATTTTTTGGCAATTATTTAACAAACGCATTTTTTTCACGCTTCACGGCTCCCAATTGGCGTAGAAAACCCGTTTTTTAAAATTGTTTCTTTTTTTGTGATCTTTTGAAGCATTTCAATAATTTTGAATTGTTTAATTCTGAGAAAAAAAATTCTTTATAAAAAATTTAAAATGATTTTAAATAGTTTAAAAAAATTGTGTTAACACCACTGAAGAGTAGGAGAAAAATCTACATTCTAAAACAAATTGTTCTATGACTTGATGCACGTAAACAGTCAACGGTTCGATTTTCGACTTTATTATTGTTTTTTTTGGCGTTGTTATAAACATTTCCACTTGAAATTTGGTGTGATGATTTAATGGGCTTATTTAGCATATTTTTTTATTACATTTTGCAAAAAATCTCTTAATCTTAGAGCGAAATTCAAAAAACCAGATATTCTAAGACCTCTAGAGGCTTTAAAATTAATCAAGAATATAGACGCTCCATGAAGTCATTCACTCCTAGTTGCATTTTTATTCCCCTTTTTTTTCGGTAGTTATATGCTGCATACTCTTATGTTGAAATACTCCAATAGTCCCCAAATCACCATCTCTGGCAGATTAGACAAATCTGATTTTAAATAGTTTTAACAGTGTTAACTCAACTTTGAGGCAGACTTTCAGATTGAATGACAGCACTTTGTGCACATCGGTTCATGTTTAAAGCAGAATACTTATGAAACTTATTGGATCGACCTCAAATTTTCCATTCCATTGGAAGCGTGTTTTCGTAAAGTTTTGTTAAAATATATACATTATTATTTAAGCTATCATAAATTGTTTAATAACTTAACAAATTGATCAAAATAGTTTGCATCTAGTTTTCTTCACAATTTAGTAAAGGGATACAAGCTATATAACCAGATTTACTACACTATACAGGGTGCGCCACTTAAAACTCCCCAGACTTGTAACTTTTTTATTTTCGAAGCCATGACCATGTTGGTCACATCAACTAGTAGACATTTTTAAAGCATTTAAATATCCATACAGAGTGATAAATTTTTTTTTTTTTGAATGGTTAAGAAAGGAAACTTAATTTCTTTGAATATTTTTTTACCTCACCCTGTACATGGACTGTGTTATTGTTTTCTTATAAAGGTTTTAATTAGCTTCAATTTATGTTATTAAAATAAAAAAACTTAAAAAATAAAAAAATTGCAATTTCCTACTTAGTACATTTTAATATAAGTAAATATTTTTTTTTTAATTTTTTGTTACTGTTTTATTACGCTGAATATTGTTTGTGATATGTCTTTTACAGATAAAGTATAAAATTATTATTTACATTCCTTTCAAAGTAATTAAAAAAAAAATCAGTTTGGAATGTTTTTAATTCCTTCCCTGCCAAAAATTCCACATAGAAACTTATAAAAAAAAAGTGATGCGGTTTTATCGTTCCTATAAGTTATATTAGAATTATACAGACAGGATTTTGTCTGTTTTATTAAGTTTTAAATCGGTTATGAAACAGTAATTCCGAATGAGCTATTTGGAATTATCATGTTGCCCTTTCATGAGTATTTATATGAAATATGCATCAACAAATCTACAGTTTAGTGTCTGCAAATGCACTCTTGCCCTTATATCTGTAAACATATGGAATTACAGATACAACTTTAAAGAGATTCTAAACTTTTCTATAAGTAATATCATAATAGTTTCAGTCCGTCCTTTCTCCAGTATCTATCGTATGTAACACACCATTTATCAACATGTTTTTATTGTAAATTTCAACATTGTCTTTTTATTAGTATTAATGTGGATATACATGTCAACAAATGTACAGTTTCAATTGTATATTTTACAGATGTATTTTTATTGTAAACTTCCATTATGCTTTTTTATTAGTATTAATTTGGATATGCATGCCGACAAATGTACAGTTTAAATTGCATATTTCAAATAGAAATACCAATATAGTGGTAAACACAAAATACTGCAAAGTCCTTATTTCCTCGGGTGTTCTTGTTCTAGCCTAGAAGCAATGAATGAGTTAGCAGTGAAAGAGACTGCTTTACTTTTAATTTAACAAACACACGTCAGTTCCTTAGGTCACATTAGATTAGATATGAATTAGCGACACGTATAAGCTCCCTCTACTGGAGCCTGGAGTAAAGTTGCTGCTGAAATGTCTATCAGTTTATATCAGAATGGAGCAGCAAAATGAGTCAAGCCGTATTCATTTGTAAATCCAAACATTTACTTATACCACATCAATGAGAATTTATGAGAGCAGTATCTAACTTTCCGTGGTTAAATGGCAAGTGTTTCTATAAGAAACGAGCTGCATTAGGTTAGAACAGTTTTGATTTGCAATTTAAGATTACAAATTATAATGTTTGAATAGGGATTTATGAGATCAGTTTCTATGAGTATTAATGTTTTTTTTCAGTAATATATTAAATGTGTTTTCATTTGTTTGAATGGGTAAAAAGAAAGGTCAGTTTTCAACTGCAATTACAAATACAAGTTTAATCACTTCGAATGGAGTTATATGCGATCAATTTCTAAAAGTATTTATGCTGTTTTCCGAATATAATTGTGATGATGTTTAATCAGTAACAAATTGTTCACTACTTGTTATGATATGGTCGGAAATTCCAAGTACACATTTAGTATTCCTTCAAGAGGATTGATGAGAGCAGTTTCTACGAGTATCTATTTGTTGTTCCTCTAGTAAATTATATAAGTCTTTATCAGTACAGATTAGGATATAATTTAAATATGAAAATTATATCAGAATAAAGCAACCAAATATATTAAACAGTATCTATTTGTAAATCCAGACATTTACTTATACTATCTCAATGAGAATTTATGAGAACAGTATCTAATGTAAAACGTGCGGCTTTCCGTGGTTAAATGGCAAGTATTTCTATAAGAAACGAGCTGCATTAGGTTAGAACAGTTTTGATTTGCAATTGAAGATTACAAATTATAATTTTTGAATAGGGATTTATGAGATCAGTTTCTACGAGTATTAATGTTTTTTTCAGTAATATATTAAATGTGTTTTCATTTGTTTGAATGGGTAAAAAGGAAGGTCAGTTTTCAACTGCAATTACAAATACAAGTTTAATCACTTTGAATGGGGTTATATGCGATCAATTTCTAACAGTATTTATGCTGTTTTCCGAATATAATTGTGATGAGGTTTGATCAGTAACAAATTGTTCACTGCATGTTACGATATGGTCGGAAATTCCAGGTACATATTTAGTATTACTTCGAAAGGATTGATGATAGCAGTTTCTACGAGTACCTATGTATTTGTTGTGCCAATAGTAAATCATATACGTCTTTATCAGTATGCATTCGGATTTAATTTAAATATGAAAATTATATCAGAATAAATCAACCAAATATTTTAAACAGTATCTATTTGTAAATTCAGACATTTACTTATACTATCTCAATGAGAATTTATGAGGACAGTATCTAATAATGTAAAACGTGCGGCTTTCCGTGGTTAAATGGCAAGAGTTTCTATAAGAAACGAGCTGCATTAGGTTAGAACAGTTTTGATTTGCCATTGAAGATTACAGGTTATAATGTTTGAATAGGGATTTATGAGATCAGTTTCTATGAGTATTAATGTTTTTTTTCAGTAATATATTAAATGTGTTTTCATTTGTTTGAATAGGTAAAAAGGAAGGTCAGTTTTTAACTGCAACTACAAATACAAGTTTAATCACTTCGAATGGGGTTATATGCGATCAATTTCTAACAGTATTTATGCTGTTTTCCGAATATAATTGTGATGAGGTTTGATCATTAACAAATTGTTTACTACCAGTGGCGCAGCCAGAAAATTCATCTGGGGGGGGGGCAATAGAACCGGCCTCCCCAGAGGATGAGGAAAATTTTTCAGAAAATGGTTGAAAACGGATGTGTATGTAAATTCCTCTATTAGATAATAGTGGCATTAATTACAAAATATTTATTTCAAGGGATAATTTAGATACTGCTTTGTACTGCTTTTTTATTTTTTGGCTCATGGAAGACGGCTTGGGGGGGGGCATGGCTCCCCCCCTGGCTGCGCCCATGTTCACTACATGTTACGATATGGTCGGAAATTCCAGGTACATATTTAGTATTCCTTCAAGAGGATTGATGAGAGCAGTTTCTACGAGTATTTATTTGTTGTTCCTACAGTAAATTATATGTCTTTATCAGTATGCATTCGGATCTAATTTAAATACAAAAATTATATCAGAATGAAACCCCAAATATTTTAAAAACTGTTCACCTGTAAATCCAAACATTTGAAGATAATATTTTAATGAGAACAGTATCTAATGTAACGTGTGCGGTTTTCCGTGGCTAAATTTTAAAATTATTTGCAATAAATAAGCTTTAACGGATTCGAAGAGTTTTCATTTGCATTTCCAAATGAATAGTTTTAATTGTTAAATAGGGATCTATGAGGTCAGTGCACTGTTTTTTTTTCAATAAAATATGTTTTTATTGGAAAAAACACATTACACAAAGACACTGACCTCATAGATCCCTATTTAACAATTAAAACTATTCATCTGGAATTGCAAATTAAAACTATTCAAATCCGTTAAAGCTTATTTGTTAAAAATACTTTTAAAATTTAGCCACGGAAAGCCGCACGCGTTACATTAGATACTGTTCTGATTGGTTCTCATTAAAATATATCTTTAAATGTTTGGATTTACAAGTGGATACTGTTTAAAATAGGTTGTTTCATTCTGATATAATTTTTGTATTTAAAGTAGATCCGAATGCATACTGATAAAGACTTATATAATTTACTATTGGAACAATAAATACATACTCGTAGAAACTGCTCTCATCAATCCTCTTGAAGGAATACTAAATATGTACCTGGAATTTCCGACCATATCGTAACATGTAGGGAACAATTTGTTACTGATCAAACCTCATCACAATTATATTCGGAAAACAGCATAAATACTGTTAGAAATTGATCGCATATAACCCCATTCGAAGTGATTAAACTTGTATTTGTAATTGCAGTTGAAAACTGACCTTTCTTTTTACCCATTCAAACAAATGAAAACACATTTATTATATTACTGAAAAAAAAACATTAATACTCATAGAAACTGATCTCTTAAATCCCTATTCAAACATTATAGTTTGTAATCTTCAATTGCAAATCAAAACTGTTCTAACCTAATACTTATAGAAACACTTGCCATTTAACCACGGAAAGCCGCACGTTTTACATTAAATACTGTTCTCATAAATTCTAATTTAGATAGTATAAGTAAATGTCTGGATTTACAAATAGATACTGTTTAAAATATCTGGTTGCTTTATTCTGATATAATTTTTATAATTAAATTAGATCCGAATCTGTACTGATAAAGACTTATATAATTTACTAGAGGAGCAACAAATACATACTCGTAGAAACTGCTATCATCAATCCTTTCAAAGGAATACTAAATATGTACCTGGAATTTCCGACCATATCGTAACATGTAGTGAACAGTTTGTTACTGATCAAACCTCATCACAATTATATTTGGAAAACAGCATAAATACTGTTAGAAATTAATCGCATATAACCCCATTCGAAGTGATTAAACTTGTATTTGTAATTGCAGTTGAAAACTGACCATTCTTTTTACCCATTCAAACAAATGAAAACACATTTAATATATTACTGAAAAAAAAAACATTAATACTCATAGAAACTGATCTCATAAATCCCTATTCAAACATTGTAATTTGTAATCTTCAATTGCAAATCAAAACTGTTCTAACCTAATGCAGCTCATTTCTTAAAGAAACACTTCGCTTTTAATCATGGAAAGCGGCATGAATTACATTAGATACTGTGCTCATAAATTCTCATTGATGTGGTATAAGTAAATGTTTGGATTTACAAATGGATATGGCTTGACTCGTTTTGCTGGTCAATTCTGATATAAACTGATAACTATTTCAACAGCAACTTTATCTAACTCTTATAGAAACTTATTGACCATATAGGTTCTCATAGATACTTATTAATTTTTGATAATTTTCAATACGGATTGATGAGATTTTTTTGACAGGGTTTCTCTAAAACCAAAAAGAATTTCGAATATGACGTAATAATATAAATTGAAGCTAATTAAAACCTTTATAAGAAAACATTAACGCAGTTCATGTACAGGGTGACGTAAAAAAATATTCAAGGAAATTAAGATTTCTTTCTTAACAATTTTTTCAAAAATTTTTTTTTTAATGCTTTAAAAATATCTACAATTTGATGTGCCTTAAAAAATAAGAAAATTACAAGTCTGGGGAGTTTTAAATGGCGCACCCCGTATATGAAATAGACTAATATTTCAATTATTTTCACAGGTTGTGTAACTGATGTTCAAGTAGCAAATGTCAGAGTGACGAAGGCTGACCAAAGAACGAGTACAATCAGAAACGACCCAAGAAATGCTTAACACTTATTGTAGATACTTAGTTAACTTGAATATAGATTAGTTACACAAAAGACACTAGTATTAATCTCTCCTAAATCAACAGTTAATAAAATAAATTAAATGAAATTTGAGCTTTACTAGGAATGCAAGGCAAGGTAGGTAGGTGGGTATACATCATTGGAGAAGAAAAAATATCGTATAGCTGCTTTCTAAAGAACATATAGATGACAAAGTCGAGGACAACGCCTAATGCCTGGTTTACCTACTGGGATATGCAGAAATTAAGATGAAATTGAAACTTTGTTGATACTAATTAACTTAAATTAAACTGTCATTCAATTCGAGAATCTTTCCTAAGCTAATATATGTTACAAATCAGACAACCATATCTTGCATTATATACTTTTTATCTCTTTTTGATGTAGCATGTATTTGTTTTATATACCTACAATAAAGTTCAAAATAGCACCCTATAGTACTTTTTAAATATTAATACTAGAGAACTGGATTCTTGTAGTTAAATATATGAATATAAATTCCTCATGAATTGTCCAGAAAAATTGATATTCTTTAGGAAATAACTGGAGGAGACATTAACTTTTATTTTTAAGTAGAATACCTCTGAACAATTTTAGAAAGTTAGATAGTTTTATATTTTAAATATAACCATTTTTTACAAAAAAATTTTCATTCAAAATATAAGACTACTCGGCTCTCTAAATAAGGTATCCGACTTAAAAATAAAACTTGGTGTCAACTTCGGTAATTTTCTAAATATATTTTTCTGCATAACTTATAAGGAACTTTATTCATATATCTAACTTTAAAAATCCAATTATGTAGTATCAATATTTAAAAAGTGCTGGGATATGCTATTTTGAACATACGGTAGGTAGATAAAATATATACATGCTACATCACAAAGAGATAAAATTAGTTACGTATGCTTTACATAGCAAGTGGTTGAATATACATATACGCTACGTCATTTGTTACATACCGTGAGGTCACAGTGTTACCTCTTCACTATGTAAAAATCATATGCATATGTTGCTGACATTACGCAGAGTATGCACATATGATTATGCGTCACATTTTACATAGCATGTTACTTCTGCGAAACTTAGTTTACGTAGCATTTACGTATATGCTATATATTTATGTTTGCTGGGTATGCTATTAACATATAGTAGGAACGCTATAGTGGTCTCAATTTTGAGCATTATAGTGCTGCGAATGATATCTCATTTGGAAAAACGATTTTCTAGAAAACGTCTTTAACGATTTTGTAAATTTCTTTAACAACATACCATTACCACCGTAAAGTACATGTAAAAACCTACACTTTAAAAGGAAAATTGTCCTACTACGAGTCGATGCATTTAAACAAAATGCGATGAAAATTTCGAAATTATTGTTGATTTTTAGCCGTTTGAATAAATATTTTACTCTAAAATTTGGCACGGAGGTTTAGTTCAATAAAGCGCATGGTTCCACCAGCTTTCGTTAAAATTGATGGATTATTACGTCATATTTCTTAAACTGTTAAAAAAGGGAATTTTTTGTGGTTTTTATTTTTTTACAAATTTACAAATTATCAAGTTCCTTCATATGCCTAGTCTTATTCATAATTTTATAGCGAACAGTTTGGTATTTTTATTATTGCGATACGATTACTATGACATGAGATAATAGGAAAAATAGCAGAAAATTTATGAGTTGAAAAATAAATTGTTAAAATTCTACAAGAAGCAATGGACGGATTTTGTAAAAAATTGTTCAGAGCACTTGTTATTAGACCTACAACAAATCAAAACAATAAAATTGCTGCAGCCAGAGGATTCCATTCAAATTACTTCCACATCCAGTGGAAGTATAGTAACGACAAAAAATGTTTTAAACATTTTTATTGTTCAAATAGGCTTAAAATGTCATGAAACTTCGAGATTTTAAGTTTGAGCGAAAAAAAATTTCTGTCTGTCTGTCGGTCTGTCTGTAATTTTTTTTTTGTGCGCACGTTTACTCTGGAACCGTTTAAGATATTGACTTGAAATTTGGTACATATATGTACTTTAACGAGATCTAGAACTAGATTATATTTTCATCTCGTTCCGTCGAAGGGTTGGGGGGTAAATGGGGGTAAATTTGTGGTAAATGGGTAAATCAAGCAGGTGAGAGTCCATAAAATTGCTATTTAGTATATACAAAAGAACCTGAGGTCTCTAAAAAATTTTTGGCATTAGCCGCCCCCATTACCACCCCCACCCCCTTATTAAAGAGGATGAAAAAAATTGTGATTTAGTGTATCTACAAGAACCAGAAACCTCAAAATATTTTTTTACTTCATCCACCCCCACTACCACCCCCCACCCCCACTACCGATGTGGCATATCGTTTTATAAGTTTTTGGGGTAGACGATTTCAAATATTATGTTGTTAAAGTTACCTCGAGTAGTATGGATACGCAGTGGCTTTCCTCGACTGCTATAGATGCGCAGTAGGTTTCCCCGAGTATTATGGATGCGCAGTGGCCTTTCTCGAGTATTCAAGTAGATTACCTCAAGTATTATGGATGCGCAATAGGTTACTATATAAGTAGTAAGGATGCGCAGTAGGTTACCTCAAGTGATATGGATGCGCAGTAGGTTTCTTCGAGTAAAATGGATGCGCGGTGGGTTACTTCAAGAAGTATGAATGCGCAGTGGCTTTCCTCGAGTAAATTGGATGCACAGTGGGTTACCTTGAGTAGTATGGATGCGTAGTAGGTTTCCTGGAAGAAAATGCTTGAAGTAGAGGCTTTACTTCTATCGTGTAGTTTACGGCACACAACGATTTTTTATATCTTTGTCATGCCATTTTCTGCGTATTAGTTCGACATTCAGTTGAAGTATATTAACGCAAACAAAATTTTTGGAAATTTTCATTGTTTAAATAGGCTTAGAATGTCAGGAAACGTCAATATTTTAAGTTTAAGCGAAATAAATGTGTCTGTTGCGTCGGTCTGTCTGTTAGTCTTCTATCGTTTTGGTGCTCACGATTACCCTGGAACCGTTTAAGATATTCACTTTAAATACGGCATACGTATGTTTAACGAGATCTGGAACTAGATTATATTTTGATCTTATTCCGTTTGCATAGTTGGGGTAAATGGGAGGTAAGTAGGTAAATCGAGCGAGTAAGAATTCATGAAATTGGTATTTAGTAAATATAAAAGGAGCTAAGGTCTCAAAAAAAATTGGCATTAGTCATCCCCATTACCACCTCCATCCAAGGTGGTGAAAAAATAGTGTGATTTAGTGTGTGTATAAGAGCCAAAGTCATCAAGAATTTTTTTCACTTCATTCACCCCCACCACCACCCCACCTCTATTACCGATGTGGCATATAATTTTATGGGTTTTTTGGGGTACATGATTTCAAATATTATACTATTAAAGTTCCATAAGAATTATTTTCACATAGTGGAGTGCAAATATAGTATTTTGTTATAAGAAACTTGGATGTGGAAGTAGTGATTCCTTGGGCAGCGGTTTTCTATTTTGACTCCATTATGTATAGACCGGGAGCCAGGTGAAAATTTGGTCAATTATTTCTTCTCGAACGATAATTAGTGAGACGCATCAGGGAGTTGTATCATAATGCCTCGTGAACGTTAGCTGCGGTTCCGTGTGTGTGATGAGCGGCGGTAGCGTCCCACGCACGGAGAAAAAAAATATTTTTAGTCATTTCCACCTGACTAAAAATTTCTCAAACTATAGCTAATCCAATATCTTGAAGAAAAAAAAAGTCAGCTGACTATAACATGGCGTATTATACGTCAGCTGGTCGCTTGAACATGAAAAAAAATTATACATTCAATGATTTCCTCTCAACTAAAAATATACCTGATGATAGCTTATATGCTACTGTGAATGAATATAAATGTCAGCTGGCTGTACCTCGGTGGAAAGATCGTCAGCTGATACCTTGAAAGTTGTAACGCAGAAGTTAGGCGGGAGCATCTATCGCCTATTTAAATGAATCAGCTGATGTGTTTTCCCTCGACTTACTGCTACCTGATTTTTTTTTATTTATTACAGAAGTATATTAACAATCAGGTTACACATTTTTATCCGGGAGGAAATGACGTATCTTAAATTATTCGGTATTACGCTCCGATATGAGTGTTCCGATTAAATCAATATTCTATATAGATACTTTAAAACTGATAAGTATATAATTGAATAACTGAAGAAATATTTAGATAAGTAAATTAATCAATTTATAGTTTATTTTAACTTAGCTGTTCGATAAATAACATTCATTTTAAAGAAGTGATTAAAAATAATAATGTAATTTAATCATTTTCGTTCTCGCTTTGGTTTGTGTCACTCTCATCTCTCTCTTTGATTCACTGTCAGAGTCGCTGTCAGAGCTGTCTGCCATCATGTCTTCATCATCATCATCTGTACAAAAATTTTTTAAAAAATATTAAGATGCATATTTAGTATAACATAATCAAAATGATCAAAAAAATGTTACCTTTTTTGGGCTGAATAGTTATTTCTTCAACCGACTCTGGTAACTGAGTTCCAGAAAACCAGATGAATTCAAACCTGTTGTCGATTTCTACCCAGCCATAGTCTGAAGGACCAAATTTGAGCTATGTAACATGCTCTTAAAAATTGCTGATATAGCTCCGATTTTCATGGTGGTAGAGAAGAGCCATCAATACCCTATTTGGGCAACTTGTGTTTACCGGTCACTATACTAATTCTTCTTGAACACTTTCTACGATTGACTACGTATTCTATTGTGATCGCCTACTCGCGTGCAGGATTCTGTAATGCTATTGGTCAAATGGCTATAAACTGCTGATAACACTCATCGCGGTTTCGGTACAGGTGCGTACTCAGACTCAGTTGGAAGTACATCGTTGTTGTATCTGTTTACTTTTCATTTCATTGTTTAAATTGCATCTTTGGAAATACCGTACCTTGTGATATGATTATTGTGTTTTATTTATATGCTTTCAGAGTATATTAAATAAGTGTGTTTGCCTCTCGGGCATATACCAAGACTTTGATTTTGTGTTTTGTTTAAATACTTTTTCGGTGTATCAAATATATCAAGGACACCTAAAAATGTCTAGTAGCACGGATACAGCTGATGAGCCCACAGAAATTTGTTTGTCTCCTCTTAAAAAAGGTCGAAAAAGTCTCATTTCGACGTAAAGAACAAGGAAATGATTTTAGGCGTGTATAAGCATGAGATTCAAGAAAACCCTATATTACTCACAGATGAAATTGTAAACAAAGTGGCAAATATGACAGGAGTGTGTGGCCTCAGTGTTTACAAAATTGTCAGAGAGTATACCATTAACCATAAATTTTCGGTGCCAAAAACCAACCAAAACCGTAAAAAAATTGTTGATATGGTGGATGACTTCGATCGATATGCAATCAGGAGAAAAGTTCATCAATATTTCTTTAGAAACGAACTCCCTACTTAATTATGCTCCCGCCTGACTTCTGCGTTACAACTTTCAAGGTATCAGCTGACGCTCTTTCCACCGAGGTACAGCCAGCTGACATTTATATTCATTCGCAGTAGCATATAAGCTATCATCAGGTAAATTTTTAGTTGAGAGGAAATCATTGAATGTATGAATTTTTTTTTCATGTTCAAGCGACCAGCTGACGTATAATACACCATGTTATAGTCAGCTGACTTTTTTCTCTTCGAGATATTGGATTAGCTATAGTTTGACAAATTTTTAGTCAGGAGGAAATGACTAAAAATATATTTTTTTCTCAGAGCGTTGGAGGCTACCGCCGCTCATCCCACCCACGGAACCGCAGCTGACGTTCACGAGGCTTTATAATACAACTCTCTGATGCATTCCACTAATTACCGCTTGAGAGTGACTTGGTCATGAAAATTTGTCGCCGGCTCTTGGACTAGTACTGTCGTGAGCAAAAAAAAATAGGACAACTATTTTTTTCTAATGTAAATCTGTCTCTATTTGCACACTTGCAATGAATTTTAACAAAAGTTAAAGTTAGATATACACAACTAGATTTTAGCAAAAATACGTTAAAAGACTTGTCCCATTTTTTTTGCGCACGACAGTACCATGCCATGCCTATGAAATTGAAAGTAGATCCCTAAAATAAAAAAGTGTATTAAAATATGTAAAATAAACATATTAAGATAAATTTTGTTAATGAGAGTTTAGCTAGAATAGAGTGTTCAGAGAGGTAAACTTCATTAATATTAAGAGTTATAAGTAATTTTAAGAAAATTTTGTAAAATAAATCAAGTTTTGAAATCTGGCTAATAGCAACTAAATAGAAAGAAAAGCTGTGCTAAACTGATTGAAATTAAACAAGGAATGTGTTTGAAGCAAAAAGGATAAAAATGTTAATTTAAGAAAATTATTTAAAATTAAATTTATCAAGTAGGTAATCCAAAACATATCAAATTTGATGTTTTTTTTAAGGAAACTAAGCAAATTCAGTTTTTATTACTGATGAGTAACGAAAATTTATGAAAGAAGGACACCGCGCCGTTTTGAAAAGGCAGAGTAGAAAAAATTTGTAATAGAATATTGTTAAACAGCTGAGTAAGAAGCAGAATGGTTGATGAAAAATAAATAAACATACTTTCAATTAAAATAAAATAACAAGGCAAGTAAATGCTAATCTAATAATCAAGAAATTTACAGAATATTAGTCATTCAAGTAAATAAATATAGAAAGAATTGTAAAGTTGTGATTTATATTGTAAAATTATGGATGAAATCTAAATGTCAAAATAATCAAAAATGTCAAAGAAGAGTATAAAGTGACTTACCAGAAATGTCAATCTGAAGTGTGGCATTCAAATTGAAGTATCCAATCCAGTAAATGCTAGAATTCGATGTTGAATGGTAATTAAGGGATAAATAGGAACAATTCAATTAAATAACAGAACATCACGAGAGAACGTCTTTCATAACGAATACAATTTTGCGACAATCATGGCGACATCTAGTGTTTCCGCATGAAAACTTCGGAAAGCAAAGACAAACGGAACAAGGATAGAAAGGTACCAAAACAATTTAAATTTATAGAATGGGCTTGTTATCGATAATTTCTTTTCGTTATTTTTTATGGTATTCGACAGAATTAGATCATCTAGATAAGCCGTTAAAATTTCAGCTTCATAAGTATATTCAATCCTTAAATATTCAATGTTAAAGATTAGTAAAATAAAAAAATAAAAAAATAAAAAAAAAAACAAATAAAAAATTTTACAAGTACGACCCTGTATTTTTCTTACTATGTATGTTATTCACATGTATTATGTGAAGTCTTCGAAGGGATATGGATCTGAAGCATTTTAATGGACTCTATCAAACTGTTCCATAAATAATGCTCGGTCAAATTACACAGCCCCACAAAAAAAATGTTGTGTTCACCAGACTAGACCAACATATGGTTTGACCTATGATCAAATTAATTTATCTAAGATCAAAGATGATTCGTACTGAGAAATCTCAGTTACAAATCTTTATCGAGCATGGTTTAGCCTCGTGATATTTCTCCGAGGGGATTGGAGAACCAAGACAGCAGACACCTATATACACACGCAACCAACGAGTGGCGTCTTCCAATCCTCTGGGAAAAACGAAACGTCTATGTTATATACTGACTGCCCAAACATCTTGGTGATAGGGACTGATGAAGATTCTGGAGCATCACTGACGAAGCCAACATCAGTATCCGAGCGATACGTTTAATTTCTGTGGGAATCCTCTGATCCTGTTATTAAAATTAAAAATCCTGCTTCTCAGAGGATGCTGGAAATGATGAAAACTGCCTTAATTGAGGATGTGTAGAATGATCCATTTTCCGATCCTTCGAGGTAATGAAGCCAGTAAAGGCGTACTGCGCTGCAGTGGGGCGTTAGGGTGTAAGGATCAAGCCATAGTGTGTCCGACAATGAGTTGACCTTGTCCTCGTCAAAGTCGGAAAGCCCTCATACTTAGACCTGGACAAAGTCAACTCATCGTCGGACACACTATCGGGGGTCGGATTGCTTTATTGAAGCATTTTAATTAGAATTTTTTAGATTTTTAGTTTTCTCAGAATTTTAGGAGAATTTTAGGAGACCGAACATGTTTTTTATGAGAATTTTAGGAGATTAAACTTCTTAAGAAAACATAACTATTAATTCTATATATTACGTAGTTGTATTGTAGTTGTTGATTTTTCTTCGTTTATTTCTAAAATTAATATCAATTAGTTTACTGCTACAAATTCAATGGCACTCGCTTCTTTTAGTTTTTTCTTCTCCAAATCATCACTGCCTTTCCTCTTCCGCAGGTCATCTTTTTTTCTCTAGATTCTTCTGTTTTTCTTTTAGCTCTTTTTGTCCATTTAGAGCCATTGATATCATAGTTTGGGCTTCACCGACCAACTGATTTTTGTCTTTGCTGGACAATGAAATACCAATTTTTTGAAGTTTCTCGTTTCCCTTCAATAAATAGTAAACTATCTGAAACATCGAGTTTTGGTCAAACCTGCTTTATTTCCACATCAATTTTATCCAATATTTTATCGTGTTCCTTTCGTTTTCGGTTCAGACGTTTAAGATCTCGTGTTTTTTCCTTCTTTGTGTAATTTTTATGCGCTCTTCTTACATTCTCCAATAATTCCGATGTAATAGGAAATTTATTTATTATTTATCCCCCAAGGATACTAATTGGTCTTTAACAAGTCTCAAAGCAATAATTGTAACCTCCTGAAGGTTTTCTCGATCCGAAATTATATACTTATTTATACTAAAACCTCTTTCAGGGAAGGCATTTCCATGAGATCAAATAATTGCACATTTGACTATGGTACAATAACTGTTGATATTTCAGTGAACCAAGAAGATTTTTTAAATTGCCAATTTTTTTTCAGTAGTTCAAAATTTTAATATTTTCGTAATCTTCCTGGGATAATACTGCTTCAGTGTCATGGGTGTATAAATAGATCAATTTGAAGTTTTATCAAGCCCTTTATTTTAGCTATATCACCATTAGTCACTTGAAAGTATCTTTTCAAAGTTTGGGTTGATTTTATTGCCTTTAAAATAGCTTCAGTCAATTTCATTAATGATTTTGCAATTTTGGACGGCTATTTTTTTTTTGGAACAACGGGTTTATATATTGCAGATTTATCAGTGTATCATTGGTTAGTGAAGTTTCTCTACCAAATACTTTATGGCTGCTCGGAAGAAGTTGGAAAACTCTTTGGAAAGAATAACCATTTCTTTAGTCCTCAACCCAACAGAATACCTGAAGATCCAAAAGAAATAGAAGATTTGTCAAAGTAAATAATCCATACATTTTATACCTACGAGGTCACTTTACACCGACGCAAAGCCGCACATCGGTGTAACTTTGATTGCCTACACAACTCCCGAACAAAATAGTAATGAGAACCGATAGTGGGAAATTAAATAATAAATAATTCAAATTTTAGGAGAAAACATGGAATTTTATGTTTTTTGGGAGTTTTAGGAGAAATGAAAAATTTTAGGAAATTTTAGAATTTTAGGAGAAATCCGACCCCTGCACTATGGCTTCATCGTCACATCCTAAAGCCCCTGCAGGGCAGTACGCCATTACTGGCTTCATTACCTCGAAGGATCGGAAAATGGATCATTCTACACATCCTCGATTAAGGCAGTTGTTACCACTTCCAGCATCCTCTGAGAAGCAGAATTTTTAATTTTAATAACGGTATCAGAGGATTCCCACAGAAATTAAACGTATCGCTCGGATACTGATGTTGGCCTCATCAGTCATACTCCAGCAACTTCATTAGTCCCTATCATCGAAATGTTTGGGCAGTCAGTATATGACAGACGTTTCGTTTTTCCCAGAGGATTGGAAGGCGCCACTCGTTGGTTGCGTGTGGATATAGGTGTCTGCTGTCTTGGTTCTAATCCCCCTCGGAGAAATATCACGGAGGCTAAACCATGCTCGATAAATAAATATAAATAAATAAACACACCACAGATAGTAGACAACCCCCCAATCCATAGCCAAGGCTGTGCGGAAGGGGGTTACACATTTGAAAAAACACAGACATACATCCACACCCACCGGTGTTGTCAATACCGGGGCTGGGGGTCGAACCCAGAGCGCGGTAGGTAGTCGATCAGCATATTCGCCACTCAATACGCCTTAACCGATTGAGCTACCGCGCCGGTTAAGATTTGTAACTGAGATTTCTCAATACGAATCATCTTTGACCTTAGACAAATTAATTTGAGAGAGTGGATTCGACCTTCTGATAACCAAACGTCACTTTGATCATAGGTCAAACCATATGCGAACGTAAAACATCCCGCTCTTTCAGAATCCGTGGTCAAAAAACGCGTTTCCATTTGATAAACGAAAGTTGACCTTGGAATGACCTTGACCTTGACCTGATGGGGTTGAACAGACCTCGGATTCGGATTCAGCAACCCCAAAAACGTATAAGAATCGTAGTTTTCTAGCTTAAATGTTTTTCCCAATTTGACCTTGGAATGACCTTAACTCTGACCTGATGGATCAAACAGACCAGGAGTTGGGATTTAGTTAGCCCAAAAACGTATAAAAATGATGGTTTTCTGCGCTTAAAAGGTTTTTCCCAATTTGGCCTTTGACCATCACCCTGACCTGATGGGGTCAAGCAGATTCCGAATTCGGATTCAGTGACCACAAAAACGTACAGAAATCGTGGTTTCCTTCGCTTAATCGTTTGTTCCCCAATTTAATCTTGGATTGACCTTGACCCTGACCTGATGGGGTCAAGCAGACCCCGGATTCGGATTCAGCGACCCCAAAAACGTATAGATATGTTGGTCTAGTCTGGTGAACAGAACACTTTTCTTTTGTGGGGCTGTGTTATTAGTCCTGATGCGCTAAATTGTTTTGTGATTTTTTTGCCGAAACGGTTTAGGTGTGCCGTCAAAATTGAATCGCTATTCTTATAACATTTTTTATGAACTTTCTGAATCCGCTAATAGTTTTCCAACCGTTGCAGAGATATAGCTCTTTGAATTTTCAGACCAAATACATAAAACACCCTGTATCTTCTTAACCACTAGCCAAAACATTTTTTTCGTTCGTGATCTAGACTCGCCTTGAAGTGTTCTATACAAAGATAGCAATTCCTTGTCGAAAGTAGAATACTTTTTTTGAGAATCATTTTAATTTGCGAGAGAAAAATGCTAAAGGACTAGATAAGTCTCCAATTTTTTGTTCTAAAACTTCACCCATGGATATATTTGAGCAATTCACAGATAACGTAAGCGTTACATCTTTATTGTAGCTAGGATGAGATAAGATTGTTGCATTTACTAAAAAACTATCAGTACAATTGGTTGGCCAGGAGTCTATAACTTAACTTTATTGCGTGCTAACTTAGCACTGAAGGAATGTAAAGGGATTAAAATGTTGACAAAGTTAGGAACAAAACGATGATAGTAATTTATCATTCCTATAAATCGTTGTAGTTGCTTGAGAGTGTAGGTTTGGGAAAATCATTAATAACGTTAATGCAGTCATTGGTAGGTGAAATACCGTTAGCAGAAACTTAATGTCCAAGGAAATCTAAAGAACTTTTACCAAAAGCGCATTTTGATGGTTTAATATTAATTCCATAAGTGTGAAGGCGTTCAAAAACTTGATGTAAATGCAATAAATGTTCATGAGAGTCTTTACTTGAAACTAAAATGTCATCTAAGTATATAAAAATGAAAGGTAAATCAATAAAAACTTCATTCACGAAACGTTGGAATGTTTGTCCAGCATTACGTAATCCAAAAGGCATTCTTAAAAAATGGAATAAGCCGAAAGGAGTAGTAATTGCTGTTTTGTAAATGTCTCCGTCTGCGACGGGAATCTGATGGTAAGCACGAATTAGATCGATTTTTGAAAAAATAGTGCAACCGAATAATTGAGAATTAAAATCATGTATATGAGATAATGGATATCGGTCAGGAATAGTGATTGTGTTGAGTTTCCTACAGTCAGAGAGGTGGAAGACGTATGGTGGAGGTAGCATAAGTATTTTGTTCTTGGACAGGAAATGTATCTTGATTATACATACTTATTAAATGATATTGTCAAATTTTAAAATATTTAATATAAAGAGTGAATAAATGAAATGGTCGAAATTTTAAATAATTGCAATTCAGAATATTAATTTAGAAATTAAAATTAATAAGGTATTCGAGTAGATATTGATACTTTGATTTGGTGATTAAAAGAGCAGGGAGAGGAATAAGTAAGCACTTACCTACACATATACATGAAAAAGAAAAATGTATTTTCTTCGAGTTATAATCCTGGGATTGTCTAGATTGTTGGGTATGGTAGGGATCCAGCGATGAATATAGCATTGTGATGAGAAATTGAAATGGATCTGATGATGATATCAGGGTCGTGGAGGGGAATCCAACTGATAATAATTAAATCTTGTTTCTTGTTTTCGTTCTTGTTCCTTGTAAGTTTCTTGTGCTTGGTAAATTTGGTAAGCTTCTTCTTATTGTTTCTTGTTCTTGTTTGTTCATTGCAGTTCTTTTTTGAATGTAATATTAGTATTTTTTGTATTTTTTTTTGTTGTTCTATGTTGGGGTCGCCAATTTATGGTAATTGACCATAAATAAATAAATTATATATATTCAATATCATTATATTCAAAAGTTAAATATTGTGCGTTCAATAATATTTTAGAAATTAATTATTTGTTATTTTGTTATTTTAAAAATATCTGTAGTTGCATAATCTTAAAATAGATAATTAAGCTGCACAGTATTTTTAATCGGGTAGTACACGTATATACCGGGTGGGGCATTTAAGTTGACAAACGCGAATAACTTGAGAATAAAGAATTTTCGCGAAAAATGTTCCAGAAAAAAGTTTCATCATTTGAAAATTGGGATCTAATGACTATATTTTTTTAAAGTTTGTTGGAGGACTTCAAGGTCAACTTTGGTTCTTTAAATGCAAACCCTTATTTTTTACAGATTCATATTCTGCTCTATGAAATAAACAACTTTTATTACTGCCATTTTATGCCATAGATATGTATAATTCTATGGTACACAATAATAAAAATTTAAATGACGTTACTATTTACTTTCTGCTTTAACTGTATTAATTCGTAAAATGCGTTCCTATGACTGCCAAGAATTATACAATTGCTTATGACCGTTTGGTGCAACGCTATTCGAATAAACGTTTACGCACTACTGCCCATTGGGCAGAAATTGAAAATATTAAAAAATTACATTCGGAAAATTCCCGGGCTTTGAGATATTTGTTAGACATTTTTCAAGAAAATTTATCCGTTTTGAAAAATTTAGGACTCCCCGTAGAACACTAGGATTTTATCTTGGTGCATATGCTCTTGAACCGACTTGATACAACGACCATATCACGTTTTGAATTACATTATAGTTCTAATAAACTACCCACGTTTAAAAATTTGATGTTTTTTTAGAAAGTCATTGTAATGCTCTAGAAATTTTAAACTTTTCTGCTCCTCATAATAAAACAACAAAGACATTAGCCCCATCCATTCGGACATCCACATCTAGTTCGTCATTTTTTGCCAATACTAATAATAATGTAGTTTGCCCTCTATGCAAAAAAGGTCACTTATATAAATGTCAGGAATTTCATAAAAAATCCCCTCTGGATAAATATTATTTTTCAAAACAGAATCGATTGTGTGTAAATTGTTTAAGTTCGTCGCATACTAATTCTACATCTACCTGTCGCAAATGTCAACAGAGACATCATACTTTGTTGCATTTTGAAAATACCGATACTCATATTCCGGCTGTCCCAGTTGACACGCCTACACAACAGATAGCTAGTACCTCATTTAACGATGGGACACCAGTTCCTGCTGCTTCAACACTCTTCTTTCTCAGATTTTACACCATAAACTACCCCCGTCTTACTTTCAACCACTTTAATAGAAATATCCGAAAAATATGGTAATTTTCATAAATGTAGGGCACTTATAGATTCAGGTTCCCAAACAAGTTTTATTTCACAAAAGTATGTTCATCTATTAGGCTTACCACCTTTTAATACATCCGTATTAATTCAAGGCTTGGGTCCCATGCATACCTTAATTAGTTCTAGTGGAATGTCTCTTAGAATCCGCCCGGTTGGGAAATCAACGCCTTGTTTAGATTTGTTAGCTATAGTAAATTTGTAATGAGTTGCCAACAATTAGTTTTCCTTACGAGACTTGGTCTCATATTAAACATTTGGAATTAGCTGATCCTACTTTTAATATAGCGGGGGCGATTGATATTTTACTTGGAGCTGACGTCTTTCCTAGTATCCTCGAAACTGGTCGAATCGTTGAAAATGTCCATCATCCTATAGCTTTGAATACAATATTTGGTTGTTTTAATGGGAAAATTACCTATCACAGCTTTAACAGTGATTAAATCTTTTTTTTGTTCTCTTTCTGCACCCCCTGTAGAACATGTTTTAAAAAAATTTTGGGAGGTTGAAACTGTTTCGGAAGTCATTTCTTTGTCTCCAGACGATACAGTCTGCGAACAAAAATTTGTAACAACCTTTTCTCGAAATGAAATGGGTAGATTTATTGTTTCCCTTCCTTTTCGTAGTGATGAACCCATTTTTCCCAATTCTCATAATTTAGCTCTAAAATATTTTCTTTCTCTGGAGCGTAGACTACGTACGGATTCTGCTTAATATAAACAGTATTCAGATTTTGTGCAAGAATATTTAGATCTTGTCCACATGGAGCTTCTGGCATCTCCTTCCGATTCTCAAAAAAGTTTTTATATCCCGTATCATTGTGTTCTTAAACCTTCAAGCAGTACTACGAAACTACGAGTAGTATTTAATGCTTCCGCTAAAATTCCACCTTACCCTTCGCTTAATGACACTCTTTTAACAGGTCCCAAGTTACAAAGAGATATCGTCACCATTTTGTTAAATTTTCGGCTTCATAAAATTGTATTTACCGCAGATATCAAACAAATGAACAGACAGATTTTAATTAATTCCGCTCATACAGATTATCACGAATATTGTGGCGCTTCACATCTGATGGTCCTGTACAAGATTTTCGTTTGAAAACCGTTACTTACGGTATTTCCTCGGCCCCTTACCTTGCTATGCGTACTTTATTGCAGTTATCTGAGGAGGGAAAGTCTGATTTTCCTTCAGCTGCTAACATTCTTAATTTTGATCCTTGGAAGCTCATCGCTGGAAAATGCTCGTCATTTAAAAAATGAACTAGTCGAACTTTTAAAGCTAATAAAGTGGGCTAGTAATGACCTTAATTTATTAAGTGATTTGCCTGCCTCTCACTTGTCTAGTAGTTCCCCTTTTTTGGATGATGAGTATATTTTAAAAATCTTAGGTTTACACTGGTATCCATCTTTGGATACATTTTAATACAACGTAGAACCTGTAGAAAGATCATGTACTAAACGTCATATCTTATCAGAGTTGGCCAGAATCTTCGACCCACTAGGTTTTTTAGCTCCCATTATATTCTTTACTAAATATCTTATTCAGTTATTGTGGTCTTTAGGTGTAGATTGGGATGAAATACCGCTCGATGATGTGCTCTCTCTTTGGTCACGATTCACATCTGAATTTCCTCTATTGTTTCGTGTTGCTATTCCTCGTTATTTGATACTTGATACTTGACAGCTTATCTTGTGAAGCACATGGTTTTTGTGACGCGTCCATGAAAGTCTATGGTGCAGTAGTGTATTTTAAACTATTTAATGAAAACTACCTTACTACCTTTTTAGTTTATGCGAAGTCTAAGATAGCCCCGCTGCGTCGCATTTCAATACCGCGCCTTGAACTTTGCGGTGCTGTACTCCTTGCCGATCTGTTTTCTTTTGTTTTATGTACTTACTACGGTAAGATACATTTAAGTAAGATTTGTGCCTGGACTGATTCCACTATTACTTTATCATGGATAAAGTCCTCTCCACACAGGTGGAAAACATTTGTCAGTAATCGTGTTACTTTTATACCAGACAAAATCGCACCAGAAAATTGGTTTCACATTTCGTCTGGTGATAATCCTACAGATCTCACCTCTCGAGGTTTATTTTCATCCGAGTTACTTAATAATCCCTTATGGTGGGCAGGATCCCCTTTTTTGCTTGACCCATAAGCCTCCTGGCCCTCTCATATTTCCGAAGTTGTGTTGCCTTCTGAAGCACTCGCGGAGGAAAGGAAAATTACATTGCATTCTGCGGTTTTTTTAGATATTTTTGACCCACTTTTAAATAAATATTCTTCCCTTAGTAAACTACAACGCGTGGTCGCTTTCTATTCAATATAAAAAATCCTGCTACTAAAAAAAATTCTACTTTTTCATTTCATGAATTACATCAAGCTCTATTAACGTTAGTTAAACGTACCCAACATTTAGCATTTGCTGACATTTGAAATAAAATTAAAGTTGGGAAACCGCTTCCTAAACCTTTTCGAATATTAAGTGTTTTTCTTGATGATCACGGTATTATAATAGTAGGAGGTCGATTACACCATTCTACATTGTCTTACGACAAAAAACACCCTGTTTTGTTGCCATGTTGTGATCGTCTTACGGAATTAATAATTGAACATTTTCATAAAAAATATTTACATGCTGGTTTGGAATTTGTTCAATTTTTGATTATGCAACAATTTTGGATAATGTCCTCAAAAAGAGCGATACGCGGCGTTTTATCTAAATGCCATACTTGTTGGCGACTCCACCCTCTCCCCTGTCAACGTGTAATGGGAAATTTGCCATCCGCGCGTATCTCAAACCATTTTTACACACTGGTTTGGACTTTGGTGGTCCATTTCAGATTACTTTGGGAAAACGACGAGGTACTAACTCCCAGAAGGCCTACTTATGTCTATTTGTTTGCTGTGCCACAAAGGCTTTGCTCCTAGAGCTTGTATCCTACTTGACAACTAATGCATTTATTGCCGCATAACGACGGTTTATTGCTTGTCGGGGACGATGCAATCATCTTTAGAGCGACTGTGGCACTAATTTTGTAGGTGCTTATAATCAGCTTTCCCCACTTTTAAAATCCGCTGCGGAATCTGAGGCCATTGAATGGTATTTTAACCCTCCTTCCGCTCCGCATTTCGGGGGACTTTGGAAAGCGTGAATTAAGTCGGTTAAGACACATTTAAACCGAGTTATTGGCCAACAAATTATGACATATGAGGAATTATATACAGTGCTTGTTCAAATTGAAGCATTTTTAAATTCGCGTCCCTTAACCCCATTAAGCTTTGTTCCTAAGGATCTCTCCGTTTTAACGCCTGGACATATTTTAACGCTTGAGCCGCTAACTGCCCTACCTGAAACTGACTTGACTGAGGTGCCCGTGGGACGTTTAACTCGCTGGCAAATGCTACAACGTTTGCACCAGGATTTTTGGTCGCAGTGGCATTCCGAGTATCTACATACACTGCTTCAAAGAAGTAAGTGGACTTTTTCCTCTGAATCTGTTATACCGGGATCCATGGTTTTGATTATAAATTTCCAAGCTCGCCCTTTACAATGGCAACTGGATCGCATTGATTTTGTACACCCTAGTGCAGACGGAGTTGTTCGCGTTGCCACTGTGCGTACAGCTAATGGACTCCTAAAGCGACCTGTTATTAAATTGTGCTTATTGCCCTATTCTAAATCGTAAAATACGTTGTTTTAGGTGAGTGGTATGTTCCGTCCTCAGTCACTATGTAGCATTTTTTATTATTTAATTTTTAACTGTTAATTATTTACTATAACAATAACTCTAACTATTTACCGCTAACATTAAGTAAAAATAAAATACACTCCGCTGTCATTCGTTTTGGCTCACCTTGTAGCTTTCCACGCTAACAAAAAGAGATTTTTTGTGATACCTTAACATTCATTCGCTGTTCAACCTCGTGTCACCGCAATCTTTTACGGCTAAAATAATAATTATTAACCATCCGCTTTGTGTTCCACTTTATTGGAAGTGAGCAAGGGTCATTTTGATCCTGGATTGCATCAATTGCTGGATTCCCTATCTGGAGGCCTCCGGAAGCTGGTTGCTGGATTCGGGGAGGATTAAAGGTAGGATCCATTAAAATCTCTTTTTTTTCTTTACCGCGAAACAGTCCACATCTCTCGCTCTCATTATTATTATAATTTTTTAAATAAGCATAAATTATTTTTACCACCGCCCAAGTTAGCGGATTGCTTTCAGTTCGCTAACAACGCCACAAAGGGCATGTTCCTGTATAAATTTTCCCTTTCCTTCATTGTACCAATACGCAATGACCACTTCTGTGAGCAGTTGAGCACTGTCGACCGTCACTTCCTTCCAAAGATACGAAATACGTTTCGGCTTTCGGCCCGTAACCACACGCGTAAATACGACCAACTGTGAGTCTCAACACGGGTGATTAAAAAAATACTCAGCCAAGTAGCAAAAAAAACCCAACACGTTGGTCCCCAACATGCTGTATCGTCTGTAGACCCCCTTTAGAGCACAATATTTTATGCGTTGAAATAATATAGCTAAAGTTGGATTTAGATTTAGATTTGACATTTACTTCTTTACAGCGGATCAGATAAATATCGCATTCACTTTAACAGAGAGCTAATAATTGTAGATAATAGCAAAATTCGTATGTTTCGGCGATTTACAGTAGCAAATAGCGAATTAGGGAACGGCTTACCACCACACCACGCAGGGGAAAGGGGTGAAATAAAAATTGAGGTGCCTTCTAATGGAATTTAAAAAATTGTATTTGATGTACATTGTTGAATTAGGTTATTAACAAAATAATGAAAAATTATATAAGGAATATGAAAATAACTCGACTTGTCCTATTCACTAAGGGCTTGTAGTACCCCAGTAGATAAGTAAGGCCGAAATGAATTCACTTCCATCAGTAGAGTAGCAATGGGAGTTCTTAGTGACGTCATCATTCCGGAAGCCCCGCGGGGGGCGCGCAGGTGATAGATAATAGATCCTATGATCTAGGTTCTAGTGTGAGGTGAGATCATGCTAGATGATAGATCCTAGAACTTGTGTACTAGTATGAGGTGGGATCTTCTTAGATGATAGGTGCTGAGACCTAATGGGAGGTGGGAGATCGGAGATCCAATCCCCGAGCTTAGATGAGAGATTATATCTAAAAGAGCGTGGCTAAGAGTATACAGGGTGTGTCTAAAATAATATGGCTGCCGTTTATTGCTTATATTTATTGACGAATAGTTGTTGTTTACGGTAGAGGGCGTTAAGAAATGGCTACTGACGTCCATTATTAAATAGACAAGTCTTATATGAGATAAATATTCTTCTGTTTCAATACGTTAATATTTGAATGTTAAAACTGTGACCAAATGCAGAGGCGTTATCGGATTCCAGGAAATTGTTAATGTAAATAAATGCAACCGTCTACGGCTATATGTATATTTAAAACGTGATTAATTACCTTTAGATAACTACAGCGGCTAGATCAAAGGAAATATCGAAATCTGATATAAACGCTTTTCAGATAAGTCTAGACTCGTTAGCCTGAGTTTTATATAAGATAAATGTTCGTTCGCTTCTCTACGTTTAGATTTCAATTTAATAAGAACATAATGCAGAAACGTTATCGGATTTCAGGAAATTGTTAATGTATACAAATGAAATCATTTCTGATAGCCTACTGACATAAGATAGGTATACGGTAAAGATGCACGCGAATAAGTTTGTGTCTTACAATACATGGTTTCTTATGGGAATATGTAGCTACCCCGCAGTGATATAGCAATTTAACATTGTTTTGTATGTAAAAGACGAACAGATTATGAAAATTCGGGGGCCTCTTAAAAATCGTCCATTGCAAAGTCACGTGACCCTCGACCGCCGAGTATAAAAGCAGAGTCATCTCGCAGTCTACATTGTGACGAGTGGAGCTATCAAATATTTATACTAGAGGTCGGTCTAAGAAGAGCGTGTGTTAATATATGAGTAAAATGGCTAATAGAAGCGATTATTTATGGCCACATGTCTGTAAATAAACATTAATAATAATAATGACAATAATAATAATAATAATGATAAAACCATCATCGATATATGTTTCAAGTCTTATATTGTCAAATAGAAAATTAGTATTCAAAATTATTATTCAAAATTATTTTACAATTGGGAACATAATTTATATTTCATTAATTACAAAAGTTATTTCTAGTTATTTATTTATAAGGTTATTGTACCGAGTTCAATTAATCGTTGACTCGGCAATTGGTTAATAGATTGCACGAGGAATCCGCGGTGTCGCGATTAATTGACAACTGGGTCACGGTAACGTGGGGATTCGGTGAACGTACCTCGGGGGTAACGGGCGTTCTGCAAGGGGTTTTTTTGGAGATTGTGTTTTTGGAGTACGAAGTGTGCAAGGGCAGGCCGATAAAATTATGTAAGTACAAACTTTGTATAATTGTTTTTGTGTGTATAAAAATACACGTAATTTGTATTACATTTTTGGGAAAAAGTGTTTTATTTCTTATTGACAAGATGGGGCTAAGCGAGTGGGCTCTACTAGTGTCACGTCCGCTACGTTCCCATAGTTAAAAGTATTTTCTGAGGCCCTACGGTAGGGTTGGGCGTGACAATATGAGGAAAAATTGTAGTTGCCTGCTTCAGAAGATAGGTATAGATTTGAATGTATAAACTGCGGCCAAATGCAGAGACGTTATCAGTATCGAGGAATTTATTAATATAAACAACGGCTGATCGATTATTAAAATGACTCCCAGCAGTAGGTATATGTATACACTTAACGCAGCTTAATTACTTTAGATGAAGACAGCGAACTGAAAGGAACTGTACGTAATTAAAAATGTAAAAATAGTGTAAACAATATGATTGACATTTTTAATACAATTGCAGATATTTTTAGTTAAGAACCGGACATTATAATATATCAAGAAATATCAGTACTTTATAATTTAAGTGACTAAATTAAATACTGATAATGAAGTGAATAGTAAGGAGAGCAACAGAATAGGTGTGATTCCTGAAATAAGACCGTGGGGGTGACAAATACCCCATATGTCACAAATAATAAATAATTCGTGGAAAATAACACCGACGTTGTACAAGTAAATCTGTCATAAAATAGTAAGGCAGTACATCCTGGCAGTGGAACAAAATGGATCTGACTTCTTAAATAAGACCATGAGGATGGGAAACACTTATATCGCAAATAATAAATAATTCGTAAAAACTAACTCGACGTTGTACAAATAAATCTATCACAAAATAGCCAGCCGATACATCCTAGGAGAGCAACTGAATAGGTATGATTCCTGACATAAGACCGTGGGGGTGACAAATACCCCATATATGGCAAATAATAAATAATTCGTGAAAAATAACGTCGATGTTGTTCAAATAAATCTGTCCTAAAATAGTAAGTCAGTACATCCTGGCAATGCAGCAAAGTGGGTCCGACTTATTAAATAAGACCGTAAGGGTGGAAAACACCCTTACTTCGAAATAATAAACAATTCGTAGAAAATAACTCCGACGTTGTACAAATAAATCTGAAATAAGACCGTGCCCCAAATATCGCAAATAGTAAATAATTCGTAAAAAATAACTCTGACGTTGTACAAATAAATCTGTCATAAAATAGCCAGCCGATACATCCTGGGAGAGCAACTAAATATTTGTGATTCCTGAAATAAGACCGTGGGGGTGACAAATACAACATATGTTACAAATAATAAATAATTCGTGGGAAATAACGCCGATGTTCTACAAATAAATCTGTCACAAAATAGCCAGCCGATACATCCTAGGAGAGCAAATGAATAGGTATAATTCCTGAAATAAGACCGTGGGGGTGACAAATACCCCATATATAGCAAATAATAAACAATTCGTAGAAAATAACTCCGACGTTGTACAAATAAATCTGTCATAAAATAGCCAACCGATACATCCTAGGAGAGCAACTGAATAGGTGTGATTCCTGAAATAAGACCGTGGGGGTGACAAATACTCCATATGTCACAAATAATAAATAATTCGTGGAAAATAACCCCGACGTTGTACAAATAAATCTGTCATAAAATAGTAAGGCAGTACATCCTGGCAGTGCAACAAAATGGGTCTGACTTCTTAAATAAGACCGTGAGGGTTGGAAACACCCTTATATCGCAAATAATAAATAATTCTTAAAAAATAAGGAGAGCAACTGAATAGGTATGATTCCTGAAATAAGATCGTGGGGGTGACAAATACCCCATATATCGCAAATAATAAACAATTCGTAGAAAATAACTCCGACGTTGTACAAATAAATCTGTCATAAAATAGCCAGTCAAAATATCCTAGGAGAGCAGCAGAATAGGTGTGATTCCTGAAATAAGACCGTGGGGATGACAAATACCCCAAATATCGCAAGTAATAAATAATTCGTAGAAAATAAATCCGACGTTGTACAAATAAATCTGTCATAAAATAGCCAGCCGATACATCTTAGGAGAGCAACTGAATAGGTGTGATTCCTGAAATAAGACCTTGGGGTGACGAATACCCCATATATCACAAATAATAAATAATTCGTGGAAAATAACGCCGACGTTGTACAAATAAATCTGTTATAAAATAGCCAGCCGATACATCCTAGGAGAGCAGCAGAATAGGTGTGATTCCTGAAATAAGACCGTAAGGGTGGGAAACACCCTTATATCGCAAATAATAAATAATTCGTAGAAAATAACTCCTACGTAGTACAAACAAATCTGTCATAAAATAGTAACGCAGTACTTCCTGGCAATACAACAAATAAGACCGTGAGGGTGGGAAACACCCTTATATTGTAAATAATAAATAATTCGTAGAAAATAACCCCGACGTTGTACAAATAAATCTGTCGTAAAATAGCCAGTTATAACATCCTAGGAGAGCAACATAATAAGTGTGATTCCCGAATTAAGACCGTGGGGGTGACAAATACCCCATATATCACAAATAATAATTCGTGGAAAATAACGCCGACGTTTTACCAATAAATCTGTCATAAAATAGTAAGGCAGTACATCCTGGCAGTGCAACAAAATGTGTCCGACTCCTTAAATAAGACCGTGAGGGTCGGAAATAATAAATAATAAATAACACAGCCCCACAAAAAATAAAGTTCAGCCCAGCGAACCAAACCCATGTATCCCTATTTATTTTAGGTCGCACTCCCAAAATCATTAGCTAGAGCCAAAAACCCCCCCTGGAATAGGGTAAAAAGAATATTAAGCTGACCACGAAGACACAGATAAGGAACACCAAAACGACTGTGAATTAACTGTCGAAGAAAATAAAGCCAACAGTGCTCCAGCTACACCCACTTTTCAACCAACTTATGATAAAGAAGGGGAATATGGAATATTTGAAAGCGAACCAAAGAAAATAATCTTAGGACATCAGCAAGAACGGCAAAAAACTCTCAACAAAAACCAACAACAGGGAAGAAAAATTAAACTTTTTCAGTAAATATTCTAGGTATTTTATTCTTATTTTAATTAAATGAAAACCTAAAATTAATAATAGTAAAAATTATTATCATTTGTTTTTTATTTATATAATTGTAATTATTAATTATTTTACAAATCTTAACTTAAGATGGATTCTTATATTAAAGAGTATGATATTTCAAAAATTGATACCATTACAATAGACAGTATATAAATTTGCAAAAATAAAATAAATGAAACAGAATTCAAAACTTTCAATTTACTTCGTAATAATATTAGGAGTTTGAATAAAAATTTTGATGAATTGCAGTTATTTCTAAATGAATTTGATTACTCCTACGATTGTGTTATTGTAACAGAAACGTGGCAGCTTTATAACTTAGATATGTACAATATACCGGGCTTTAATATAATCCATAATACTGGTGACATTAACAAATGCGATGGTGTTATTATTTATATTAAAAATCAAATTAACTACAACTACGAAATAATTAACATACGTAACGCCAAAGCGATTAAATTAAATCTAATATTTAACAAAAAAACTATACAAATATTATGCTTATATAGGTCACCTTCCCAATGTACATATACTTTTAACTATACTTTACACAACTACCTAAATTTTAATAAAACACTGCATGATATTGACATGATTGTAGGAGATATTAATATAGATATTCTCGACTATAACAATGATTACTCTCAAGAATATTTGAACATATTAAGTCAGGTAGCAAGGGTACGTTATACCCGTATAACCAGGCGATACAGGCTTTTTTTTCGATACAGATTCGTCAAGATGCTATACATTTTAATCTGTACCTATGATATATTTAACGAACCTATACATTTTTAGGTACTCAAGCTATACAGATATAATCTTTATCGCGACTATATCTTACCTTTTACTGTTGTATTTACAGGTTTACCTTTATACATTATATGTAATTCCTGTATCCTACATTTAACCTAACTAGTTTCTACACGCAATATCTATACAGCATTTACCGATTACAAGGTCTATCTTTACATATTAAAAGATTTTGTAATTCACGCATCTCTACATATTCTTCACAGCAACGTGCTCCGGACGATGCGTTGCCGGTACCGGTAACATTTGATGCTTATGAAGAATTGTCGCTTGTGCAACACTGTTGTGTATATGCTATTCTACGTTAATCTCTCTGGACAACGCTGATATTATACCATTAATGGATGTAGTAGCAGTAGCTGCACTGATGAATGTATGCTGGCGTCTGTTTTTCTCTATTATCACATCTTGATCATTGCTTTGCGATAGTGTTTTCTTTGACGCTGTGTCATTTTTGAAGGTTATGTTATTTTTATTTATCAGATTTGTGTCACAATCACACCAGTCAAGAATGAAAGAATATAGATTGGATGAGTCAAACTTGTTTGTATAGAAATTTAACCAATATGCAAAGAAAAATTAATTAAAGTTTCACTAACTATATAGTTTCTACACGCAATATCTATACAGCATTTACCGATTACAAGGTCTATCTTTACATATTAAAAGATTTTGTAATTCACGCATCTCTACATATTCTTCACAGCAACGTGCTCCGGACGATGCGTTGCCGGTACCGGTAACATTTGATGCTTATGAAGAATTGTCGCTTGTGCAACACTGTTGTGTATATGCTATTCTACGTTAATCTCTCTGGACAACGCTGATATTATACCATTAATGGATGTAGTAGCAGTAGCTGCACTGATGAATGTATGCTGGCGTCTGTTTTTCTCTATTATCACATCTTGATCATTGCTTTGCGATAGTGTTTTCTTTGACGCTATGTCATTTTTGAAGGTTATGTTATTTTTATTTATCAGATTTGTGTCACAATCACACCAGTCAAGAATGAAAGAATATAGATTGGATGAGTCAAACTTGTTTGTATAGAAATTTAACCAATATGCAAAGAAAAATTAATTAAAGTTTCACTAATAAATTTGGAAATTGCAGGGTCTTTTACGTAAGATAAAATGCACCTGTATACCTAATATTGTTTCTTAAAAAGGATGCTACCATAAATATTCATCTAATATGTGTCTATCTCAATTTCCTATAATAAACTCAATTACTAGGTACCATCATTTAATAATATAAAATTCCGATATCCATTACTATAACTTTTATCATTAAATTTGCTGGACACCTTGGTGGCGCAGTTAGTTAAGGCGCTAGAATAACGAGATACGTACATAGCAGACGTGGGTTCGAGACCTAAACAAGGTAAGTAAAATTGTTTAATTATCACTATAAATAATGAATTTACGGAATACTAATATTAATTGGAGCATGATAGCGAAGGAATTGAAACGCGGCGTGATGGTTGGCTGATTAAAAAAGTGTTTATTTTCATCTATTTTTTTTTAATTAAAAATAAAGATTTATTCTTTACCGGGCCTATGCAGCATTAGTACTCGTTATTTACAGAATCATAGAAAAAACCTTTACATGAACTTTATTCCAACGAAACGCAAACGTGCCTTTATCGATAACCAAACTTTATTGAATCGGTATCCAGGTGTTAGCGTACTGTATTAAATCGGTACGTATACCGTATCGTCGCTGTATCCATAGAGTAAAGATAACCTATATCGAAGTAAAGTTACGACTATAGATTCTCTATATAAACGGTACAGCGTGGTTATACGAGTAATGACGTCAAAATCTGGTGATTCTGGTCAAAAAGACGTCAGGGCACTAAAAATCGACGACATAATGACGTCTCATATATGATATTAAAATGAAGTGCTACATATCACGTCATATTGTCGTCTTTTTTCGGTGTTAAATTTATTTATATTTTATCGGATTACAAACTTTAAAACTCGCTGATGGCATTTTGTTATCGTAAGCAGAGTGTAAAGTTTAAAAAAATAAACCGTGTCGTGAGGGATAAGTATTGGCGTTTTTATTCGAGGATAATGTTTTTTAACAATATCCAAAATAATTTATATTCGGAAAAGTTTGCAAAGATTCGGCAGTTTATTTGTGAAGATATCGAGTTCTTTTAATAATAAAATTAGATTAAAATGCATTAAAAAGCAAAATCTAGCCGTTACGTGTTCCACTATAACTTTAAGCAAGTATTCAAACAGAGGTTAGTGGTCGAGAGGGTTAAGCGTCGTCTATCTTTCGGCAGCTCCCCTAGCCACACTTCCTTCTACGATAACTTACCCATACCCTTACCCGTATCTTTCCTCAACTTTACATCTTTCCAATCCGTCTTTTTTCCCATTTATGTTTGTACAATTTTGTTCTTTTATCCTTTTTGTTATTTTCATTTCTTTTTTGTCTCTCTAAATCCCCTCTAGGCCGAAAACTTACGTAAATCCTAATTTTTTAAACCACAACTTTATTTCCACCCTACCTTCCTTGTCGGCGATCAGACCACAAGGTCGTCATTTGTTCGAGCGGGTTTTTTCGTTTAGTTGTGTTCCCCGTATCAACAATCAAAATTACGAAGTGCGCTCGCCTACGATTTTAGTGTTCTTAGTGTTGTGTTTATTTTTAAGTTACTTTTAGGTCCATGTGGACACATCAAAAATTTTAACCTAGTTTTTAAGTCTGCCCGTGGCAGACAGGAGCTTCTAGCACCCCACCCTCGAATTTATTTCTAAGCCGAATCGGACCAAACAGAAGTTAGTGGTCGAGAGGGTTAAGAGTCGTCTTTCAAGTTGTGCCGCCACAACCCCAACCAGAATCAGAGCCGACATCCCTCCTCCACCCCCAACCCATAAACAAGAAGCCACCTCCCATAGTGATTCATGGGAGGTTCGAGCAACAAAAGCAATTAAACAATTTCTTCAAGGGAAAACTCAGAGCTGGGCATCTATGGAAGCACTCTAATAATAACACCACGCTCCAATTAACAAACCGTGCAGACTGGAACCTCATTAATGATTATTTAAATGAAACAAAAGTAGAATACCACACATACACCCCCAGGGATGAAAAAACCCATGCGTTCATCCTCCGGGGGCTGTACCATCCAGTCGAAACACAAGAACTTAAAGATGAGTTGAAGTCGACCCACGATATAGAGGTTAAACAGTTATACACCCTAACAGGCACAAGAAATCCACTATATATGGTAGTAACGAGCAGCGAGGTGACGCTGAAAGAACTTCAGAATAAAGTCAGACATTTGGACTACACTTCCATCCAATGGGAAAGACATACCAATAACAAGATGATTATCCACTGCCATCGGTGCCAGCAATGGGGGCACGCGACTTCTAACTGCCGAGCGTCCCCCAATTGCTTGAAGTGCGCCGATGGTCACTTCACTAGAGACTGTCCAAAGACTAGAGAAGAACCGGCCAAATGTGTCAATTGTCTAGAGGCTCACCCCGCAAACAGCGTCAATTGTAGGGTGTATAAACAAAAAATTGATCACATCAACCTGAGAACAATGAGGACCCCACCCCCCCCCGCAGATGAGATATGTGGCGGCACCAATGCCCAAGGTTAACGCTTGGACCCAAAGACAGACAAAACAACAACCCCAGCAGAGACCTGCTCTCCCTCCCGCGACCACTGTTCCCGATAGATCGCCACAACCTTCCACCAGCCAACGAAGCCAGCCGTCCAATGGGATGTGCTCCGATATGAGCAAACTACGACTATTAAAAGAACAAACCGACATCATGGCGTCCCTGGTGGACATCGACCAATTGTTGATGCGGATGGCGGAATTAAACGAGCAACTCAAGAGTTGCACCAACTCTTTTGATAAATTCCAGGTGGTGATGTCCTTTTTCCAAGGTCTGCCCGCCGATGCGTTCTAAATTCAGACTGTCTTCTTGGAACGCCAACGGTATAGGTAACAAAATTCCTTTTTTAATTAATTACTTGACGAGGCATAAAATCGACGTTATGCTGCTGAATGAAACAAAACTCGACAGACGCGACAAGCTACACGTCCGAGGGTACACGACAATCCGCAAAGATAGGGCCGACATCAATAGGGGAGGCGGCGTGGCCGTACTCATAAAGTCAGACATTGCGCACACGCACTGTACTCTACGGAATACTTCCGTGGAGAACGTGTGTGTGACGCTGGAAGGCGGCATGAGTATCGTCGCCGCGTATAATCGGCCCTTGAACGGGTTCACGGCGGGTTGTCTTGAGAATTTGCTGAACGCAAGCCCGCGCTGCTTGCTCATAGGCGACCTTAACGCGCGACATCACGCATGGAACTGCAATCGCAATAATGCAAACGGCAACACCCTGTACGATTACGTGAGTAATCGTAACGTCGTGTTGCAGTATCCGGACGATCCCACACATTTTCCGGATAACGGTACAACACCTTCCACCCTCGACATAGTGGTCAATAAGGGTGTGAGAAACTCCACGCCACCCGTGACGCTGGAGGAACTCACATCCGACCACAATCCAATTCTCTTAGAATTGGATAACATGTCGAGGGAAGACATGACACGCAAGATCACATCTTATAGAGACGCCGATTGGCGTCTCTATAAGGCACACATAAACACTCACCTAACACTTGCAAACAACATCACCTCAGTCGCCGAACTGGAAAATGTAGTGGGCGAGTTCACAAGGGTACTGCAGGACGCCAAGCAGAGTGCTGCCACAACCATAACGATTAATCCATACAAGGACCGACTCGACGCAGCGGTCATACAAGACATACGCGAGAAAAATCGACTGAGACGGCTTTGGCAGCGAAATCGCGATGTCGACGCTAAGGCCGAGATGGGTAGGCTGCAACAGCAGATCAGGACCGCCATCAATACCGCAAAGAACCGGAAATGGCGGGATAGGCTGGAAGCGTTGAATCCTCAAGACAACTCGCTGTGGAAGCTGTCGAGGGCTATGAAAAATACGCGGGAGGTCATACCCGCCTTAACAACACCAAACGGACAGACGTCGATGACAGACTCTCGAAAAGCAAACGACTTAGCTGACCAATTCCAAAATATACATAACATACAAATACCAAACAATCAGGAACACGACCGCATCGAAAATAACGTAAACGAACTGATTGGCCATGACATCCAATTGACGAGACGCGAATTTCTAAAATTCATGGCCAAGCCCTCGGAAGTTGCGGGCATTGTACGGACTCTACCAAACAACAAGGCCCCGGGTTCAGACGGCATCGATTATAGGCTACTCAAATATCTCCCGAGAAAAGGCATTGTACAATTGACGTACATTGTCAACGCGATCTTGCGACTGCAACACTGGCCCAGCCAGTGGAAATGCGCCGTGGTCGTGCCAATCCTGAAGCCGAACAAGAACATGAAGCTCGTCGGCAGTTATCGACCGATCTCATTGCTGTCGGCGATCTTCAAGTTGGTGGAGAAGGTCATCCTGATCAGACTAGACGCTGCTCAGGATAAACTTCACATCGATGACGAGTGCCAGTTCGGCTTCAGGCGGGGCAGGAGCACCGTGCAGCAGGTCGTCAGGATCGTGAATGGCGTCAAGGTGCAATGCAACATCGGGAAGAGCACCGTCATGGTGCTCCTCGATATTGAGAAAGCCTTCGATACCGTATGGATCTCGGGATTACTCTACAAACTAAACTCATTGGACTTTCCAACGCACATCACGAAACTTATTCACTCCTTCCTGTCTGGCAGATCGTTGGAGGTTAGGGTGAATAATAAACTATCAACTCGGCGGGACATTCGCGCGGGCGTCCCCCAGGGGTCGTGCCTGTCTCCAAAGTTGTACAACTTGTACGTCTCCGACTTCCCGGAATTCCCGAATTCGAACCTTGCCAAGTACGCCGACGACACAGCCATGTACGTGCATTCGCATAACGCGCAGGCGGCTAATATGCTGCTGAAAGCGCACATGGCCCGTGCCACGGCGTATTACGACAAGTGGAAAATTCGGATCAACGCCGAGAAGTCAGAGTCGATTCTTTTCACGCGCCGCTTCACAGAAAACCGGATTCTAACGCCACTTTCGATCGGGGGTAGAGAAATTCCAATTAAGCGGTGCGTGAAGTATTTGGGGGTGAAACTAGACAAAAGATTGACGTTTAATACACACATTAACGAAACGATACGCAAGGTCTACTCCATGTCCTGGAGTCTGTATCCGCTCCTGGCACGGGGTAGCGGACTCAACAGGACTAATAAAAAGTTGTTGTACACGATGGTAATCAGGCCGGCCATCACATACACGGCGCCGGTGTGGTGCAGCATCCCGGCCACGACAATGCGAAAGTTGAGAGTATTAGAACACAAATTTATGCGCCTCATTTCAGACTCTGATAGGTACACCTCCCTCAGAGATCTCTATGCACGTTGTCACGACATAACTCCACTAGCGGACTACGTCCAAGAAACATCGCAAAAATTCTATCAGTTCAAACTGGACGGTAGTCCGCTAACCCGCAAAATTACCCGAATCAGACAGCATAACGCAATACTTTTCGATATAAGACACACCCTACCATACCAGGCGTTGCCTATCTTCCGGCAACCTCCCTAGCCACACCTTCTCTCTACCATAACCTATGTCTACCCTACCCTTTATATTTCGCCAACTTTACATCTTTAACCCCTTTCCACCTTGTTATGTTTGTACAATTTTGTTCCTTTATCTTTTTTGTTCTTTTTGGTTTTTTTTTGTATTTCCAAATTCCCTCTAGGCCGATAACATCCTATAAATCTAAACTTTTTAAATCATATAACTTTTAACCTACTCTACCTTCCTCGACGGCGGTAAGACCACGAGGTCGTCATTTGTTCGAATGGGTTTTTTCGTTAACTCTGTTTTCCCGTATCAACAATCAAAATTTTCCAAAAGTGCGTTTGCCTAGTGAGTTTTTAGTTATTTATAGTGTATTTTAATTAGTTTTAGGCCCATGTGGGCACATGTTTTTTCATTTTCAATTAGTTCTTAAGTCTGCCTGTGGCAGACAGGAGTTTCTATTTCTATTCCCAATTTAATTACCGTTAAACCGAACCGGAGCCGCCCCGCCCAGCCCCACATTTACCACGACGATGCACGCCGTGATTGTTGGGCTGGCTCCGGGCCGGGATCCGGCGAGGCGCATTTATGTTCGTTAAACACGTAATAAATTTGTTTTGTTGTTGTCTTTCAAGTCACGAGGTCCGGGGTTCGACCCCTGCTCATTCCGTCTTTTTTTTTTTTTTGTTAAAATAATTGCCAAAAAAATTTTAGTTGGTTTTTTTTTAAGGTAATTGCTTATAAAACCGATGTACGAATATACTTCTTTTCAATTTTAGGTCTGTTTTAGACCATTAAATATTCTATTTATGTTGTAGATGATATTATACGTTCCACTATAAAGGCTTTAAGCAAGTATTCAAACAGAAGTTAGTGGTCGAGAGGGTTAAGCGTCGTCTTTCAAGTAGACCACGAGGTCGTCATTTGTTCGAATGGGTTTTTTAGTTAACTCTGTTTTCCCGTATCAACAATCAAAATTTTAAAAAAGTGCGTTTGCCTAGTGAGTTTTTAGTTATTTATAGTGTATTTTAATTAGTTTTAGGCCCATGTGGGCACATGTTTTTTCATTTTCAATTAGTTCTTAAGTCTGCCTGTGGCAGACAGGAGTTTCTATTTCTATTCCCAATTTAATTACCGTTAAGCCGAACCGGAGCCGCCCCGCCCAGCCCCACATTTACCACGACGATGCACGCCGTGATTGTTGGGCTGGCTCCGGGCCGGGATCCGGCGAGGCGCATTTATGTTCATTAAACACGTAATAAATTTGTTTTGTTGTTGTTGTTGTTGTCTTTCAAGTCACGAGGTCTGGGTTCGACTCCTGCTCATTCCGTCTTTTTTTTTTTTTGTTAAAATAATTGCGAAAAAAATTTTAGTTGTTTTTTTTTAAGGTAATTGCTTATAAAACCGATGTACGAATATACTTCTTTTCAATTTTAGGTCTGTTTTAGACCATTAAATATTCTATTTATGTTGTAGATGATATTACCGTTTTTACTCCAACACTGTTCCCAGGTTTGTATAAGTACTTCAACTTAAAACTTAAATTCTCCAAATAAACATTTTTTTTAACGAACCGCCACTAATGTAATAATTACGTTGTTCAACAAGTACTCGTACTTCTCAGGTGACACTGGTGAAAGTTTAATTAAATTAAATAAGTTCCTCTTAATAATTATAAATAAATAAAAATACTAGTAACTCGAAAAATTCAGGTTTGGGAACACGTAAAAAAATAGAAAAAAAAGAGAACCTGAAAGATTTTCATATATTTTAAATAAGGCTAGAAATTCAATTTCACATAATAAAGACTTCATACACATCACCATAAATACTGCTTTTAGCATCCGAAATAACGGTCACTAAGATAGCTCAGTTGGTAGAAGAGTCAGTACTGTAATACGGACAACGGGAGACATGTAGGTTCGAACCCCACGGACCGCAATTGGTAAAGGTAAGTAAAAATGAATTTAATAACTTAATAAACATCATTATAATTTGCAGGCAACCCTTGTGAGAAAAAGTTAGAGTGATGGTAAACAATATTAGATATGTTAATATGTAAATAAAATTACGGATGGCTAACAAACAAATTCATTAGGACAAAACTTATTTATGCATTAATTATTTTATTTTTATCAAGTAGATTACTAAGTAGTATGTAGTTTTATATGTTCCTATTACTAAAAACCTGTGGGGGGATTACCAAATATAACCTGAAAAAGACGTCATTCGTCTGAGACATTAGGAAGTCATTTTCACGTTTCATTTAAGTCATCTAACTCGTCATTTCTCATCACTCCTGACCATTTTTTCACGTCATTTTCACGTGCCTTTGCTACCTGGGAACCGAACAAGGCTACGAGCCTTATATAAATGATTACACCAGGGTCCAAGCATTAAGTAGATCGTGCTTGGACCACATATTCCTCAGGACTAAAATCGAATTAGAACGTTTCATACCAATAATTTTGCAGTACCAGATAACAGACCATTATCTCATCATCTTACAGTATATTTTATCTGAAAAGAAAGAAACAATCGATAAAAGTAAGCATATAAAAAGTTATATAAATTATAATGAACTAAAAAGTAAATTAAAATCTGAAAATTGGCTTGATGTATATACCACAGAAAAAGTAGATGCCGCTACAGAATTACTTATAAATAAATTGAATTACAATATTGAATTATGTACTAAAATAGTCAAAATCCAAAGAAATAAAATTAAAAGAAATCCCTGGATTACGAACGGTTTGATTAATTCTATAAATCACAAAAACTCCCTATATAAGAAACTCAAAATAAATCCAAATAATATTAATTTACAGATAGAATACAAGAACTACAGGAATATGGTAAGTGAGATTATTAAAAAGGTTAAAGAAGACTATTATAAAGCCCTAATAGATAAAAATAAAAACAGTCCAAAAAATATGTGGTCATGCGTCAAAAATATTGAAAATAGGTCACGCAACAATGAAATAAATAAAATAAAACTGGACAAGGGAGACATTACTTTAGATAAACAAGTAGTTGCAGAATCATTTAACACTTTTTTTACTGAAATCGGTGGTAATTTAGCAAAAAAAAATTAGGCCGGTGAAAACGAAGTTCTCGAAAAAACAAGTAGCTAACTCAATTTACCTAGACCAGACAAACGATCAAGAAGTTACACAAATCATAAAAGAACTAAAATCCAACAAAGCACCAGGGCTGAACGATACCCTCAGGGCTGAAACAGTCAAAGAATGTGCGGAGTATATCGTCGCTCCCTTGGTTTATATTTTTAATAAATCCCTCAACAGTGGCACCTTTCCTGCTGCATTCAAAACAGCTGTCATTAAACCGATATTTAAATCTGGTGACCGATTAGAGCTTTATAATTATAGACCCATCTCACTGTTGTCTTGTCTATCAAAAATATATGAAAAAGTTGTCAAAAAACGATTATTAAATTTTCTAAACAAGTATAACATATTATCAAACAAGCAATATGGTTTTCGTGAGGGCAAGTCGACACAGGATGCAATTACCGATGTAATGTCAAAAGTATATGCTGCGGTGGATAACTCTGAACCAGCAATATGCATATTTGTCGACCTTGCCAAAGCTTTCGACACATTTAGCCATCCTGATTTGCTAGATAGTCTAGAAAACATTGGTATCAGAGAGAAAGCCCATGAACTATTAAAAAGTTACTTACAAGACCGTCGGAGTTATTTTCTACGAGTTGTTTATTATGTACGATATAAGGGTGCTTCCCACCCTCACGGTCTTATTTAAGGAGTCGGACCCGTTTTGTTGTACTGCCAGGATGTACTGCCTTACTATTTTAGGACAGATTTATTTGTACAACGTCGGCGTTATTTTCAACGAATTATTTATTATTTGATATATATGAGGTATTTGTCACCCCACGGTCTTATTTCAGGAATCACACCTATTCTGTTGCTCTCCTAGGATGTTTTGACTGGCTATTTTACGACAGATTTATTTGTACAACGTCGGAGTTATTTTCTACGAATTACTTATTATTTGCGATATAAGGGTGTGTTTTCCACCCTCACGGTCTTATTTAAGGAGTAGGACCTATTTTGTTTCACTGCCAGGATGTACTGCCTTACTATTTTCTGACAGATTTATTTGTACAACGTCGACGTTATTTTCCACGAATCATTTATTATTTGCGATATATGGGGTATTTGTCACCACCACGGTTTTATTTCAGGAATCTCACCTATTCAGTTACTCTCCTAGGATGTATTGGCTGGCTATTTTATGACGGATATATTTGTACAACGTCGGAATTATTTTCTACGAATTATTTATTATTTGCGATATAAGGGTGTTTCCCACCCTCATGGTCTTATTTAAGGAGTCGGACTTATTTTGTTGCACTGCCAGGATGCACTGCCTTACTATTTTATGACAGATTTATTTGTACAACGTCGGCGTTATTTTCCACAGATTATTTATTATTTGCGATATAAGGGTGTTTCCCACCCTCGCGGTCTTATTTAAGCAGTCGGACCCATTTTGTTGCACTGCCAGGATGTACTGTCTTACTATTTTATGACAGATTTGTTTGTACTACGTCGGAGTTATTTTCTACGAATTATTTATTATTTGCGATATAAGAGTGTTTCCCACCCTCACGGTCTTATTTCAGGAATCACACCTATTCTGCTGCTCTCCTAGGATGTATCGGCTGGTTATTTTATGACAGATTTATTTGTACAACGTCGGAGTTATTTTTTACGAGTTATTTATTGTTTGCGATATAAGGGTGTGTTTTCCACCCTCACTATCTTATTTAAGGAGTCGGACCTATTTTGTTTCACTGCCAGGATGTACTGCCTTACTATTTTCTGACAGATTTATTTGTACAACGTCGATGTTATTTTCCACGAATTATTTATTATTTGGGATATATGGGGTATTTGTCACCCCCGCGGTCTTATTTCAGGAATCACACCTATTCTGTTGCTCTCCTAGGATGTATTGGCTGGCTATTTTCTGACAGATTTATTTGTACAACGTCGGATTTATTTTCTACGAATTATTTATTATTTGCGGTATTTGGGGTATTTGCCACCCCCACGGTCTTATTTCAGGAATCACACCTATTCTGTTGCTCTCCTTGGAAGTTTTGACTGGTTATTTTATGACAGATTTATTTGTACAACGTCGGAGTTATTTTCTACGAATTGTTTATTATTTCGATGTAAGGGTGTTTTCCACCCTCACGGTCTTATTTAAGGAGTCGGACCCATTTTGCTGCATTGCCAGGATGTACTGCCTTACTATTTTAGGACAGATCGACGTTATTTTTCACGAATTATTTATTATTAGCAATATATGGGGTATTTGTCATCCCCACGGTCTTATTTCAGGAAACATACCTATTCAGTTGCTCTCCTGGCATGTATCGGCTGACTATTTTGTGACAGATTTATTTGTACAACGTCGGAGTTATTTTCTACGAATTATTTATTATTTGCGATATAAGAGTGTTTCCCACCCTCACGGTCTTATTTAAGCAGTCGGACCCATTTTGTTGCACTGCCAGGATGTATTGTCTTACTATTTTATGACAGATTTGTTTGTACTACGTCGGAGTTATTTTCTACGAGTTATTTATTATTTGCGATATAAGGGTGTTTCCCACCCTCACGGTCTTATTTAAGAAGTCGGACTCATATTGTTGCATTGCCAGGATGTACTGCCTTACTATTTTATGATAGATTTATTTGTACAACGTCGGCGTTGTTTTACACGAATTATTTATTATTTGTGACATATAGGGTATTTGTCACCCCCACGGTCTTATTTCAGGAATCACACCTATTCTGCTGCTCTCCTAGGATGTATCGGCTGGCTATTTTATGACAGATTTATTTGTGCAACGTCAGAGTTATTTTTTACGAGTTATTTATTATTTGCGATTTAAGGGTGTTTCCCACCCTCACGGTCTTATTTAAGAAGTCGGACTCATATTGTTGCATTGCCAGGATGTACTGCCTTACTATTTTATGATAGATTTATTTGTACAACGTCGGCGTTATTTTCAACGATTTATTTATTATTTGATATATATGGGGTATTTGTCACCCCACGGTCTTATTTTAGGAATCACACCTATTCTGCTGCTCTCCTAGGATGTATCGGCTGGTTATTTTATGACAGATTTATTTGTACAACGTAGGAGTTATTTTTTACGAGTTATTTATTATTTGCGATTTAAGGGTGTTTCCCACCCTCACGGTCTTATTTAAGAAGTCGGACTCATATTGTTGCATTGCCAGGATGTACTGCCTTACTATTTTATGATAGATTTATTTGTACAACGTCGGCGTTGTTTTACACGAATTATTTATTATTTGTGACATATAGGGTATTTGTCACCCCCACGGTCTTATTTCAGGAATCACACCTATTCTGCTGCTCTCCTAGGATGTATCGGCTGGCTATTTTATGACAGATTTATTTGTGCAACGTCAGAGTTATTTTCTACGAGTTGTTTATTATGTGCGATATAAGGATGTTTCCCACCCTCACGGTCTTATTTAAGGAGTCGGACCCGTTTTGTTGTACTGCCAGGATGTACTGCCTTACTATTTTAGGACAGATTTATTTGTACAACGTCGGCGTTATTTTCAACGATTTATTTATTATTTGATATATATGAGGTATTTGTCACCCCACGGTCTTATTTTAGGAATCACACCTATTCTGTTGCTCTCCTAGGATGTTTTGACTGGCTATTTTACGACAGATTTATTTGTACAACGTCAGAGTTATTTTCTACGAATTATTTATTATTTGCGATATAAGGGTGTTTCCCACCCTCATGGTCTTATTTAAGGAGTCGGACCCATTTTGTTGCACTGCCAGGATGCACTGCCTTACTATTTTATGACAGATTTATTTGTACAACGTCGGCGTTATTTTCCACAAATTATTTATTATTTGTGATATATGGGGTATTTGTCACCCCCACGGTCTTATTTCAGGAATCACACCTATTCTGTTGCTCTCCTAGGATGTATGGGCTGGCTATTTTATGACAGATTTGTTTGTACAATATTGAAGTTATTTTCTATGGTTTATTTTTGCTATTTGAAATAATGGGGGTACTACTTAACCTTAGTGAATAGGAGAAATCGAGTTATTTTCATATTCCTTGTATAATTTTTCAGTATTTTGTTAATAACCTAATTCAACAATGTACATCAAATACATTATTTTTTAAATTCCATTAGAGGGCATCTCAATTTTTATTTCACCCCTTTCCCCTGCGTGGTGTGGTGGGTAAGTCGTTCCCTAATTCGTTATTTGCTACTGTAAATCGCCGAAACATACGAATTTTGCTATTGTCTACAATTATTAGCTCTGTTAAAGTGAATGCGATATTTATCTGGTCCGCTGTAAAAAAGTAAATTTCAAATCTAAATCTAAATCCAACTTCAGCTACATGTTGAAATAAAGATTTTATAGTTTGGATTTTTATAGATTAAAGTTTCGGGTACGGAACGTTATATAGTTAAAGCTTTGGTATTTTTTCGTGGTAAATTAATTTTTATTGTTGAGTATAGTCTGTTTTGCGGTAGTTGACTGATTCTGTATTTCGTGGTAGTTTACCAACATTTTTTCATTGATGATTATGTTACGTTAGCTTTAAGTACTTTTTAGTTTAGTTCAGTTTATATGAATTTTATAGAATTTGGTAATTTTCATGTAGATAGAGGCGGTTTTAAGGATTTATATTCGAATTTTGTTGATATTTTCAACTTAGTAAAATATATTTTTTTGAGTGTTCAGAAATTTTTAGAACTATTTGTGCACAGTTGAGTACAGTAAGGAAATTTGCCTTTTTAATTAAATTTTGATTAGTATCATATACCTTTTGAGTAGTTTCAGTAAATTTTTGAGAAATTAATTTTTGAAGTGGTAAGACATTTGTTTTTTTAGTTAAGAAAAGATTTTTTTGGCTTTTGTATTTGGTTAATGAGTATTAATGAGTAGCTTGAGTAGTTTCGTGAATAATCTGGGAATAGCTGCTTGGGTTGCTTGTATTTCGTTTATAGCTAAATTTTAGGTAGCTTCACTTCTTATTTAATAGTACCTACCGTTTATTTATTTTTCTGAGTCTTCTGGCGTTTTGAGATTTTTTGCTGTTTTTGTATGTTTTATGGAATTTTTTGTTGTTTCTGCGATTAAGCAGTTATGTTTTGGTTTTACCTTATGGGTAAATTTTAGTCTATGTTTTTGAGTACGTTGCTAAGTGTTTAGCATATTTGGGTTTATGTCTTGTTTTATTGAATATAGGGTGACGTTATGTTACATTTTTTTGACTTACAGTTTATTTCAGTACATTTTTAATACTTTGAAGTTTGATGCAGTATTGTTAGTAATTTTTTTTCTGTAGTGTTTTGTCTTTTTCTTTCTGTTGAGCTTCGTTTGAGAAAGCGTAAAACCTTACTTCGTTTTTTTGTTTATAGATCTGTGGATTTAATAAGCATGCTAGAGAGATTTTCGTTTTGTTTGGGTAGACATACTAATTTTCAATGTTGAGTATTATGTGCAGAGTTTTTATGGTTTTGAGTATTCTGGTCTACCTTTTCTTTTGATTTGCATTTGGTAAAAATATTTTTTGTGGATTTGGTTTACAGTCCAGTACTTTTGGATCTATAGTTTTGAGTTTATTATTTTGTGGTAAATATTGATTTTTGTTATGTGGGCAATTTTGTTATAGCTCTGTTAACGTTTGGGTATTACTGTTTTATGTGCCATATTGGATAGAATTTTGTCCTATGTAAGTGCGTAAAACCATTTTAGATTTTGGTGTTTAGATCTTGAGTTTCAAGTTGCCCCATTTCATATTTCTGTTAAATGCATTTTATGGTTTTGTGTTCTCCCTGGTTCGCTATATTTTAGCACAGGTGATGTGTACTTTTATTAGTACATTTTATCTGTTGCACGTTTGATGTTGTACATTTAGTTATTTTTTCTGGCTAATTGAGGGTTAGTGCAGAATTGTGGTCGTTTTTAGTCTATAGTCTAGGAGATAGCTACATACATGGGACCTGAAATATATCATGTTGGAATTTCTGTTATGTTTTAGCAAATATTCTTCTGAGTATTTTATCTTACGTGAGTCAGACCTCCCACCTACCCATTTTGGCGCTAGCCGCCCCAGAAAATATTCAACTGGAACAGAGTATAACACTTTGGGGCTTAGCGTTAGTTGAAGAGGGTATCTTGGCGATCAACATTCGATATATGCCAACATTTTTTTTTTGGGAGGGGGGGGTTACATTGAGGAAAAAATGTTGACACTCACAGAGACTATTCTTTGGTACAAAAACTACAAGTTTGAGAAGGTGCCAATAGTTTTTTTTTTAAGCACCAGTTTTGACTCATTTTTGGCGAAAAGTCCAATTTTTGGCCAAGAATCTGGAAAATGGTAAGCAGAAAATGTTGGCATATAGTTTTCCAAAAAATTTTTAAATTGAAAATTCGAATTCAGCATACAAAAATACTTAAGGCATGATAGGTTTAGTCCGTGGAACAGCATTTTTTTTGTAGACCTGTGCACAGGTCTACAGAAAAAAAATTTTGTTCCAAGGACTAAACCTATAATGCCATAAATATTTTTGTGTGCTGAATCCGAATTTTCAATTAAAAAAATTTTCTACCTCGTAGATTTCGAGTTAATCTCGGTTTTATCGTCAAAATACGGTTTTTTGACAATAAAAAATCTACGCGGTAGAAATTTTTTTTAATTGAAAATCCGGATTCAGCACACAAAAATACCTAAGGCATGATAAGTTTGGTCCTTGGAGCAGAAATATTTTTTTTTGTGTTATTAAGTGAAGTGCAAATCTCTTGCTCTACCGTTTGTTTTTGATTTTTGCATTGGATTACCTAGAACTGCTTTTCTGTTTCAGTTTTGATAATAAATAATTATAGGGTAAATGTAGAATATTCGAGATTTTCTAGAATTTGGGGTATTGATCGGGTATTTTCTGGTTATTTTGTAATTAAATTTAAAGTATTTCCCTCTTTACCATCAAGGTAAAATCATCATTTTCATTATGTCAATAGTTCTACTTTCTTTTTCATTCAACTTATTTTTAGTAAGAGCTCTTGCTCTAAATACTGCAGAAAACGATCATCTCAATAGATTATGAAGATATATGTTTGAATTTGATTTTGGAACGTTACAGATATGTAACATATAAGCATTAAAGATCTTATTTTCACCACATTCTGTTGAACTGCGCCCATGTAGAGCTTAAATTACTTTTACAATAATTGTAATGTCATAATAATCAACTTTTTTTCCCTTATTTTTTTATATCTAGATTTTTCTAATAAAAACTTAATCCTAGCTGTAACAATCTGCATCATGTATTGTAATGGATACTGTAACCAATTCGTAACCAATTCCTGTAGTACAGAGTGACAATCGGGAACCGGACGTTTTTTAAATAAGTGTTACACAAAGAATTTGCAAGATAATAACGTTTTATTAACACCAGAATGAAGCTTACACAATGCCATTTACTATGTATATCAAGTATGGAAGATAATGTCATCGAGATGGTATCCGTCGCGTTGGATGCAGTTTTCGACCATCTTCATCAATAGTCATGATTTCCTGACGAATGGCAATCTTCAAGTCGACCAACGGGACCTGTGGGAATACACACGATTTTTCAAATACCCCCACAGAAAAAAAATCACAAATTGAAAGATCTGGAGGTCTGGAGACCTTGGGGGCCACGACATATCTCCAAAACGTGAAATGAGTTTTCCTGGGAACATGTTGCGGACAAAATTCATTGACGCGTAGGTATAGTATGTGCCGTGGCACCATCTTGCTGAAACCACACATTCCTTGGAGTTATCCGTTTTCTGCATAGTTCTGGCATAAAAAAATATAGATTACCTGAATTAATGGTGACGTACTCCCGTCTTCTTTATAAAAATAAGGACCAATAATGCAAGCCAATGGCACACCACACCGTGACTTTTTCAGAATGAAGAGGTCATTCATAGATATTTCGTGGATTTTCAGCAGTCCAATACTTGAAGTTCTGTTTATTAACCGCTCAATCTAAATGAAAATGAGCTTCGTCGCTCATTAGAAGCTGCAGACCTAAATTATCTTCCAAAATCACTTGCATTCTCGTAGCGAAATCCACACGAGTTTCAAAATCTCTTTCCTTTAATTTCTGAACAATCTGTAGTTTGTAGGGGTGGAATTTTAAATCCTTATGCAAGATTTCCCTAACCGATTCCCGATTCATGTTCAACTCAGTTGCATTTTTTGGTGCGGACCGAGAGGAACTTCTGGTGAGCGCCTCTCTCACTTGCTCTATGTTTTCAGGGGTTCTTACGATACGTTGTGGACCTCGTGACTTCTTCTTCATTATACTGCCAGTTCTTAAATTATTGACCGATGGTGGTGCGAGACGGAACAGCTCCCGTCGACTAATATTAAAGTGAACGTGAAAAAGCCGCTGTGTAATTATCACTGACCGCCATTTCGGATAAACGTGTCGCATGCAAATATTCGATGCTCCACCGCACCATTGTTACTGAAATGGCACATTGCAAAGGTAGTAACATCGCATTTGCCCTCCTCTAACCGCTCCGTACTCCGTACTATGTGTTCCAAAAACATCCGGTTCGCGATTGTCACCCTGTATGTACACTTTCGAGCACGCTCCAGAATTGACCTAAGTCGAAGCCAAAATAAAAAATTTGACTTAGGCAAAAAAATATATTTAAGGACATTTTCAAGAGGCTGAGAGACTTCAGAGCCACAAACTAGTCCAAAAGAACCGTCATGAGTTCGATCAGACATTAGGCACAACCGCGTAAAAATTCGAAGAAACACCGAAGCTTTACTTAGGAAAATATATTTTGGTCCAGGATATGAGAGTGAAAGCATATGGTGGTCATGGACAAATTAATCACATACTTTTTAAAAAGTACGCCAAAAAAGTACTTGGAAAATATTCAAAATATTTTTAACTTCAATTCCTCCGCCGAAGACATTGACCATGGAGGTACAGTCACTATATACCTTGTTCTAAAGACTGACAATAAAATTTTAACAAGGCAATATACAAAAAGGCGAAACCGACAAATTTGGCAAAAGCGGCGTAGCGCCTATAAGCAAAAATTGTCAAAAAACCAATGAAAATGGACAAGGCCGGTTTCTCGCATAAAATAAATTTGGACTCACCCAGCGACTCGTAATTTGGTCGAGTGCGTTGGGTGATCAATACAAAACGATGGTAGGAAAGCCAACTGATAATAATAAAGTTATAGAGAAAACCGCCTTGTGCACAAATGTCCATTTTGCCTAAAAGTCGTCCGAAGGCTACTCGCTGCCATTTTTCCTGTATTGAACCTGCATGGGGACAAGTACGTTGTAAGACTGGCTGAAAGTTATTAAACTCATGTATTAGTCGAACTCCGTCCCGTGAATGATAAAATCACGATCTGGGATCTTTAAGCTATTTATAAGCGAACCAAAATTTGTTAAGTAAAATATTTTTATATTATTTTCAGTCAGCCATAATTACCAAAATACAAAATTTTTAAGTCTTTTTAAAAGGCTTGCATTAAATCCTAAGGAGGTTAAATGAATCTTTTCTGCCAAATCGATTGTTAGCGCACGCTCTCACTTGTATGATTCAAAAGTAATTTGCCTTAGTTGGGGAGGCGTGATTTTTTCCCATTATACTGTATTATTTTATACTTATTAAATAAGCGGTATTCTTTGAACTAATTGCATTTGATTGATGTAAGGACTTGTTGCTAGTCTTAATCTCGGGAGTTTTCATTTGGAAGACCTAAACAACTGAGTTAATCGGGATCTCATGATTCCCTAAGTCTAATACTCAGTGTTCTGGTCGTCTTACGGGAGCTTGATAGAGATTTTTCTATGCGATTTCTCCAGAAATCTTTAAGTGCAGAGACCATTATTAGCAGGAATCCCGTCGGAGAAAAATCTTCGATAGGGATTTTTTTTATGCAAAAATGGTAGAAACCAAAAAACGTCAAACCACTTATTACTGTATAAACAGATCAAATCCACGTCAAATTCCAATCCCGTCGGAGAGAAATCTTCGATAGGGATTTTTTATTCAAAAATCGCAATAATCCAAAGACGCAAAAGCCCTTATTGTCAGTGAATAATTGAAATTACGTCCTATCGAAGTATATCTTATCTCGAACCCGCTTTGGAGTGGATAAACGGGGCAGAACGCGGCTGGCGCCCTTCTAAATATAAATTGGTGTCGCGTCACCTAGACGCTCGGTAGTGAGTTCTTCTACAGTACAACTGCCTGTCGGTAAATGCCCCGAACACAATATTTTGGACGAACAGCAGCAGGAACACAAATCAGTACGAATCAGTCGTTTCAACGCACAGTGTGGCGAAACGGTAAAAAATCGCTCTGAGAGTCAACTGTTGAGTTATCAATGTTTTTTTTAATATTTACAAGGGATTCCGTAATAGTGAGTCACTGCCGCTTTGACAGAAAAAAAAATTATTTTTAGTTAAAAAAATTGTTTTTTTGACGCCTACTGTCTCAAACACTTTTGATCCCCCTACGATGTAATCTTGCACAGAGGGATTTCTAAAGGTGCTGATTAAGAATATCTTATAAGTTTTTTTTAAAATCGACTCCTTTTCTCCATCCTAGAATCAGACGCGTCCGAAATTTTTGTGATGACCGCTGATTGATTGAAATTTTAAAATTCGAAAGCAAAGCAAAGCAACGGAAGACAACGCAAAGCAACGCAAAGCAACGCATAGAAAAACAAAGCCATTTCTTTCTTTGTATAATTCATGTTTTCAAAATCTTCATGGGTATATAATCTTATATTCTGGTGTGTGCGAATATATACGCAGGCACTTGCTACCATCAAACGAGACGCTTCTAGAGATGACATGTTGCTGAACGCGACCTTGATTCAAATGGATTAAGATGATCTCAGTTGGTAACACGGCGACTTGGCAGAGTACACATAGTGAACTGATACAATACTTGTTACGTTACATGATACAGATACAGATACACACCGCATATGAGTACTCACCTTTATATTTATAGATACTACCGACTAAGCAAAAAAAAATATCCATTGTCATGAATTTTTTATTTTCACGTCTAATATAATACGATTAGATGTCAGCTACTAATTTTGTACCCTAAATCTTAGTGTGCAATGTTTCGATTTCATGAAAGTAGCAATTAGAGTAGGTAACAAATAAAACTTTGAAAAATTAAACTAATAAATACTGGATAGAAAATTAAATTCTTATAAAGGAAAATAAACAAATTGAAAATTTTATTAAGTGCATATTTCAAAATGTAATTAAAACTTTGTTAAAACTCATTTAAATGTTAAATCTCTACGGATTTAACAGAGAAAAAATTTAATTCATTATTCGGATAATATCTGTTTCGCGGAAATTATATATTAATAAAATATTAAGGACCACCTTTTTTCATATCATGGTTTAAACCGCGCGGAAGTGTGTGCTATTTAGTTTTGACTTCATGTGACAGTTAATTTGCATTATATATAGATGATGGCCGTAATGGAACAAACCTTAATGTTGTTTTACCCTCCTCAAATTTGAAGAGGAACATTATAAATAAAATTTCAACATATTTCATTAATAAAATCGGTTTGAGGCGACCTATGCAAATTACATTTTAATATTATATGTCGTTATGCGTGAGGAAGCATTGTTTTGAATAGATTACAAAGTTTCAATTTTACATCCGATCTTATATTAAGGCAGGCGGAGATGGTTACCATATAGCTAATTTACTGCTAAAAACAAATTTCAGATGCATTAGTTTTTTTAAATAAAAAAATTAGATTTTAGACCTGTTTTTGGGTTCCGTAATCAAATGTGGAAAACGGAATCCTTAGAAGATGAATGGGGCAGTGGCGGCCCGTGGCTTTTAGCTGTGGGTGGGCACTAGTGGTGGATAGAATGTGCGCATTAGGCGGCTGGAGAGAGCGCTGAAGAGACTTCAAGGTCATGTGTTGACCTTGACCTTCCTTTTTACAGATCAAGGTAATTGGATTACCTAATAATAATCGACTTAAGCGTACGCTTCACAACCGAAGTTAGAAAACTTTTACCGATCCCTGGCGTGCGTCGGATTCGGCTCGGTGGATGGACTTCATGACACAATGAAATAAAAACTACTTAAAATAAATAAATGAACAAATGTGACACAAAATTTTCTGTTTGACGATTTCGAATTTACATTGATAAGATTCCCCATAGTGGGGCATGGTCGCTCTAATTTAGTTATAAAAATTTTGTCATCATAAGTTAGGGACGCAAAACTGTTCTTTAATAAAAAATGTATAATGTCTGCATTATCTCTTACCGCTTTTCTTACGTTGGCCATGGATAATCCGCTAATTTAAATAATTTGTCACCACACCACACTTTTGTCATTACTTTTCAGTTTTTTCTGCTAAAAAAGTAACATGAAAGAGTAAAAAAATATTAAATACCACCAAAGATTACAAATACAATTATACAATGTATACAAATTTACAAACTACTCAACTACTGTAGCAGAAACCAGAAACAAATACATCTTAATAAACACGCTAGTTTGGTTTCATTAGACGGCCCGGCAATGTGGCTGAAGACAGCAACGAAATCAGAAATGAGAAACGATTATTTAGAGTGGCCCAACGAAATAATGCACATGAAGTTAAAATCTTCGTAATTACAGAATTGAAAAGTATTTTCCTATAAAACCAAACATGTATGTTGAAAAGGGGTGAGCAGCTAAAGTTACCTAAAGCAAAACACGAATTTTAAGAGGGCGAAACACCCCAAAAACTGTAAACTGTAAAAATAAGATAACTATAAGATAACTATTGCAAAAAGTTTCTAACACTTTCCTATTTTAGGGTATGTTAGAAAAGAGCATTTCCAATATTGGATAATTTTTATTTAACAAAAACAGGGGATAAGGGGGTGGTACACCCCGAAAGTCTTTAAAAATAATATAAAAATTGTTTTTTTCACGCTTTTAGACATTGGAGGGTGATAGAAAAGACTATTTCCAAGATAGCGTAATTGGGATTTACTCTTCTAGTAAACTGAGAGTTGGAAATAGTGTTTGACAAATTGCATAATTCGACATTTTTTAAATATTGTAGACTACGAAACAACCTAATAAAGACTATTTATATTCAATGGAAGCAGGTTTAACATTAAAGACAATGAAAACGATGTTATGATTATTATATTATAGGTATTTAATTGTTGCAAAGTTTGGAAATTAGACGAGTTGGTCAACATGTGCAGTGAATTACAGTGATACCATTATACTGTGCGCCATGACACTTTTTACTGAACTTTCTCTCGTGCAAATCATCAATTGACGATTTGCACGAAAGAAAGTTTGGTAAAAAGTGTCTAGATTGGTATCACTGTAATTCACTGCACATGTTGACCAACTCGTCTAATTTCCAAACTTTGCAACAATTAAATACCTATAATATAATAATCATAACATTATTTTCATTATCTTTAATGTTAAACCTACTTCCATTGAATATAAATCATATTTGTAAGGTTGTTTCGTAGTCTACAATATTTAAAAAATGTCGAATTGTGCAATTTGTCAAACACTGTTTCCAACTCTCAGTTTAGAAGAGTTGGCAGCAGTGATTGACAAAATGTATAATTCGACATTTTTTAAATATTGTAGACTACGAAACAACCTAATAAAGATGATTTATATTCGATGGAAGTAGGTTTAACATTAAAGATAATGAAAACAATGTTATGATTATATTATTATATTATAGGTATTTAATCGTTGCAAAGTTTGGAAATTAGACGAGTTGGTCAACATGTATAGTGATACCAATCTAGACACTTTTTACCAAACTTTCTTTCGTGCAAATCGTCAATTTCATAATAATAAAAATCATAATTAATGTCACACTAACTTAATTTTTGTTTCTATTATTTATCAAATATCAAATTAGAAATTACACAATTAATATTCTATTTGATATTCTCAATATTCTCATAAGATTAAGAAATTAATTTATCATTTAATCAATTTTAATACATTTATTAATTAGTCATTTTTCATTTTCCAGTTTGATTATGATATCTTGTCAAAAGTAAACATATTCTATTCAATAATTCAACATTCATTATTCATATTATAAGTTTAAGTTTTCTTCAGGCGTGGCATACCCTCCCTAGATGTAAATCGCCTAAATCGCCTAAATCGCAAGACATACGTTCCGTTTTGATACGTACTGCAGGCGTAAGATCGAAAAGAACGACCAACATATGCGTAGACGTAGGATAACATGATTTGGTATCCGCTGCCCTCCCTGGGTTACTAGTGGTTAGAGGTTAAGGGTGCCGGTGCCGTGCTTAAGAAAATGATTTCGTAGTTCGAGAATCTCTCTTACATTCCTGAACCGATTCAAAAAATTTTTTGATAGGCCTTTAGAGACAACATTATGGTACTAATGGTAACAGACCATTGAAAATCAAAAAATTTTTTTTTTGATTTTCGAACAAGTAAAAAATTTTTTCTTTTTTAAATTTTAAATAGCCTAGTACCATTCTATAAAGCTGTCTCTAAAAGAATATCAAAAAAAATTTTCAATCGTTTCAGGGAGAAATTCTCGAATTACGTTCACGAAACCGCTCACTTTAAGCGCATGCGCATAAAATTCCTAATTGTTTGAAAGTATTAGCGGCAAGCGACCCGGTATTAAACGGATTAGTGTGCGATCTTGGCGGAGGCGGATTAATATGTAGTAATATAACAAAAATATTATCATAAATAAAATTGACCTCTTAATTATTTAATTTAATTTTTTAATTTTAATATTAAAATTAATTAACGGCAAAATTTTTTAATCAACTACCGCTTGGCCTTGGCCACGACCGGCTTTAATGTGAGCAGGCCGGAGTGTACGATGTGGCAACGCTGCAATCTTAAACTCTGTCAGTCCTAATAATAGTCTATGTAATGAAGGAAAAAATAGTGTAAATATTTCGTGCAAAGACGAGATTACCTTCCCCCCGTTTTCGAGGGTGCTGAACACGATGGAAGTTTTAGACCTCCGCAACCCCCTGAAGCGGCCAAAAACCATCCCTTTTAACCACCCCTTATGTATCCCTTTATGTTTTCATATATAAACTTAAGTGATTTATCGACGGGTTTTACTTGAAATTACATGGAAAAGGGTTATAGAGTAAGTGGAATCCAGACCGCAAGTCTAGGGTGTTGATTTACCCCAGAGAGGGTAAATCAACACCCTATGGTGAAAAATCATTTTTTTTTCAAATGATTCCGTTCAAACGCGTATCCTCTCGTTTTTGGGGTCGCTGATCACGGGAAAAATGTTCATTTTTAGCTCTATCCCCTCCTCCTCATCCCTCTCACTCACCAGAAAGCGTGCCAGGATTTACAGGTTTTTCGACACATGATCGTTATTTCTGTGCATATTCCTTCATTTTTCACGGAAAAGAAGGTGGTAGCGACCTAGGGGGTTGCTTCAACCCTTCCAAGGGGTGTAAAATTCATTAATTAGGTTTTGGATTATCAATACGCCCTCCCCCGTTTTCACAGGTGCCGATCACGATAAAAATATTCACCGTCATCTCCGACTCTCCTCAACCCCCATAATGGACGGAAATTTACCCTCATCCAGCAGTTATCGCTAGGGCGATGATTGTGTAGGTTGATGAGTAGGGTATAATGATTTTTTTATCGGGGAGTAATTAATAATAAATTTTTTTGTCAATGGTAATGTTGTTTATTTAAAGAATTACATGAAAATATTTTTATGACATTAATGACAAAATAAATTATTTTCTTACAATTAATTTAAAAAACCTATGTCGTTAACAAACAGCATAATAATCCTCATATTCCTCAAAATGCACATCGCACGCGATCTCTTCTCCTTCATCATCGCCCCAGCGATAACTGGTGGATGAGGGTAAGTTTCCCGGGGCACTGCACCAGACACTAACATAAACTTTTCAATTTCTCTCTCCTTCCACACACCATAAGCATTTTTGCATCGTTCAGATTTGGATATTGCACTGTCATAAAAATGTTTTATGCATACCAATGAATATTTTGTAGGCTGCCAATTTTTCCTAAAAATTCTCTTTAGCCACTGTTTCCTCAGTTCTGGTTCTTTGGGAAATCTAAAGGCTCGGACATAACCTTCAGATGATGAATTGTAATTGCTTGTACAGCCTGGTACACAACATTTATCCGGCATGTTGTTATTGTTTTCAGACCCCAGACCTAGAATTAATTAAAATTATTTTCTTGGTTTTGTGAATTGAATTAAAAATATAGCTTGCATAAAAAGTAAGGTTATAACGTAATTTGACGTACAAAAAGTGATTTCAGGTGCGAACGGTGCGATAGATACGCATATAATTAATTAAAATAATAATTATGTAACGGTTTGTTGTCGGGTAGCTGGTTTGGAGATTAATCAGGGTCCAGATTAGTTAATAAGACAGTCCAATAAAAATATAAACAATTTATTTACTTCTTCAAACAGGTAATATGTGGCAGTGTTAAATAACAACGTTATACAGGTTATACAGGTCCGTATCTTTTACGGTTTTTAGGATAACATTTTCTATTATCAGAGAGAGAGAGAGAGAGAGAGAGAAAGAGAGAGAGTGAGTGTAAAGATGCGATGCGACGTTAGTTGCTGCTACTGGAGTGGCTTAGGGCGTCGGACGAATATCGTCGACAAGTTTCCCAGCTCAACACGCTGTAGGAGGTCTCCAGGTCAGGCTCATCCATTCTGGTTCTAGCGGCGAAACGGCGTCGGGGAATGACTAACGACTCGAGGGGTCCCAGCTCAACACGCTGAAGGATTCCCACGGTCAGATTGCATTCGTTCCGTTGTGTTTGCGTCGGGAGATGCACAAAGCTGTAATATGTCCAGCTCAGCACGCTGTAGACAGATTGACAGAATTGCCCGCTCTGAATTGGTTGATTTGTGGCCGGCTTTTATATCCGAGAATCCTCGCTTACTGGTGATGTAGAACTGCGTATAGTTTAGTGCCGTGTGCAAATCCGTGGCTCTAGACGGGAGCTGAGTAGATTTGCGGGCCGTATGCACACTGGTGTCGTGTGTAAATCCTTAAACTTTAGTATGGAACATGAATTTATGAATGCTTCATTACAATTTCTTACTTTATAAAACACAATTTGTGAAATTACACCAACAGGGAGGCACTTTTTATGTATTATAATGCCAATTTATTCGTAACAAATTACTGCATAACTGTTGTGTTTTGCCAAGAACGGACTGAAATACACGTTGCCACATTTCCATATATTGGGCTGTTCACATTAAAGCCAGTCGTGCCTTGGCCTTCTTAGATAATCGGGTGGGCATTGCCCTGACGGGCCGCCACTGGAATGGGGAATCAATCTTCTCAAAACACGCTCCTAAAATGTCAGGGTGTGCACTCGAAGATATAGTTTTGAAAAAATATATACATTATCTGCGGATCTTGCGGATCTAATCGTATATGGGCCAACTAGCCAAATTAAAGTATTCTGTATAATTTGGGGGTACTAATTTTCCTTGAATCCACAGCTATATGGGTGTACAGAGATAGCAAAAAACCATGATTGCCATCTGAAAGTGGTAGCTAACAAAAATGGCGGCCAATCCAAGATAACGAATGTAGACGTTTACAAAAACGACCGTATCTCTGTAAGATATTGTCCGATTTCAGTGTTCATTTTTTTAAATGACAGCTTGAATTATAGAAATTTTGTAAGTTCCCATTAATTTTTTCGACATAAGCAACTGTTAATTAGTAAATCGCGAATATGTGAAAAATGTATTAGTTTTTACAGATAATTTGCAGGTTTATCATAAATTTTCTTATAACGGCAACGTAGACGTTTTAGAAAAAAATGTTTCCAAGAAATATTATAGCACAAACGATTATCTTTAATTTGGTGTATTACACTTGTGTGTTTGTACAATGTGCACTGGAATAATGCTGTGTGATAAGAATAACAGTATGGGCCAATTTCAGAATCGAACTTAAAATGAGCTTTAGATAAAATTACATTTGACTGTGATAGTATGTGAGGGATCTGTCACAGTCAAATGTAACATTAATTTGGTGTATTAAACTTGTTGAAAATGTCTGCACAAAGAGTCAATTCTGTAGAATATGTAGAGAAATTTTCACATGCTGATGTTCCATTCTTCGTATTATCATAAAGCTATGTTATAACTAGTATGAACTATTGAATAAAATGTTCAGCCATCCCCTAGGACCTTTACCTTGGAGTCTGGCCAACTCTGATGGAACAATGAAAAAAATCAACGCTGTATTGGGGAAACTCCTGAAAAGTCTGATTTCACCTAAAGATGGAAATATTTCTTCATCTGCTACTGTAATTGATGGGATGGCATTAATTCAAGAATTACATGGAGAAAATAAAACATTTGATGAATTGTCTGATACAGTTCTCAATTACGTCTTAAACGCTGGCTATTATAGCAATAGAACTGAATTAGTGTTTGATACTTAGAACGACAAATCAATCACATCTGCTGAACGTCTCAGCAGAGGTTCTAAGGAAGGAATATCATTCGAGAATATAAAAAGTGGTCACAAGATAATCAAATGGAGACGTATTCTTCAAAGTGGTTACAGTAAAAATGAACTAACAAAATTCCTTGTTGAAAGTTGGCAAGAAGAAAACAGGAAGACAAAGATTGGTCATAAGGATTTATTTGCTACTTGTAAATGTATCAAAATAATTGCTAATGGCATCCACGAAGAAGAAAATATTTTTTTATCCCAAGGAGAAGCAGATACTAGGATGATGCTACATATAAAGGATGCTGCAGTAAAATACTCAAATGTTATTTGCGTATCTGACGATACAGATGTTTTGATTTTAGCTCTTTATATATCATCTGAAATTACTCGGGAGAGTAACTTGTACATCAAACGTGCAACAAGCGGTCGAGTCAGGTTAATTGACATTAAGAAACTTGCATGTGCAATTGGTAGTGAAATTATATCAGCATTACCAGATTCCCCCTATTACCCCTATTCAAGAAATACCAAAACAGAGAGCATAAATGACCTAAGATACCAAATTTTCCAAAGTAGATAAGGCGATGTTGAATCAACACAAATTCCTCCGTGTGAAGACTGTCTTTACCAACATTCTATGCGCGCAAACTATCAAGCAGCAATTTGGAAGCGATGTCTGGAAAATTATCTTCAAGTTCCAGAAGCATAAGATCATGGATAGACAATAATGGAATACTCTGCATCAACTGGATGACGGGAGCATCTGCACCTAAAGCAGTTTTGGAACTTTTGAGTTGTTCTCGTACAAGGTCATGCCAACTACCATCGTGCACTTGTATGATGAATCAGTTGAAATGTACCAGCGCGTGTAAGCTGACTAAATGTGAAAATATGCATGACCCCGAGGAATCTGCAGATGTATTTTTCGATTATCGAATTTAAAATTGACTTTAATTAAGGCTACATTTGACTGTGACAGATTCTTCACTTACCATCACAATCAAATGTAATTGTATCTAAAGCTCACTTTAAATTCGATTATGAAATTGGCCCATACTGTTATTCTTATCACACAGCATTGTTCCAGTGCACATTGTCCAAACACACAAGTGTAATACACCAAATAAAAGATAATCGTTTGTGCTACAGTTGTTACGACGCAAAAATGAGAATTCTGTAACTCAACACATTTCAATAATTCTAGTATTTTCACCAGGCCGTCGAGTTATGCTATTCACTAATAGATGGCGAAGACTACAACAAATTCTAATTATTTAATTTTTGCTTAATTTCATTTTACAATATGACAAGTATAATTATTTTGGGCAACAATATTTATGCGTAATGATTGTTAGTAATTATTATATATATATATATATATATATATATATATATATATATATATATATATATATATATATATGTTATATAAAATTATACGCTTATTATAAAGACTTAGTCATAACAAACCTCCACATGTATATCATATTACATGATAACGACTTCTCTTATTAATCGCTTATCTTAGAGATATTATATTTCACCTTTGTTTCTCACATTTTACGCTGACTGTCGAATTGCATTTCCTTTGTTCTATATTTTGCTTACTCAGGTTCTGTATGTTATAAATACGACTAGACATGCTTTGTAAAGTCAGTTATTAAACTCACTTAGAATGAAACACTTCTAATTATTATTATATTCCTTCTCCAAGAGCCAACGTTGATTCCATTTAACTAAATAAATCTTTTTAAAAAGTCACTCATGTAAACCGTGATCTAACATTGGCGCAGTCGGTAGGATCCGTAAACATCATCAGAACAAGAAGCCTAACTGGTAGTGAAGCGCAAAAGAACAAGGACAACATCTGCAGAATGTGCCTAACTAGTGCGTGTACATCTGCGAGAACAAGGAGACCTTCCTCACTGGTGGTGGCGGATCCCAATCCCTTGACGGACGAAGAACCTACCCATGGAAACGAAACTAACGTAAGTCATTTTAAGAATCATCTCGTACCATTTTACTATTTTATTATTTTCGCAACTTATTTTATTAAGAGTGCATTATACTGCTAATACACTCGGCGCACAAAGCCAGTTCTCTTGTCAAAGTGAATCCATTCCTTTACAAACACAACGAAACAAGTTCATTTATTTTCGTATTATACTGCTAATACGAAACATTGTGTATTATACAGCTAATATACAATCCATTTACGCACGCAACGTAACAAGCTAATTTAATTTATCGTATCATACTGCTGATACGCAACCAATTTTTGTCCAAGTAATTTCTAAATACAAAAAGCAAAATGCCAGATAGAGCTCAACCAGAGACAGTTCAATCAGTGCCACCGGCACCAACCGAACAACAACAACAACAACAACAACAACCACAACAACAACAACCACAACCAGAGCAAATTGAGCCTTACAAGCTCTCTGAGATATTTTCGTTGATACCCGAATTCGATGGCAATGCCATTAATTTACAAACATTTTTAAATTCATGCCATTGTGCACAAAGTATGGCCATTAACGACCAGAAAATTTTATTAACAGTCCACATCAAAAATAAATTAAAAGGCAAAGCTGCCGAATTAATTAATTCACGCAACCCTGGCACCTGGCCAGAAATCAAAGCACTATTGGAGACCCACTTTGGGGATTCCAGAGATCTAACGGCCCTAATTCAGGACCTGCAGCGCATTCACCAATTGCCAGGTGAATCCGCAATAACATTTGTTTCGCGTTTACAAACGCACAATGCTAAAATGCACGCTGCAGTGCAAAAGCAAAATTTAACATCGACGCAAAGAACCGCACAATCCGACCTCATCGAAACAATGACTTTAAATAATTTACTAACGGGTTTAGAACCAAACTTAGGCCGTATCATACGTGCCAGCAACCCTCCAAATATATTGAAAGCTGTAAGTAGAATTCGTAGAGAGCTACAACTTTCTTATTTCGAGCAACAGAAATTTCCGAAAAATAGTCTGGTCAAAAATCCCGCTTTACAACAAAAACGACCAACTTCAAATTTCCAACAAAAATTCTGTTCATTTTGCAAGCGCAATGGACATGTAATAAACGAATGTCGTACAAGGCAACAGCAACTGTCTATGCCATCGACATCAAATTTCCAGAGACCAAATTATCAAGGAAACCCAAATTTCCAAAATTTCTCTCAAAACAATCAATTTGGTCAGAGGACATTCCCTCAAAACCAACCTAATCAACCTCAAAATAGGCACTCAGCTATAAGGCCGAATCCAAACTTTAACCAACAAAGACCGTCAGCTATTCAACCTAACCCGAATTTTAACCGCTTTAACCAGCAAAAAGCTCATCATTTAAATTACGAACCTTACGATAATTATGCCGATCAATTTAATCAATACAATGACTATTCACCCGATTATCAAAATGTAAGTGACAGTTATGAAAATTACGATTTAGAAAACGCTCAAAGCTTTTCAGAGAATTATACAGCTAATTCCTCATATGAACAGTACGAGAATTATACTGCTAATTCTCAAACGCCACAGGAGGATTATACTGTTAATCCTCAGGATTTTCGATTAGATCCGGAGTACCCCACAAATACTCCAACACAGCAAACAGACCAATTCGACCAAATAACAAATCAAATACGAACGATGAATCTCAACGACAGTTTCGACCCGTCGCTGAACTTCCCGGAACAAGGGTTCATGTAGAAACGCTATCACACTCATTGTTGACCGTAAATTCAAAAAATCTATACTACATTAAAGACATCACAAACAAATTCAAAATTCTAATCGATACTGGCGCAGGTATCTCTATCTTTAAACCAAAAACAGCGGAAAATTACAAACGGAGATTTTCAGAAAACGTAATTATACAAGGTATAACCGATCAGAAAATTACTATTAGTGAATCTGTTCTTATACCCTTCACTGATAACGACCCACATAAAGTTTACATCTACGACCTAGATATCAATTTTGATGGACTGATAGGAGCTGATTTCCTAGAGCACTATCATTGTATCGTCGACATAAGAAATAAACAATTAATAACCAATTTCAAAACGGTACCACTTTTCAAAGTAACCGACGATTCGTCGAAACCCGAATACGACAAAATCCAATCAAACCACAACCCTAATCAAAATAAGATCCAAATTGAAGGCCGTACCGAAAAAATTTATAAACTAAAATGTAACCTTAGAAACACTGACGCTATTTTGCAAGCGCAAGAGAATGAAAAAGTCCGTTTACCTAATGCTCTTGTTAAAGTAAACGAAAACGGAGAATTTTTAACAACAATAATCAATGCTAATGTCATCCCGAAGACTGTCGATTTTTCCAATTTAAATTTAGAACCTTTACAAAAATTTAAGTCAATTTTTAACTTAAACACGCAAAATTCTGACCAACACCTAACGACGGACAGATCCTTCGAAATCAGGAACGAATTGCGCTTGGATCATCTAAACGAAGAAGAGGCCGAAATAGTAACGCAGCTTTGTTTAGACTTTCAAGATATATTCTATTTAGAAGGAGACAATTTGACTTTTACCAACGAAATCAAACACCCTATTGACACCGACAATTCCCGACCGATATTTACGAAATCGTATCGTTATCCTCAGGTCCATAAAGAAGAAGTTAAGTCCCAAGTATCGAAAATGTTAAGTCAAGGTATTATTCAACCCTCAATCTCACCTTGGTCCTCTCCTGTCTGGGTAGTTCCCAAAAAACTGGACGCTTCTGGTAAACAGAAATGGCGCGTTGTAGTCGACTACCGCAAACCCAACGAGGTTACAATCGGTGACAAATATCCTCTGCCCAACATTTCCGATCTTTTAGACCAACTTGGCAAATGCCAATATTTCACAACCTTAGACTTGGCTTCTGGTTTCCACCAAATCGAAATTAATCGCGCAGATATTCAAAAGACTGCTTTCACAGTTGAGAACGGTCATTATGAATTCGTGCGAATGCCATTTGGACTCAAAAACGCTCCATCAACTTTTCAAAGAGTTATGGATAACATCCTGTTAGGTATTCAAAATGAACGATGTCTCGTCTACATGGACGATATCATTATTTACTCTCCTACAATTCACGAACACATTTCCCGTCTATCTGAAGTCTTTAAATGCCTTCAAAAAGCCAACCTCAAAATTCAACCAGACAAATGCGAGTTTCTCCGCAAGGAAGTCGCTTATTTAGGACATCTAATTACAAAAGACGGCGTAAAACCGAACCCTTCGAAAGTTGACGCTATTTTAAATTTTCCTCAACCGAAAAATCCAAAAGAAATTAAATCGTTTCTAGGGTTAGCCGGATATTATAGACGCTTTATCCCCAATTTCTCCAAGATAACCAAGCCCCTAACAAAACTCCTACAGAAAGACATACCATTTCTCATCGACAATGATTGTATAAATTCTTTTCAAAATTTGAAACAAACATTAACGACAACTCCGATATTAATCTACCCCAACTTTGACGAACCTTTCGTTCTAACCACTGATGCGAGTGCATTTGCCGTCGGCTCAGTGCTGAGCCAAGGGCCTATTGGCAAAGATTTACCCATTGCCTATGCTTCTAGAACCTTGTGCAGTGCAGAAACTAAATATTCAACGATTGAACGCGAGCTTTTATCGATAGTATGGAGTGTAAAGCACTTTAGACCATATCTGTATGGTAGAAAGTTCAAGCTTGTCACCGACCACAGACCACTCACCTGGCTATTCTCTATAAAAGATCCAGGAAGTAGACTTGCCCGTTGGCGACTCAAATTAGAAGAGTACGACTACGAAATAATTTATAAACCTGGTAAAATCAATAAGAACGCGGACGCACTTTCCAGAATCAAAATTAATCATTTTTCCGAATGTTCCAAATTCTATTTAGAGGTTCTAGCCGCGAACGACGAAGAGTCAGACGACGACGAAAACCCAGACGGTAACAACGAAATCACTAACGAACAAATTTCCCGAGAATTTGAAACTTTCACCAACCTATATAAAACAAAATCTTTAATAGACTATTCAAAAATCAAAGCCTCAAACAAACAACTCTTATACCGAGAACATAAAGATATTATAACCTTCTTCCAACAAAATAACTTACAAGACCTACATCACAAAATTATTGAGGACATATTCGAAGAAAACCCCGAATTTCATAACGATAAAATCAATATTGTATCGAGCAAAACAGTCAGACAGGAGATATTTTATCATTCCCCTACCGTTTGATATCGAATCTGTAATTGAACATCTATTTTTGGTATTATTTAAAAATCAAGATGTTTTAGACCTTTCTAAGGCATACTTTGTCGAAAATAACCTAGACCTCCCCATACTCGAAATTCTATCATTCATTTTTGCAGAAAAAGACTTAAAAGTAGTAATTTGTCAAGATATCGTCAGAACTGCCGACGAAGATGAAATTCCAATTATATTGGAGCAAAATCATTTTGGTAAAAATAATCTACATCGCGGAATAAATGAAACGATTAGAAGAATTAGAGAAAAATACACTTGGCAAGGTCTAACTAAAGACGTTGAAAATTTTATAAAAAATTGCGAAACTTGCCAAAAGACTAAAGTGTGCCGGAAAAACCTTAATAACCCTCTAGTAGTCACAGAAACCCCGAGAACGCCATTCGAAAGAATTAATATCGACTTGTTCGAATTCCCAACTCGAAATTACGCTTTAACTATTCGCGACGAGTTAACTAAATTTACACAAGCCTATGCAGTCCCGGACAAATCCGCAAAATCCGTCGTAAATACCTTGTTGTTATACTTTCAACATTACGGTACCCCGCTAAGAATCCATTGCGATTACGGTGGCGAATTTGACAACCGTTTGCTTAAAGATCTCTGCACCCTCTACGACATAAAATTAACTTATTCAAGCGTAGGACATCCCCAATCGAACGGATCCATAGAAAGATTTCATGCCTCTTTAGCTGAAATGATAAGAATTCATAAAACTGAAAACCCTAACGAACATCCGTTCACGATTTTACCATATGCAGTAATATGCTATAACAATTCGGTAAATAAAACACACGGTTTCACCCCATATGAACTTATCTTTGGTCATACGTCTAACAGACCACCTGAAACTTTATATAACCAAAAAGAGTTAATAACCAAATACGTTAGAGATTTAAACAACAGAATATCCCACTACTATAAAATAGCCCGTAGTCGAACACAATCTCAAAAAGAGAAAGCAAAAGTTCGTTTCGACAGAAATGTTCCCCAAAAACGCCCCGAGTACAAAATAGGTGACTTAGTTTATGTAAAAGAATCACAAATTAAGAACAAACTACAAAACAAATTTAACGGTCCTTTTAAAATAAAAGAAATTTTCTAAAATTCTGCTACCCTATTAAATCTCGAAACAAAACAAGAAACTAAAGTAAACTTTGATAGAATGAAACCATATACTGAAAATTAAACTTATTTTCAGGTTTCTCCTGCTGTTCGGATCAGCACTCTGTCAATACAAAATTACCCCGATCAATAACACTGTTGGTGTATACTACCACCAAGACACGGACATCGTGGTGACAAATGACAAATGGACTCTGCTAGTGCATAAAAACATTTCATCCCTCAAAATAGCTTTTGACAAAAATCAAAATATCTTAGACAGAATCTTGTACACTCTCAATAATGGTGATCATAAGTCAATTATTTTTACGAGTGAAATTAAAACAGACTTTAACCTTTTAACAAAAAGATATAAACGAGGAATACTTAACGGTATTGGTACAATATTCAAATCCATAACTGGAAACTTAGATGCTGAAGATGGCCAGTACTATACTAATTGTATAAATAAACTAAATAACGACGAACATCAATTGGAAAACTTAATCAAAAATCAAATTTCAGTTACAACTTCTGTTATTAAAAACTTCAACTCGACTATACAAAAATTACAAATTGACGAGGAAACGTTTAACAAAGATCTCGAAGAAATCGAACACACAATTCAAACCATGACTCAAGCTATTGAGGCTGCTCACATAAAACTAAAATTTTTATACATTTCCGAACAATTAATGGCAAGCTATTTGTATATCGAAGATAATTTGAACGACATTTTGATTTCAATAACATTTGCTAGATTAGGAATCATTCACACTTCAATCATAACCCCTAATCATTTGGTAACAGCATTACAAGAAATTTCACAAAGCTTACGAAGGAACAATTTGCCTCTCCCCATTAAATTATCGGCAGTTGCTAAGTATTTGGATATTATTGAAATACAAGCGTTTCAAATGGATTCTAACTTAGTATTTGTTTTAACAATACCACTTGTTGAACCCCAAAATTATAACACCTATCGCCTATATCCTATCCCGATACTTGATAACAGAACTGGTCTGCATCACATTTTATCTATTTCACAAAAGTATATCGCGAGAGACGATGATTCTTTAATGTACATACCTATACAAAATTTGAAAGAATGCAAACCTCTTTATTTTGGAACCAAACTATGTTCGAACCTGTTTGCCTATCCTATCGACCAAAATGCCATATGTGAAGCCAGAATACTAAAACCATTGCCAAAACTTCCAGAGAACTGTCAAACTTCCTTCATTATTAGTCAGGGATACCACGTCCAAGAACTTGAAGACAACACATGGCTAGTAATTAATTCCGAACCACTTCACATTACCATCAACTGTCCAAAGAGAGAATCCACAACAGAGTTAATCAACAAAAATTCCATCATCAAACTACAACCAGGATGTTACGCCTATGCAGGCATTACTAGAATACAAGCCAGTGCCAAAGACTTTTCCGAAATTAAGGACAATTCACATCCTATTCAAATTCCTTTTGAATGCTGTAATCACATGCCCGACAAAATCGAAATTCCAAAATTAAAACCACTCAAATTAAACAATCTCGACGTAGTAGATCTAGATATTGCAAAAACTAAATTGGACCAATATTCCAAAGACCTGAATGACCTCATAAACGAGCCTTTTGTGACCAAACACGTATCTTGGTTCACGTATTTCATAATCACTCTCATCATCCTGTTAGTTGTACTTTACATAACTTGTAAATGCAGAAGAAGAAGATGTAGAGCATTGCGAATCCAACCCTCAACGGACAACCCTCCTTCACCTCCTTCAGAGCGAAGCAGAGTATTCACCAAATTTCCTAGACTCATCCCTCCAAGAAAACGACCCGGTATTAAACGTCAAGAAGACGAGGACATCGAGTTAACATAGACTTTCATATGTGGAGTTTTACCCTTGTCTATTAATTTAGACCATTGTATTTTATTCTTATTACATTTAGGAAATGTATTATTCACTTAATATTATTATCATTTACCAATTTTAACTTTATGTATTTTATTATTTTGCTTTGTATTCATTCAACATTGTTTCAATTTATTTTGCATTATATTCATTTAACGTTTCTAACAATTTTCAAAAGTTGCTGCATAACATCAACTTTTTTATTAAGGGGGAAGTTGTTATATAAAATTATACGCTTATTATAAAGACTTAGTCATAACAAACCTCCACATGTATATCATATTACATGATAACGACTTCTCTTATTAATCGCTTATCTTAGAGATATTATATTTCACCTTTGTTTCTCACATTTTACGCTGACTGTCGAATTGCATTTCCTTTGTTCTATATTTTGCTTACTCAGGTTCTGTATGTTATAAATACGACTAGACATGCTTTGTAAAGTCAGTTATTAAACTCACTTAGAATGAAACACTTCTAATTATTATTATATTCCTTCTCCAAGAGCCAACGTTGGCTCCATTTAACTAAATAAATCTTTTTAAAAAGTCACTCATGTAAACCGTGATCTAACATATATAGTGAAATATAATCAAAAGTCCATAATATAGATTTAGTTTTTATAATCCAGAGGTTGGCAACGGTGAAGTTTCACGGTGAACTGTCAAGAAAAGGGAAATGATGGTCGTTCTTCCGTAATTATTTTTTGTGAAAGGCAAATTCTATAAATGCCAGGCAAGTAGTAATACTCGCCCTTTTTCGATCAAGAATTGAGATTGAAACCTTGCTAAGTGTTAATTAGTCAAACGGCACACGAGGCTACTCGTTATAGATTAACGGATCTAGCCTAATTTTCAACACATTGTTCAATTAAATTTTGGTGTATTTAATTGGGTTTCGATATTTAAATCGGATTTTGTTTGGCAAGTTACGTCCAGAATTTTCTGGACGTTTTATGGGATACGGAGTAGAACAACCATCAGCTATCATATACCTTTTTGGGTCATTTTGGTGTAATTTTGGATGATATTTTTGGACTTGGATCATATGAAGGACTATTAGTTACGAGTTAAATTTATGAAATAATACCTTGCGATACAACATAACTGTAACGGAGAGTTACCTACGACCAGGAACTGTAATTTTGGTGATTTTGGTAATTTTGGTATTCTGTAAATTTGGAGAGTTGGAGATTATTTGGAAGTTTTTATATTGCATTCAACGCAGGAGATTCCAGGCAATGGTCTTAACCTACCAGTAATCGGAGCCCTCTTGTGATCAACTGCTGCTGGATTTCGGGTGTTTTTAAAAGATAAGTTGTACTATATTTTATATGTAATCATAAACATTTTGTTCTCTGATATAATTAAAAGTTAAACTATTTTTCCCCTAGCTTCAGTATAACGATTATTAGGTACTATTGTAAGACTGTGTTATATCTATATCTTCTAAATTGTATGAAAATTTTCTTGATTGTTACTTAAAATTGTACAAGGAATAAACTGGAATTCTTATACTTTGTTCTTTTATTGCTGTCTCTATCTCTCACTAAAAGGATTTGTCATATCTGGGACCATTTTATTTATTTGGGGTTTTGAGATCGTAATACAATATTTGTTGGAAACATTTTTTTCTTAAACGTCTACGTTTTAAGAAAATTTATGATAAACAGACAAATTATCTGTAAAAACATATATTTTTCACTAATCAGCGATTTACTAATTAATGGTTGCTTATATGTAAAAAATGAATGAGAACTTACAAAAAGTTCACAATTTACGCTGTCATTAAAAAAAAGAACACTGAAATCGGACAATAACATATAGAGATACGGTAATTTTTTTTAAACGTCTACATCAGCCATTTTGGATTGGCCACCATTTTTATTAGCTAGGTACCACTTTCATAGTTTTTTTATATCTCTGTACACCCATATAACTGCAGTATGAAGGAAAATTATACCAATATCTTGGCTGGCCCATATACTACAAATCCAGAGGGTGCCATTCTGTCCGCGATTGCAAAAAAGCGTAAAAAAATTATTTCCAAAATTTTTGTATCACTGAAAATTGATTAATTTTCTGTTCCCACCTCATTTACAGGGTTATTTTTTTAATATGTCTTAATGATTTTCAAAAAAAATGGAAAGCTTATTCTTTCTAGATTCTAGTAGTGCCAAATAATTTTCGAAATTGTTGTTAACAAATGCTACAGAAATTGTTTAAACAAAGCATGCCTGAATAGTGTACGGTAAATTTCAGCATCGAGACATTTTAAAAATTATTATAGATAAATGCATACTTCTATGATACGACATTGCGGAATAGAATGGAGCAGTTTTTAGTGAAAGAATTATCTGCATTGTTTTATTGTTGTAAAAGATATACATATATATACATATATATATATATATATATATATATATATATATATATATATATATATATATATATATATATATATATATATATATATATATATATATATATATATATAAGTGACGGTGAGAGGTAAACTCTCATATGGTCAGATGCTACTATACGTCGGACAAATGTCACTGGCGTATAGCGACTTGCTCTTTTGCAAGTACCGAGAGCGGCGACCTCTAGTCTTAGTGGGCTATACTCACTGTTTTATGAAATAGGATTTGAAGGAAACAACTACTCAGCGGGCAAATACCCCGACCTGCATTGAATTAGACTTTCAAATCGTGATCAGTAACCAACTATCATTTGTTTGTTCCTAACCAGACATAGACCGGTTTCGAACTTATTATGTTCTCCTGTTTGTCCGACGTATAGTAGCATCTGACCATATGAGAGTTTACCTCTCACCGTCACTTCATTTGATTCAGTTTGTATAAGACTAGCAAGTTGACCACTATCATTTGTCTGTTCCTTGACCAATGGCATACTGAGGAGAACATAATAAGTTCGAAACCGGTCTATGTCTGGTTAGGAACAGACAAATGATAGTTGGTTACTGATCACGATTTGAAGGTGTAATTCAATGCAGGTCGGGGTATTTGCCCGCTGAGTAGTTGTTTCCTTCAAATCCTATTTCATATATATATATATACATACATATATACATATATATATATATATATAATAGGAATGACTCTGTCCCAGTGCGAATTCTTATATTGCTCAAATTTTTAAAAATTTATAAATAAGCAGAGATCAAAATATAACAATTTTATTTATAAAGGTATGATGTTCTTACTAGTCGCTGTCCAGGTTCCAGTATAAAATACTACATATCCATAATCTAATTATATTACCTTTTCTTAATATACATTTCTTTCTTGACTCGCGTTCTAAATTATATTAATCTTTATTTTGTTGAAACGATTGTTTCCAATCCAAAGCAAATTGCCAGTCGGCAGATTTGCCATGTTATTGTTAATCGCAAATTAAATAGAACAACAACAAATAAACTTAAACAACTAACTCACTGAGTGTCCTAAAAGTATAATTTACAATAAAATAATTTATTATATTAGACCATCACACCTCCCATGGGCAGGAAAGAAAAAAAATATCTGAGCTTATTGATGTATTTTTTTTCTATCCGAAGAACTATGAATGGTATAATTTAACTCTATTTTTGTGAACTCCTACTAGCTTATTACCTATTTTAATTATTACATTTGGTGACTTATTTTCTACGATGCTATAGGGATCTTTATAAAGAGGTTCTATTTTATTTCCTATTTCATTTCTTAACATAACTTTATTGCCTGGGCTATAACTTATAGTTTTCGCCTGCTTATCGACTCTCTTTTCTTTTAGTCTTCGATGCAATCAAATAAGGTGTGTACTTTGTCTCGATATGAACTGTGTTGTTATACGCAAAGCACCAGTAAGGAATCCATGAACTCCAAGTATGGGGATTTCTTGTCACTGCATTCGCAAATAAGCTCCTAAATGTTTATGATTATTTTAGAGTGAGCCTAGAGCTTCGTGATGATAAGCCGTTGAGTGTAATTTTTTAATATTTAACAATTTGCATGTTTCGTTCAGTGTAGAGGCTAAAAATTCTGTACCACGATCTGAAACAATTTCTTCAGGAATTCCATACCGTAGGATAAAGTTTTCCACAAAAGCTTTGGCTATCGACTTTTTTTATTTTTTAAAGGATATCCCTCTACAAACTTACTTAACTCACACTGTAATGTTAAAATATAGCGATTACCTTCGCAGTCTTCCTCTATGGGTCCCACAAGATCCAAATATATTTTTTGAAACCCGGAAGAAGCTGTGGTAGTTATTGACATAGGTTCTTTATTTGAAATAGAATATTTATATCGTTGACAATCGTCACATTTTTTGACATACTCTTCTACGTCTTTTTGTAAGCCTGTCCAGAAATAACGTTTTTTAATATTATTGTACATACGTCTTATTCCGGCATGTCCTCCGGTAGGTAGTACGTGATAATCATTTAAGATGTCTAGTCTCTAAGTCGCTGATGTTATTAACATCTTTTAGTATAGATATATTCATAAGTGAATTTTTTATTTGAGTAGAAAATTTTACGAATTCTTTAAGTAATAGCGCGTTATCTTCATTCTTAATTATGATTATTTCCGGAATTTCATATTTTTTATATAAAATATTCAGGTCTCTCAACGCTTTACTTAGGTTTAACGTTGATCGAGAATCCTGCAACAAATATATGATTCGTGCGTCTTTAACACAAATCAAATTCCCTAATTTACAATCGTACCCGTGAAAATTTTACATAATTGAAAGGAGTCCTTTGGTCGTTTTAACAGTTCTACGATTTCGGGGTGATCAAGCCTTTCGTTGAAGTCTGTTTCTAATGTTTGTTGAGCCTTATTTTCAATATTCTTATACTGTGCCCTAGTTATAGCATTAATAGAACTACAAACACCCTTATTCATATTTTTTAATTCGTCAGATGAAATATCGATTCGCGATATCGCGTCTGCAACTACGTTATTTTTCCTTTTAATAAATTTTACCACAAAGTCGTATTCTTCCAAGATTAACCTAAATTTTGTTAATCGGCTTGACGGATTTGTCTTCCGAATAAATAAATCAATGGCTTATGGTCTGTCATGATAACAAATTTCCTAGCAAATAAGTAGGGCCTAAAATGATTGACAGACCAGGTTAAAGCTAAAAGCTCTTTGGAGATAACATTGTAATTTTTCTCGGCTTTTCTCGGCTGCTTGCATATGCTATTGGTTTATCATCTGAATTTGAGAGTACATCCCCAATAATTGATGCCGAAGCATCAGTCTTTAGGATAAATACACTGTCTTGAGAAAAATTTGGATACTGCAGTATAGGAGGGTTCATTAGCGCTTGCTTTAATATTTCAAAAGACTCTTGGCATTTATCTGTCTATACGAATTTTTGTCCTTTCTTTGATAAATTATTTAAGGGTGCAGCAAATGTGAAAAATTTTTAACGAATTTCCTATAATAATTAGCAAACGCTACGAATCTCTTTGTTTCGTTAGAATCTTTAGGAACCGGGTAATTTTGAAGGGCTTCAATTTTTGAAGGATCTGGAGAAACTCCTCCAGAAGAAATTACATTCCCTAAATATAAAATGCCTTTTTTCAAAAATTCGCATTTGTTGGGATTCAGTTTCAAATTTACGTCTCTTAATCTTTGAAGAACTTTGGTTAAGTTTTTATTATGATTTATTAAATTATTTCCAAAAACAATAAGGGCATCTAAATATACAAAACAAGATTCATAAGGTAATCCTGACATTGCTACTGACATTGCTCTACTGAAAGCGTGAAGACTAGACTTAAGTCCTTGTGGTAATCTACGTAGCCTATACTGTCCCCGATCAGTGGTAAAAGCTGTACATAGTCGGCTGGACGGTTCTAAAGTAATTTAATAATATGCTTGTGGTAGGTCAAGGTGGGTAAAATAGACTGCCCCGGACAGGGAGTTCAGAATGTCTGTAATATTTGGCAATGAGAACTTGTCGTCTTCAATCTACTTATTTAAAAGCCGATAGTCGATAACGAGTCTCCATTTTTTGGTGCTATTTATATCACTTTTTTTTGGTACAATAAGTACAGGCGAGGACCAAGGTGACCTTGTTTCCTCAATAATGCCAGCGCGTAGCATATCATTTACTTGTTTCTCCACTTCTTCTTTTTGAGCATGTGGTATTCGATAAGGTTTCACATAGACCGGTTTTGCGAATTTTTGTAAATGTATGCGCTCCTCGTCTGTCTAATAGCCTATCTACCCTATTTACTGAATTGTTATAATTATTCTGAAAGTTGCATAACTTTGCAATTTTTCAATTTTTGGTTTAAAGTTTTTAATAGTAATATCCTCGCCCCTGACATTTAATATTCTAACAGGTATCATATTTCCAGAATTTGGCGTGGCCAGACTAGCCGCAATAAAAACGCCTTCACAAATTTCTTCTGACACAACAACACAATCATCTGTATAGTCTCTACATAAAAATAACATATTTGTTCGCATCTCGCGGATATGCATTTACAATACGTGTATGCACTTTGCATAGGAATTGAAATTTTATCGTTTTTTAGCCAAAGTGAAAGTAATAGTTTTTCATCATTTATATTTGCTGAGTAATTATAAAAGAAATCTGATCCTACTATACCATGCCATTCAGTGTCAAGGTCGTTAATTACTACAAATTCGTGACATAGCTTTAAATTATTTACGAACATGGTAATATTACCTAAACCTTTTGCGTTTATTGACCCAGATATTCCATTTAATTTTGTTTTAACAGAAGTATCTATTATTTCATCACTGGATAAATATTTGTCAAAAATAACACTAACAGATGCTCATGTGCCTACCAAGAGCTTTAATTTAGAGTTTTTGTATTCAAATTCTACAAAATTTAACCCATTTAAATTATACAATTTATTTTTACTAATTTGTTTATTGCCTGGGGGCTCGAAAAAATGTCTCAACTGATGTGTTTTGGGAGTTTAGCGTTTCTAAATTTGAACTACTCTGCGGACTATTATCTAAATTGGAAAGATCCCTGTCAAAAAAATCTCATCAATCCGTATTGAAAATTATCAAAAATTAATAAGTATCTATGAGAACCTATATGGTCAATAAGTTTCTATAAGAGTTAGGTAAAGTTGCTGTTGAAATTGTTATCAGTTTATATCCGAATTGACCAGCAAAATGAGTCAAGCCATATCCATTTGTAAATCCAAACATTTACTTATACCACATCAATGAGAATTTATGAGCACAGTATCTAATGTAATTCGTGCGGCTTTCCGTGATTAAAAGACAAGTGTTTCTTTAAGAAACTAGCTGCATTAGGTTAGAACAGTTTTGATTTGCAATTGAAGATTACAAATTATAATGTTTGAATAGGGATTTATGAGATCAGTTTCTATGAGTATTAATGTTTTTTTTCAGTAATATATTAAATGTGTTTTCATTTGTTTGAATGGGTAAAAAGAAAGGTCAGTTTTCAACTGCAATTACAAATACAAGTTTAATCGCTTCGAAGGGGTTATATGCGATCGATTTCTAAAAGTATTTATGCTGTTTTCCGAATATAGTTATGATGAGGTTTAATCAGTAACAAATTGTTAACTACTTGTTATGATATGGTCGGAAATTCCAAGTACACATTTAGTATTCCTTCAAGAGGATTGATGAGAGCAGTTTCTACTAGTATCTATTTGTTGTTCCTATAGTAAATTATATAAGTCTTTATCAGTACAGATTCGGATCTAATTTAAATATGAAAATTATATCAGAATAAAGCAACCAAATATTTTAAACAGTATCTATTTGTAAATCCACACATTTACTTATACTATCTCAATGAGAATTTATGAGAACAGTATCTAATGTAAAACGTGCGCCTTTCCGTGGTTAAATGGCAAGAGTTTCTATAAGAAACGAGATGCATTAGGTTAGAACAGTTTTGATTTGCAATTGCAGATTACAAATTATAATGTTTAAATAGGGATTTATGAGATCAGTTTATATATGTATTAATGTTTTTTTTCAGTAATATATTAAATGTGTTTGCATTTGTTTGAATGGGTAAAAAGGAAGGTCAGTTTTCAACTGCAATTACAAATACAAGTTTAATCACTTCGAATGGGGTTATATGCGATCAATTTCTAACAGTATTTATGCTGTTTTCCGAATATAATTGTGATGAGGTTTAATCCGTAACAAATTGTTCACTACATGTTACGATATGGTCGGAAATTCCAGGTACATATTTAGTATTCCTTAAAGAGGATTGATGAGAGCAGTTTCTACGAGTATTTATTTGTTGTTCCTACAGTAAATTATATAAGTCTTTATCAGTATGCATTCGGATCTAATTTAAATACAAAAATCATATCAGAATGAAACCCCAAATATTTTAAACAGTATCCACCTGTAAATCCAAACATTCAAAGATAATATTATAATGAGAATCCATCAGAACAGTATCTAATGTAACGTGTGTGGTTTTCCGTGGCTAAATTTTAAAATTATTTGCAATAAATAAGCTTTAACGGATTCGAACAGTTTTCATTTGCATTTCCAGATGAATAGTTTTAATTGTTAGCGATCTATGAGGTCAGCGTAACGTTTTTTTTTTCAATAAAATGTGTTTTTATTGGAAAAAAAACATTACACAAAGACACTGATCTCATAGATCCCTATTTAACAATTAAAATTATTCATCTGGAATTGCAAATTAAAACTGTTCAAATCCGTTAAAGCTATTTATTAAAAATACTTTTAAAATTTACCCACGGAAAGCCGCACGCGTTACATTAGATACTGTTCTGATTGGTTCTCATTAAAATATATCTTTAAATGTTTGGATTTACAAGTGGATACTGTTTAAAATATTTGGTTGTGTCATGCTGATATAATTTTTGTATTTAAAGTAGATCCGAATGCATACTGATAAAGACAAATTTTCTATTGGAGCAACAAATACATACTCATAGAAACTGCTATCATCAATCCTTTCGAAGGAATACTAAATATGTACCTGGAATTTCCAACCATATCGTAACATGTGGTGAACAATTTGTTACTGATCAAACCTCATCACAATTATATTCGGAAAACAGCATAAATACTATTAGAAACTGATCGCATATAACCCCATTCGAAGTGATTAAACTTGTATTTGTAACTGCAGTTGAAAACTGACCTTTCTTTTTACCCATTCAAACAAATGAAAACACATTTAATATATTTATTACTGAAAAAAAAACATTAATACTCATAGAAACTGATCTCATAAATCCCTATTCAAACATTATAATTTGTAATCTTTAATTGCAAATCAAAACTGTTCTAACCTAATGCAGCTCGTTTCTTATAGTAACTCTTGCCATTTAACCACGGAAAGCCGCACGTTTTACATTAGATACTGTCCTCATAAATTCTCATTGATGTGGTATAAGTAAATGTCTGGATTTACAAATAGATACTGTTTAAAATATTTAGTTGCTTTATTCTGATATAATTTTCATATTTAAATTAGATCCGAATGCATACTGATAAAGACTTATATAATTTACTATTGGCACAACAAATACATACTCGTAGAAACTGCTATTATCAATCCTTTCGAAGTAATACTAAATATGTACCTGGAATTTCCACACGTAACATGTAGTGAACAATTTGTTACTGATCAAACCTCATCACAATTATATTCGGAAAACAGCATAAATACTGTTAGAAATTGATCGCATATAATCCCATTCGAAGTGGTTAAACTTGTATTTGTAATTGCAGTTGAAAACTGACCTTTCTTTTTACCCATTCAAACAAATGAAAACACAATTAATATATTACTGAAAAAAAAACATTAATACTCATAGAAACTGATCTCATAAATCCCTATTCAAACATTATAATTTGTAATCTTCAATTGCAAATCAAAACTATTCTAACCTAATGCAGCTCGTTTCTTATAGAAACTCTTGCCATTTAACTACAGAAAGCCGCACGTTTTACATTAGATACTGTCCTCATAAATTCTCATTGAGATAGTATAAGTAAATGTCTGGATTTACAAATAGATACTGTTTAAAATATTTACTTGCTTTATTCTGATATAATTTTCATATTTAAATTAGATCCGAACGCATACTGATAAAGACTTATATAATTTACTATTGGCACAACAAATACATACTCGTAGAAACTGCTATTATCAATCCTTTCGAAGTAATACTAAATATGTACCTGGAATTTCCACACGTAACATGTAGTGAACAATTTGTTACTGATCAAACCTCATCACAATTATATTCGGAAAACAGCATAAATACTGTTAGAAATTGATCGCATATAATCCCATTCGAAGTGGTTAAACTTGTATTTGTAATTGCAGTTGAAAACTGACCTTTCTTTTTACCCATTCAAACAAATGAAAACACAATTAATATATTACTGAAAAAAAAACATTAATACTCATAGAAACTGATCTCATAAATCCCTATTCAAACATTATAATTTGTAATCTTCAATTGCAAATCAAAACTATTCTAACCTAATGCAGCTCGTTTCTTATAGAAACTCTTGCCATTTAACTACAGAAAGCCGCACGTTTTACATTAGATACTGTCCTCATAAATTCTCATTGGGATAGTATAAGTAAATGTCTGGATTTACAAATAGATACTGTTTAAAATATTTACTTGCTTTATTCTGATATAATTTTCATATTTAAATTAGATCCGAACGCATACTGATAAAGACTTATATAATTTACTATTGGCACAACAAATACATACTCGTAGAAACTGCTATTATCAATCCTTTCGAAGTAATACTAAATATGTACCTGGAATTTCCACACGTAACATGTAGTGAACAATTTGTTACTGATCAAACCTCATCACAATTATATTCGGAAAACAGCATAAATACTGTTAGAAATTGATCGCATATAATCCCATTCGAAGTGGTTAAACTTGTATTTGTAATTGCAGTTGAAAACTGACCTTTCTTTTTACCCATTCAAACAAATGAAAACACATTTAATATATTACTGAAAAAAAAAACATTAATACTCATAGAAACTGATCTCATAAATCCCTATTCAAACATTATAATTAGTAATCTTCAATTGCTAGTCAAAACTGTCCTAACCTAATGCAGCTCGTTTCTTATAGAAACACTTGCCATTTAACCACGGAAAGCCGCACGTTTTACCTTAGATACTGTTCTCATAAATTCTCATTGATGTGGTATAAGTAAATGTTTGCTGCTCCATTCTGGTAGAAACTGATAGAAATTTCAGCAGCAACTTTAACTCCAGGCTCCAGTAGAGGGAGCTGTATACGTGTCGCTAATTCATATCTAATCTAATGTGACCTAAGGAACTGACGTGTGTTTGTTAAATTAAAAGTAAAGCAGTCTCTTTCACTGCTAACTCAGTTTTCATTCATTGCTTTTAGGCTAGAACAAGAACACCCGAGGAAATAAGGACTTTGCAGTATTTTGTGTTTACCACAATATTAGTATTTCTATTTGAAATATGCAATTTAAACTGTACATTTGTCGGCATGCATATCCAAATTAATACTAATAAAAAAGCAAAATGGAAGTTTACAATAAAAATACATCTGTAAAATATACAATTGAAACTGTACATTTGTTGACATGTATATCCACATTAATACTAATAAAAAGACAATGTTGAAATTTACAATAAAAACATGTTGATAAATGGTGTGTTACATACGATAGATACTGGAGAAAGGACGGACTGGAACTCTTATGATATTACTTATAGAAAAGTTTAGAATCTCTTTAAAGTTGTATCTGTAATTCCATATGTTTACAGATATAAGGGCAAGGGTGCATTTGCAGACACTAAACTGTAGATTTGTTGATGTATATTTCATATAAGTACTCATGAAAGGGCAACATGATAATTCCAAATAGCTCATTCGGAATTACTGTTTCATAACCGATTTAAAACTTAATAAAACAGATAAAATCCTGTCTGTATAGTACTAATATAACTTATAGGAACGATAAAACCGCATCACTTTTTTTTTTATAAGTTTCTATGTGGAATTTTTGGCAGGGATGAATTATTATTATTTCTAGATTGATTATTTCTTCCTTGATTCCTAAAATTACCCCCATTAAAATTTGTACTTCTATAACTATTTGAATTACCCCTGTTGTAGCCATAATTGTTTTGCGGTCTACTAAATTTATAATTATTTCCCTTATTTTGGTTTGTATTAGGAGGTGTATTTCCTCTGAAAACCCTGTTATTATTAGAACTTCGCCTGAGTTGTTTATTTGTGTAAAATATTTGGTCTCCTTGTGTAGGTAATTCCTCATCCTTAGCTCCTTGTATGGCTTCACTTAATTTGCTGTAATTTCGCGCATTTACTACGGTTCTTAAGTCGCTATTTCGTAAACCATTTGCAAAAGCGCTAATCGCCAGTTTTTCATTTACCTCTTTTAAAATTTGAACTGCATCTTCCGTGCCCTCGCTTTGTGTTATGGTAAGGTTTACATGTAAATCTTCAATTAAACTACCGAATTCATCTATAGTTTTATTACCCTGTTTTGCGTTATTTAATTTTGGGGATAATGCTGGTGCCGATTTTTTGGTTATAAAATGTTTTCTTAAGTCAATAATTAGAGCTGCGTTAGATCCGTACGTTTTGTTTAATCTAATTTTCGAATTTTGTGATAATCTAGTTTTTAAAATATATGTTAACAATTTCTTTCCCGTTTGGTTTGACATATCATCATATAATTCGATGGCATCGATTAGTTGTTTGGTTACATTTTCGTTACCGTTCATCACAGGCAATAAAGTTGCGGTGGTTTTCAAATCAAAATTTTCCGCCATTTTGTCGTCGTTCGAACAATCTGAGTCAGTGGAATCTGAACTTACTGAATGTTAGCGTTAATTGAGTTTAAATCTTGATTCACCGTTTCAGGTTGCTCTGAGCGAGACAATGCCTTTTTTCATCTAAAATTTCATTAATAGCCTCTAAATATTTATTTATAGCATCTGTAAAACCCTCAATTTCATCTTTTACTTTTATATCTACTTTTATATCTAACTTAGATTTATTACATATATCCCTTAACTTAAAAAAATCACTTCTTAGTTTATCTAATTTTCTACACTTACGGTTTATCACTGTAATGTCTTTTCTTCGTGCACTATTGTCCTTATTAATATTTCGATAGAATACCTTTAGTTTCTCCATTAAATATCTAAATTCATTTCCATCGGACATTTAGCTTAGTTACTCCAATTCTAGCTCCATACCAGTAAATTATTATTATTATTACTATGTCCTAATAATCACCCTAAAAACATAAAAAAAAATTCGGATGCCTCCTTAAGCAATCTCCTGGATTCTGGTAATTTCTGCTCTTATCTTCTTTTCCAATCTTTTTTTACATCTTCCAAAGCAGTAAACCATTATAATTATACAACTTATTATAATTACTATAGCTTCTATGACAAGTTTTATTAAAAATCAATTTCCAGTTCCAACTGTATTGCCTCCACTATTCCCAGCCTGTGCGATAACAACTTCTTCTTTTGACTGAGAACTTCCCATTTTTTTGTGGTTTTTAATTTAGTTTATTTCCCTTATACTGACTGCAGGATCGCCATATGATGTTCTTACTAGTCGCTGTACAGGTTCCAGTATAGGGAGTCAAAATAAAATACTACATATCCATAATCTAATTATATTACGTTTTCTTAATATACATTCTTTCTTGACTCGCGTTCTAAATTATATTAATCTTTATTTTGTCGAAACGATTGTTTCCAGTCCAAAGCAAATTGCCAGTCGACAGATTTGCCCTGTTATTGTTAATCGCAAATTAAATAGAACAATAACAAATAAACTTAAACAACTAACTTACTGGGTGTCCTAAAAGTATAATTTACAATAAAATAATTTATTATATTAGACCATCACAAAGGTAAATCGATGAAACAATGTTTTGAGAAATGTTGATACTAATTTATACCTTGGCCATTGGTTTTTGATTGAACAGAATTCTGTTTGCTTATACTTATTACAGATATTTACTACAATTAAATGAAATGCGAAAACTTAATTCTTTATTTTAAATACGCAAAACAGGTACCTGTATTTCGAAACGTTCGGATCCGCCACGAAGCACACAGATGTCGCACTTTGCACTAAGTTTCAAATCTAGATTCATTTACGTACTGCTAACGTTCGTCCTTCTGATTCTGCCTTTTGTCAAATTTCTTAGTTTTCTATGATGTTTTTATTTTAATCTGCTAATTATGGATGATTTTGAAGCTGAAAATGTTGGGTTATTGCTACCACAATACCTGTTCAAACCCAAGGTAAGTCAGCTTGACGTTTCTAGAATTTTTCTTAGGTTATGTGAATTATGTTATTTCGACAACTTTTTGTTTGTTTGGAAACCTCACAACTTTTGCTCTACCTTCTTATTAAACCTTTTAATTAATGTTGATGTAATTTTCTTCTCTATATTCGACTTTTATTCTTGAAATTTCTTAATTTTATGGAATCAAAATTATTTTAAATGTCTCACTTTCGAGCTCAAATAATGCACCTCTAACAAACTTTTCATGGCAACCGTCCTTATTTCATGAAAAGTTTTATTAATTCTTTTGACTTTTCTCTGAAATGGATAACTAGTTTTCAAAATTTTATTGAATTTTACTATGACATAAAATTAATTTTCTTTTATAGGGCTTTCCAGTCCATTTTCTGTTTGAAACAAACTCTGTGTCAAACACTGATTCCTTCAGTACCTTCCTTTTCTCTCAACGTTCTATATTAAAATATTTATAAAAGCGCATGATTTCTTACGAAGTTTCAATTTTCTTATGATATAGACTAAATTTTAAGTACGATTTACCTTTCTTATGTTTTCAACTAATTAACCTACTTACTTCTACTAACAAAATTATTTTCCATTTTTTCATTCTTTCAACTGCCTGCATTTTGTAATGGGAAATAAAGTTCTTATAGTTTAAATATTGAATTCACCAGTGACTACAAATTTTGGTAGCTGATGATAACTTTTTAACTTTTAACAAGAACTAGAATAATGAAGTCAGGGATGTGTATCCCAAGATTAAACTTAGGTAATGTTCTTTCATTTCCACTATTTACTTTTTTAACACGAGCACTAAATTTTAAGAAATCATGAATATTATATTTACTGGTAACTTCCTTTTCTTTGAAAGTCCTTGTGCACACACTGAATTGTTTGTGCAGTTTTAATATAAATTTCTTGGTTTCTTACTTATTGTTTTTGAGTTATTTTACACAAATTTCACAATTTTCAGTAAAATTCCAGAATTAATTTGAATTGTTTTTGTTTTCAAGTATGAAAATCTTCAAAGTAAGGCAGATAAACCTCAATAGATGTCGGGCCGTCCAAGATCTTGTATGGGCGGTACGAAGGAGGAAAGGGGAGGACGTACTGATTATCAGTGAACCGAACAAAATGATGTCGAGCAGATCGCGACCCAATTGGTTTACGGATGAGAACCTGGACGCAGCCATCGGGCTGATTAATAAAAAGATCAGCATCTACAGGAGCGGGAAGGGCCGAGGGTTTGTATGGTTAGAGCTGAAGGAGGTGTATGTAGTTAGCTGTTACTTCTACCCAATTAGCACGATGGAAGAATTCGAGGAATCATTATCGGATCTGGAAGAAATAGTTAGAGAAATGAGAAACACCCGGAAGGAAGTCATCGTGGCAGGAGACTTCAAGGGCCCCAGAATGGGGAATGAGGGAAACGAACGCAAGAGGCAGGCTTGTGACCCAATGGATCTCTCAGCTTGATCTCCTCGTGATGAACGAAGAGACGAACACAACTTCGTTAGAGGTGACAGCGGCTCCATACCCGATATCACGGTTGCCTCTGCGGGGATCGAGGGGATACTCACAGGGTGGAAGGTGGCAGGCGACGAGGAGTCATTAAGTGACCACAGGTATATCTGCTTCGAAGTAGAGCAACAACCCCCCCCCAGCGACTTTTAGGTCAACGGGATGAAAACTCAGCCAACTAGACAGACCAAGACTCCAAAGAGCTATAAGGGAGCAGATAGGAAACAACTCCAAACTGTACTGACGCAACCCTGTCACAGGCCATCACCAGCGCTTGTGACGAGGCCATGCCGAAGAAAAGGGCAGCAAGGGTACATAGAGGCATTTACTGGTGGAACGAAGATCTAACAAGACTCAGAGATGTATGCATCGCTGCCAGGAGACAGTATTCCAGGAGAATCCGGAGACAGGGCAGACAGGATGATAATGAAGCCTCCCGAGCCTACAAAGAAGCAAAGAAGGCGCTTAGAGAGGCGATATCCAATGCAAAAAGAAAGAAATGGCGGGAGCTATGTGCAAGCATAGATGAAGATGTATGGGGTGTATAGCGTTGTCGCTATAAATAAAATTAAAATTGTAATAAATATACGTATATTTGCTTTTGTTGATACATGTTCATATTTTATGTGATTCTTATATTTTTTAAGTATATATGTTATTATATATTTTATCGAATGGTTTTTTTCCTTAGCGACTCCATGGAAACTTCTCCATTTTGGATCGAGTTTTGGTCCAAATGTTGTACATCTGATTGACTTGAGATTAATATATCATCCAAATAGACGAAAACGAAAGGTAAATTGACAAGTACTTCATTCATGAAACGTTGGAGAGTTTTACCGGCATTGCATAGACCAAAAGGCATGCGGGAAAATTCAAACAGTCCGAATGGAGTTGTTATAGCTGTCTTATAAACATCATTTTCAGCGACAGGTATCTGACGTTACGCTCGCACTAAATCAATCTTGGAGAAAATAGTGCAGCCGTGCAACTGAGAGCTAAAGTCGTGGATATGAGGTAATGGATATCTGTCTGGAATGGTAATTGTATTTAGTTGTCGGTAATCTCCACAAGGTCTCCAGTCATTCTTCTCTTTCTTCGCCACTAGATGGAGTGGAGAGGAAATTTGAGAAGATGATGGTTTGCAGATACCTAATTCTACCATGTTGTTAAATTCTGTTTGAGCTATTTTAAATTTAAGATTGTCTAATCTACGAGTCGTGAAAAAGGTAAATGACCTTCAGTAACTATATGATGTACAATAGAATGTTTAATAGGTAAATTGTAATCTGGTGAACTAATTAAATTAGGAAATTGTAAAAGTAATTTGTTATATTTATCTGTCAAAGGAAATAATTTAAGTGTATCTAATCTATAATTGTCTAAAGGACTATTTTTAATAAAACAATTAATTGACAAATTAGTCTTGTTATCAATTATTCGAGGTCCTTTAAGATCGACAACTAAACCGAAATGAGACTAGAAATCTGCTCCGACAATTGGAATGTCAATGTCTGCGATATTGAAAACGAAAGAAAATAATCTACGTAAGTTTAGATTGACTTTTAACAATTTCTTACCGTATGTAAAAATGGTTGAACCGTTAGCCCCGGTTAATATCGTATCAAAATTCTTTTTTAAATCTGTGAAAGCATTACGTGGCACCACAGATAAATCGGCGCCAGTGTCGATTAGGAAGTTCAGGTTGTTAGATCTATCGTAAATAAAAATTCGACGTTTGCTGTTAGAAATGTCAAAATCAGACGTCATAAAATTATCAAACTTCAGTCATCTTTGAGGATTATCAGATTTTTTACAATTCTTACTGAATTTGCACCATTCACCTCCACAACGATAGGCATTGGCACCATAAAGTTGATGGTAGTAACAAATAGTATTGTCTGTACGATCAAACTTCTTGGGAAAATTATTACGGCTGGGTGAACGATTGCGATTGGAAATACGAGTTTGTGAAACGTTTCTACTTCTACAATTACTACAGAAAGAAGTAGAAGGTTGAGGCTCGAAAGATTGATCAGGTAATTTAGATTCTAAGGAGTTTAATCGAGAATTAAAAATTTATTGTTTTTATAAGACTTGATTAATTGAATCATGGAAAGTGATTGAAAATTTTTTGATAGTGGTAGTTAAATCTGATAACGGGGTTGATTCAGAGTTGAGAGGATTTTTGGAGTACGATGCAACCATTGAATTTTGACAGGACTCCCATATCCGATCCGCAATATCTAGAATCTCTTTTATGTCTGTTTTCCCGGAAGCTGTAGTAGCGATATATACAGTTTGAGGCAAACGTCTTTTCCATAGCTTTATCAATAAATCTTGACTAACCATGCTGAATCCTCCAACCATATTCAACATGGATCTATAGAAATCTGAAGGTTTCAGATCGCCCATTTGGGAACCTGATAACAGATCATTGAGGCGTTTTTCCTCACTCGATGATAAACGTGAAATTAAAATTTTCTTTAAATTTATATAAAGATCCGTTTCCGGGGGATTAGATATTATATCGTATATATTATCTATCACATCTAATGGCAAATTAGCTATAACCTTATCATACTTTTTCTTGTCATTGACAATTTTTGCAACAGAAAACTGTGATTCGATTTGGGTAAACTAAATTTCTGGTTTTGATTTCCAAAATGGGGGTAGTTTGACAGACGTGACATAATGGGTTTGAGGAAAATCCTCGTCTGAAGGTTGTCTTGGCATAATTAATCGATTGTGATTGATTGATTGACTACTTTCTTAGATAAAAAGGGAATGTACTTTAACTCACTCACCAACAGATGACAGTACTTGTAATGTACAACTTCAATTGATGGAATTAGGAAATTACCATAAATTATAGGAACATCTATTCAAATTTGGAACCTCTATTCAAAATTCATCAGGAAAATTCTTCTCTTCATAAAAAGATAAAAATCATCTTGGTCAATTTATAACGGTAGTTGATATATTGAATCTCTTCTTGAAATTATTGATAAAAATTTTTCCAAAACAGGAAAGTGTTGTACTTCGGTAATTATATCTGAGATATTCTTCTATCTTCTGAAGTGGAAATTATTTTATCTCTCTTTCAAATTAATTAGATAATGTAGATTTCATCATGTAAGTCATAGGATAACATATATATATATATATATATATATATATATATATTGATCACTTCTGGTATATATTTATCACGTGGGACATAAAATTTTCACTTCTGGCATATATTTATGACGTTGGACATAAAATTTTCACTTCTGGTATATATTTATCACGTTGGACATAAAATTATCACGTCGGGGTCCACCAAATTTATAGCGTTGTCGCTATAAATAAAATTAAAATTGTAGTAAATATACGTATATTTGCTTTTGTTGATACATGTTCATATTTTATGTGATTCTTATATTTTTTACGTATATATGTTATTATATATTTTATCGAATGTTTTCTTTTCCTTAGCGACTCCATGGAAACTTCTCGATTTTGGAACGTCTCGATTTCCAGTGAGTGAGTCGCTATAGGGTGACGGCTACAAAATAGCTCTGCGCCGATTGAGAGCACCCCCTCCAGCGATTCCACTGGAGAGAATGAGGGAGATAGCTGACGCCCTATTTCCCCACAGGGAGGAAGAAAGGTGGGATGACATGGATGTAGCTGATGTCCCCCCATTCACAGAAAATGAATTGAAGGGGGCAATCGAGAGGCTAAAGAGCGGCCGATCCCCGGGTCCGGATAACATCCCCCCGGAGGTGATCAAAATAGTCGTCAAAGAATTCCCCGAAGCGGTTTTAGAGGTCATGAACCTAGCGTTGGAGAGAGGAGACTTTCCATCCAGATGGAGGAAAGCAAGGCTCGTCCTCATTATTAAAGAGAACGGAAAACCTGAAGAATGATCCTCCTACAGGCCCATCTGCTTGTTGGATGCCTTGGAAAAGGTGCTGGAATACTTAATCCTGGGAAGGCTAGAGCTAGAAATTGACCGGAGGAATGGCTTGTCGAACTACCAGTTCGGATTCCGCAGAGGAATGTCGACGGTGGACGCTGTGACCCGCATCACGAGCAAGGCAAGAGAGGCCATGGAGGCAAAGAGAATGTGCTTAATCGTCACTCTTGATATCAGGAACGCATTTAACACTGCAGGATGGGGAGCGACTATAAGCAAACTAGAGAGATTGGAAGTGGCACCTTATATCATTAATATCATTAAGAGTTACTTCAGGGATAGGCAAATAGGGATGGACGCAAATAATACCTTTGAATGGAGAAACGTGACCTGCGGTGTCCTACAGGGTTCGGTACTCGGGCCAACACTGTGGAATATTATGTTGTGAATCCTTATTTGATGTTCTTGTCTCGTAGATACTTTGATAGTTTGTCGTTATTAAAATACGTCGTATAGTCCGCTAATATTCTTTCTGGCGTCTCAACCGTTTTATAAAAATGACTGATTTTTTTAATGGTTGTACTAGTATTACATCTCTTCGTGGGGTATAGTTTTATAAATTTTGTAAAATTATCCACCATAACTAAAATGTTTTTGTAACCTCCTTCTGCTAAGATGAGATTACTAATGAAATCTATTGACACGAGCTCCAGTGGTCTCGTTGTAATCGTGCTTTTTCTTTCATTTTTGTTGACGTGATTTTTATTTTTTCCTAAACAACATTCATGGCATTTTAATAAAATTTCTTTTGTTAAGCTCAAATCTTTTTCTGTGTAGAATGTTTCCCTATAAATTAACCATGTCTTTCTAATCCCGATATGCCCATATCGAAAATGTAAATCTAGAATTAATCTTTCGGCTAAAGTTTCATCTGATACATACTTCTCTTCATCTAGAATGGTTTTGATTATAAAATTATCTTTTATACTGTAACCTCTTTGTGGTTTTTCGTATATTTTTTCTCTTAATGTTTGTAATTGTTGTTGACAGTCTAAAACTTGTCTAGTTGTATATAGACCATGATTGTGTGATAATGTATTGGTTGATACTATGTAATCGTTTGAATGTTCAGTTTTAACTTGTTGATTTCGTATTAATGCATCTGTAGTGACATTGTTTAAACCCGGGCGATGTTTGACAGTGAATGAATACTCTTGGATGAGAAGTGACCAGCGATATATACGATTATTCACGAATCGGTTTTTCATAAGAAAACAAAGGGCAGCGTGATCGGTTTATCATGTGAAATGAGCAGCTGTTAAGTAAAAAGAAAGCTTAGATATTGCACATACAATACTTAACATTTCGAGCTCTCCGACTAAATAGCGAGTTTCATAGGGCTTGAGAATCCTAGAAATAAAACATATGGGCGTTTCTATCCCCCCTTGGAACTGTACCAACTCAGCCGCTACTATTGACTCTGACGCATCAGTTCTTAATGTGAACGGTAAGGGCTGTATAGCAGAAGATTGTCGTGAAAATTTGTTTTTAATTCGTTGAAGGCAGTTTCTCTACGCTCATTCCATTGCCATTTTGTTTATTTTCTTAAGAGTTCTATAAGCGGGACTTCAAGTTCTGATAGCCTCGGTATAAACTTTTTGTAATAATTCAATACCCCTAAAAAAACCACGTAACGTTTTTAAATGTATAGGACGAGGATAGTCCTCGTACTCGATCTATCCCAATACTTATACACCAGTTTGGGTTATTTTATAACCTAGGTATTTAACAGATGTTTAATAAAATTCACACTTTTCAATGTTAATCTTTAAACCCGCTTTATTTAAAACGTTTAAAATTGTATCTAGATGTTTACTGTGCTTTTCTATTGTTTCAGTGAAAATCAGAATGTCATCTACATAATGAAAACAGAATTCTTCAAAACGATCAAGAATACTTTGCATGCTCGAACAAGTGCGGAACTTGCACTCTATAGACCAAAAGGTACTACCTTATTGAAAAACGTGTCCATCGACACTGAACCCGATATACTTGCGAGAATCCGGATAAAGTGGAATTAACCAAAAGGAATTCTTTAAATCGAGTTTAGAAAAAAAATGTGTTTTTTCCGATTCTTGATAAAATTGATTCTACGGTTTGTGGTGAATCAAATTGTAATTTTGTTAGCGTATTTAGAACGCGAGTTAAGCCGCGTGGCCGACTTAACGAGTTTTTAAAAAAATTATAATTGTTAAAAAATATTACAAAGTTTTTATTTTACGTAAATAAATTGACAATAATTATACTGAATATAATTGATGTTTACTGTATGAAAGTTAGACACGAAGTGACGAGATTATCTCTGGTAGCATAGGAGCGGACGGAATGAGATGGCTGACATAGCGTTTCTGTTGTCTTATCTAGGAAGCTGTCCAGCTTAACTCCTCCACCCTTAGAGATAACTTTAGGGTTGTTCTGAAGTTCGAGGCGATTCTTCTTTAGGGTTGGCCCTGGATTCTTGAAGTCGTTTTCGTATTCTTCGGATAACATAAATAATAAAACATATTAGGGTAACATATAGCAGAATTGTCCAAATACTAGGTTGATACCAGTGAGAAGTAGAACCTATCAAATTTAAATTGTTGTTTTGTTTGTTTTGTTCCAGTTTATATTTTATAATATGTAAGTCGTCCAGATTTGTTTGTGACAGACTGATATTTTTGATTTCGTATTTATATGAAACATTTACTTTGTAATCTAGTTCAGGAAAACAAATATTTCCTTGTTTTGATATGTCCGTCTGTATGTGTGCAAATTTTTGATTAGATATTTGAATTATACAATTTTTTTGGTTAACTATAATATAGGTTCCTGACGTTAATATTCTTGTTTCTGATAGATCTTTGCAGTTGAAGTTAATTTCCTGATCTGATGGATTTATTACTAGTAATTGATTGAATTCTAGTGTTTGCACTTTGTGACTTGTTAATCGTATTAGGTTGACCTGATAATTGGAATATGGTCTTTTCGCTAGTAACAGTTGTACTTCACATGGTTGATTAGTTTCTAGATTTATCAAATCTAAGTTATTACAATAAAAGTGGTGATCTATAAATTTACAAAGTTCGTTCGATGAGCTGTAATATTGATCGGATAATATAAGGTATTTTTGGTTAGGGATGATTAGTTGGAAGGTATCATTTTGATGTAATACTGGGCATGAGTATAGATGATATAGATTATATTGGATAGTATCGATTATTGGTATTTCTAGGAAGAAATTGAGTTTTGTTTTCTTCCAATAGGCTTTGATAGTTATTAGGGCTTCGAAATTTAAGATTTGTTCTTTGACGACAGGTAAAGGTAAATTGACATATTTGCTTATCTGTAAGAGGCTGTCTAGTAAATATTCCGGTTCAATAATTGATGGATGCATAACATTAATTTTTGCGAATGCGACGGCCTTTTCGAGAGTTTCCAGTATTTGTAGAATGCTCTGGGCCATTATATTTATTTGAGTATAGACAGTGTTGAATTGAATTCTGTGATATAATTCGACCTTTTGATCTCTCAGTGCTTGTTCGATTTGTAAAATTCTTGAACGTAGCACAAGTTGATTTGTGGTTAAATTGTTTATAGATGATTCGAATTTTTCTATCGCCTTGGTGGTAAGTGTTATTTGGGATTCCAATATTTGTTTTAAAGTTAGTTGATTTTTGTCTAAGTTTTCTAGATGTTCTTCTATTCTTTCTCCGTCTTCGTTATCTAGGTTACCAGTGATTGATTTCCAGACTGATCCTAGTCCATTGATTAGTCCTCTTTTAAATCGGGATTGTGGGGTTAATTGATTTATTTTTCGATTAATTTCATCAAACAAGAATTCTGTAATTATGGCAAAATTCTTAACTTCCATTTTTTCTCTCTTATCTAGTACTAAAGCTTTTTCTAGATCGTTAATATTTGATTTTAATCTATTATATTCGTCCATAATTGGTTGTAAATCGATTGTCCTTACTAGTGTCCATTTGTCAATAATATGTTTACATTGTCCTAGAGGTAGGGGTAGTAGTCCTGGATTGTTGTCTAGTCTTCTGACTCGCTCTCCTCCGTGGATGACGGGGATGCATCTGCAACAATAGGCCTTCTTAAATTTCTTAAATGAACTCTTTTTACTTTATTTCGTGCATTAGTAATTTCACAGGTATTATCAGTATTTAGTTTGGTGATAGTAAAGGGTCCTTCGTATCGATTTTTAGTTTTATGTCTGGTTGCTGATCCACTTTTGACATATACAGTTTGTCCTTTCTTGAAAGTAGTTTGTGGGTCTTCAACATTTTCATTTCTCCGTTGGTGGACGGTCTGTTCACTTTGTGTTGCTCTCTGATTGACGGTTTCGTAAATTCTTTTCATTTTTGTTTTGTGTTCATTTAAGTAATTACTGAAAATATCTTGGTTATAATAAATATCGAAAGGGTTTCTACTATCGGTGTGTCCTATAATTAACTCAAATGGTGTGAAACTTGTAGCGGAATGTATCGAACTATTATAGGCTAATAGTGCATATTTCATTAGTTCTGATATGGGGTCCTTATTGATATTTCTCAAAATTCGTACATGCTCGAGTATAGTTGAATGAACTCTTTCCATAAGTCCATTACTTTGTTGGTTTCTGATAGTTACAAAATGAACATCGATTTTATGTAATTTTAGGAGTTCTTTCACTATGTTATTATTGAATTCCTTTCCGTTGTCGCTTATTATTTTTTCGGGTGTTCCGTAAAAGGTGAAATGTGTACTGCTGTTTTTGCAGGGATTTCAAATGCTTGTGCAAGTTTGCTGAAAGCGTCGATAATAGTTTAAAATATTTTTTGTTCCATAATGAACGCGTCCATGTGTAAAATTTGGAATGGTTTAGTTGGAGTTTCAGTTAACATCATGGGCATAATTTCAGGTACTCTTTCATATTTACTTCTCTTACAAATTTCGCAGTTTTTGATAAATTCTTCAATATCACGCTTGGCGTATATCAAGATTTGGCCAATAGTATTTTCGTTTAAGGCGAGCAATGGTTTCTTTTGTTCCGCGGTGGTTGGTTTTTCCTTCATGGTAGTTGCGTAGTATTCCTAGTTGTTCTTCTTGTTCTAGTACATCGATTAATTTTTGAGTACATCTAATCAATATAGGTCCGTTATCCGTAAATTTTGTAGTATACGTTTCACACAGTTTTTTATACGTATCTTCTATGTCGGTGAACACATAATATTGTCGTTCTGTTGTCGTAAAATCTCTGAGTAATTTAAATAGGTCTTCCATTATGGTTTCGGCTTGTACTTCGGCCTCGATAATCGTTTTTTGTCCTTGTTTTATAATTTTTGGTTCGCTCGGATTTAAAAGAACAGTTTTAATCCGGATTTGGTTTCTTTTCGGGTTCATGGGTTCATCTAGTATTGGTATACTATCGGTAGGGTTTTCGTCATTTATCGAATGTGCTGTTGAAACTGGTGTTATCGGTCGATCAGGCGGGTTTAGATTTTGTTGGACTTAGTCTGGCGTGGACGTGTCTAGATTTCGTGGTTCTTCTGTCGTATTTCCAAGTTCGCTTAGAAGGGCGTCTAGTTCTTCATCGGCATTAACTACTAAAGATTGTGAATCTAACGGATGAATTTGGATCCTGGATAATGCATAGGCATTCGTATTTGATTTTCCTTTTTTATTTTCGACTCGATAATCGAATTCCTCTAGCTTTAGTTTCCACCTAGTTAGTTTCATATTGGCTGGTTCCTTTAAATTAAACAACCATTTTAGTGGACGGTCGAGCACCTCCCCCGGCACAGCCCATATCGAAAAAAGGGCACCCTCTAGGTGTGCCAGCCACCACAAGGGACTCAAATCCCCCAAGGAAGGCTGGACACCCTAAGGGCACCCCGCAAAACAAGAAGGCTGAGCACCCGCAAGGTGTGCCACCTTCCAAGAAGAGAAACCGGTCGGGAACCTCCTCTGATTCCGCTCCGAGGTGGTACAAGAGGGCCAGACAGATCCCCGGATCTGCAGCTGCTCCCCCGACCAGCTACAAGGACGCTGCCTTAAGTCACCTTAAGGTAGCGATAATTGACAAGGACAACCCCTATGGGAAAATCCCAAAGGATAAGGAAGTCTTTGTCAAGAAAATGCTGAGGGGTGAGCTGGACAAAACTATTCTGTCCACCCCCGGAACAAGCACAACGCAGCCACCCATGTTTCGCTCGTGGACACATTCTGGTGAAATCATCAGGATTGTCTGCGAAGATGATAACATACTGGGCTGGCTAGTGAGTTCGGTGGAAAATCTGAGGCCGTGGGAAAACGCGAAATTTGCCGTCGATCGCGTTGACCAACTGCCAAGGCTGACCAAGGCCACCCTCTGGATCCCCGTGGAAGCCGAAAGCGACCACGAGGAAAAAGAGGTCGTGATCGGTCGCCTGGCAGGTCAAAACCCAGCGTTGAGCGTCCGCAAGTGGTGCCTTTTCCATCACGAAGCCAAAGAAGAACAAAAAGGACTCCTGCTCGTCTTCGGCATCGGAGACGAGGATATCAAAACCCTGGGGGCGAGATCGATGAGGGTACATTACCTTTTTCAATCTCTCGCCCTAAGGGTAAAGGCCGAAAAACAGGAGGCGGAACCAGAAGCCCCCAACCCCAAAAGAATATGGAAGTGGAGGTTGAAGCCCCCAACCCCAAAAGAATATGGAAGTAGAGGTTGGAGAGGATGAGCTATCCGGTAAGATGGATGACACCACTCCAACTCCCAGCACATCAAGGATGGAAGTCGTCTCCCCTCTAACGGAAGAGGAGGGAACGACCAACTAACCTTCCTTTCATATCCCACGATGACTGGGACACTAAACAAGGTAAATAAGGTAAGCATAGTGCAGTGTAACCTGCAACACAGCAGGGCGGCAACGGCAACACTGTGCCGACGCCTGGATGAGGAGCAGGATACACTGGCACTAATCCAGGAACCCTGGATAGTTCAAACTAAAATAACAGGTTTGTCAAGACTAAGTGGACTTATTTTCAGCTCACCAACAACAGAGAGACCGAGGACAGCCATCTACGTCCCTCGGCACATCAAAACCCAGCCACTTCAACACCTCTCAACATCTGATCTAACGGCCGTTAAGATGGAATGTTTGGTGGCAAATAAACTAACAATTGTTGTCTTAGCATCAGTATACCTCCCCCAGGACTCGGCCACTCTCCCACCATCAAAAGAAATGGAGGAACTGGTAGCACACTGCCGCAATCAAAACTGGGAACTGATCATGGGCTGTGACGCCAATGCACACCATGTGACCTGGGGCAGTGAAGACAACAATGCAAGGGGTAAGTCACTTTATGATTATATAACTGGTAACAACCTTATTGTAAGCAACAGGGGCTGTACACCAACATTTATAAACTCCAGAAGTCAGACCATAATAGATATAACACTAACAACGTGGCATATATCCAGCCTAATCCAAAATTGGCATGTGTCTGACTGCGTAACACTATCAGACCACCAATGGATAAACTTTGAAATCAACCTTATTAAGACACCGAAAAAACCCTTCCGAGATCCCCGGAGGACTGACAAAGACATAAATCGATGTCAACTCAGGGAGAACCTGGAAGGAGTTAGCATAAGAACACCTGGAAGTAGTGGTGTTAAAATATTGCAAATAGCAATGGGACAAGCTTTTGAGACATCCTGCCCCTTGAGGCCCTCGCAACAGTCCAATGAGGCCACCAAGTGGTGGTGTCAGGGGCTGACTGACCTCAAGAAGAAGGCTAGGGCCTCGTTCAACAAAGCAAAATTAACTAGACAGGAATCAGATTGGGAGTCATACAAAACCAACCTGAAAGAGTTTAAGAAACTAGTCAGACAAAGACAAAGAGAAGCGTGGAGAACCTACTGTGAGGAAATCGAAGACTACTCACAGACCGCTAGGCTTTGCAAAATCATCGCCAAAGATAAAGACCATGACCTTTGCCTATTAAAAAAGGACGATGGCACAAGAACTACCGACCTTCGTGGAAGCCTAGAGTTACTTATGGAAACTCACTTTTCGGAATCTGTGATAACAGAACGGAAGGAATGGCCAAACGAAGTCGACACTCAGCCCTCAGATTTGGATTGGCAAATGGCCAACCAAGTAGTGAGCGAAGGCATTGACGGCATCTATCCCGCCCTACTGCAATGGGGACTGGATGAACTATTGCCGCACCTGGTCGGAGTATTTAGGGCGAGCTTGGCGCACCTTCATATTCCAGAGATATGGAGAGAAGTGAAAGTTGTGTTCATTCCAAAGACAGGGCGTATGGATTATACCACCCCCAAAACATATAGGCCTGTCAGCCTAACCTCGTTTCTTCTCAAGACGATGGAGAAGCTATGTGAACGATACATAAGGGATGTCGTAGTGAAAGACAACCCTTTGCATCCCAATCAACACGCATACACATTGGGAAGATCCACCGACACCGCCCTCCATGCGGTCGCGAGTCGGATTGAGAAATCCCTGGACAATAAAGAGTCCACCCTAGGTGTCTTCATAGACATAGAAGGTGCGTTTGATAAAACCACCTTCCCAAAAATCACGGCAGCCCTAGTGGAGAGAAACGTCCCCACGATTATGGGAAGCTGGATATCCAGCATGCTCTCCAAAAGAGCTGTACAAATCAGTGTGGGAGACGCTTCTGTGCGAGGAATGGTCACGAGAGGCTGCCCGCAGGGAGGTGTAATATCACCACTGCTATGGAACTTAGTTCTCGACAGCCTCTTGCGCCACCTCAACTCAGGGGGTTTCCACACAATCGCCTACGCAGATGATGTAACAATACTGCTCAACGGAAAATTTGAAGGAGTCCTCTGTGAAAGGATGCAGGGGGCTCTAAGAATAATTGAAAAATGGTGCAGAGAACACTCGCTGTCTGTTAATCCCAGGAAGACGGAGATGGTTCTCTTCATAAGGAAAAGGAAACCAGGAGCACTGAAAGCACCAGTTCTCCTGGACACAACACTAAGTTTCGCATCAGAAGTGAAATACCTTGGGGTAACCTTTGACGCCAAACTAACATGGAATCTTCACTTAGACAGAAGACTAAAAAAGGCTTACATTTCTTATGAGCAGTGTCGCAAGACCGTGGGGAAAACCTGGGGAATGAAACCCAAAGTGGTTATGTGGATATACACTGCCATCATAAGACCAATGATAACCTATGGAGCTGTGGTCTGGTGGCCTAAGAGTAAACAGACTACAGCGAGAGCCAAGCTCAGCCAAGTGCAGAAAGTTGTCTGCCTAAGCATAACAGGAGCTATGCGAACAACGCCAACGAGAGCAATGGAGGTAATGCTGTGTCTGCCACCACTGGATCTATATCTAGGAGAAGTGGCCTTAATAACAATGACACGCCTCAAATCCGTTGGCCTACAACCAAATGTAGGCTGTGGGGAGACCAGAAGTCGCCTGTGGAACGAGGCTGTCAGGAAGACGCCTCTTCTACAGGCATGCACAGATGGTATCTCTCCCCGATTTGTCTTTGACAGACCCTACACAATACAGACAAATAGTGAAAACGAGACCGCTGGTGAAGGTGTGATAAACATTTTCACAGACGGATCAAGGAAGAAGGAGGGGGCAGGATGTGGAATATATTCCAGAAGCCTGCAAATCCAATATAAATGGACTATGGATGAGCGAGCCAGCATAGTACAAACTGAACTGGCGGGCATAACCATAGCCGCAAAAGAGATTGTCCGCAGACAAACTACGGGCAAAACAATCAGGATCTACACAGACTGTAGACAATCACTACTAGTCCTGAGAAGTTACAAAATAACCACAGGAGCAGTATGGGAATGTCATCAAGCACGTGTGGGTGCCTCCAGTACGAACAACATCTCGGTGTGCTGGGTGAAAGGACACGCACAGTGCAGTGGCAACAAAAAAGCCGACAAACTGGCCAAGAAGGCAGCAGGCCAACTTATCTTTGGACCAGGCCCGGCCAGTTTGTTACCGATTACGGCGACAATACAATTAATTAAGGAGAACACCCACGACGAATTTAAGAAGCTGTGGGATGAAACAAGCAGCTGTCAGCTTACTAGGGAACTACTCACGTATCCCAACAAGAAAACAGCAATGAACTACCTGGCAATGACCAGAAGGAATCTACGTTTTATAACAGGAATCCAGACTGGACACTGTCCGCTAAGGAAACATCTATACAATATGAGATTAAGTGAAACACCTCTTTGCAGAGGTTGTGAACAAGAAGATGAGACGGTTCAACACGTACTCTGTGACTGTTCAGCCGTCTCATCAATCAGAGAATCCATCTTGGGAGAGCGTTGGCCTACCTTGGCCAATGTAAGGGAGATGCCCCTAGGCAACATCACCACCTACTTCGAAAGATTAGGTTGGTTGAAGGCCTAGGCGAGTGTCTGCCTAGAGGGGGATGTACAAGGGGTCCAATGGGGCCTAAGTGCTGTGGTTTTTGACCACCCTCCTGCTAATTCCATACTCCATAGTGGACGGTGATCTGTGTATATCGTGAATTTGTGGCCGTATAGATAGGGCCTGAAAATTTTCGTTACAGACCATACTACAGCTAAAAGTTCACGTTCCGTGGTTGAATATTTACGCTCGGCGTCGTTTAACGTTTTTGAAGCGTAAGCAATTGGGTGATCTTGGCCCACAATGCCCTGTGAGAGTATACTAGCTATAGCTTCGTTCGAAGCATCAGTAGTTACAATAAATGGTTTCGAAAAGTCAGGGTATTGTAATATCGGTGCCTCAGTCAAAAGTCTTTTGCATGTTTCGAAAGCTTGAATAAATTCTTGTGAATGCACTAATTTTGTGTTCTTTTTCAGCATTGATGTCATTGGTTTTACTATTTGTGCCATGTTGGGAATAAATCGGCGGTAATAACCCACGAGTCCTAGGAATCCTTTTATTTCTTTCGTTGACTTAGGCAGGGGGTAATTTTGAACTGCCTTAATTTTATCAGGATTCGGCAAAACGCCTCCTGGTGTTATGATATGGCCTAAATATGCGACCTCGTTTTTACGAACTCGCATTTATCTAGTTGTACTTTAAATTGTGTTTCTCGTAAACGTTGGAACACTTTTCTTAAATGTTCCATATGTTCTTGTAGGCTGGCAGAGTATATTATTATATCGTCGAGGTATACTGAACAGATTTCATTTTGTATTCCCCTTAGAACATTGTCCATCACCCTCTGGAATGTGGATGGTGCTCCTTTTAAGCCAAAAGGCATCCTGGTGTACTCATAATGACCCTGTTCTGTAGAAAACGCCGTTTTCTCGATGTCATCTGGGTTCATTTGTACCTGGTGAAAACCAGAGGCGAGGTCAAGTAATGTAAAATATTGTGCTCTACCCAATTTGTCCAGAATATCTGTGATATTCGGCAAAGGGTATTTATCATCTATTGTATGCTCGTTCAGTTTCCGATAGTCGATCACGACTCTCCATTTTCTCTTTCCGGAGTTGTCCAATTTTTTTGGCACGACCCAGACGGGGCTTGACCACGGTGAACTGGATGGTCTTATTATGTTCTGTTGTAGCATAGAAAAAATTTGCTTCTGAACCTCCTCCTTATGTACTTGAGGGTACCTATAGGATTTGGGAAATATAGGTGTTCCGTCCTTTAATCTAATATGATGTTTAATCTGATTATTAAATGTAAGTGGTAATTTTACGTTATAAAAAATATCTCTATATTCAATGCACAAATTCCTAATAGCGAGATATTCTTCTTTATTTAAATGATTTAATCTCAGATTTTTCAGGTTTTCTTTTTGAATTTTATCTATTTCGTTACAGTCCATTTCCATTTCTGTGGTGTCTATTTCGTTCTGATGTAATTCTTCAAGAGGTAAAATTTCCGTAATAGGTAATGGTTTTGTAATTTTTAAAACCTGTGTTTCCTCCGTATTATTAATTACTGTAGTAAGTGCCTGATTATTTTTTACTGTGACAAATGATGCGGGTATTTCTAAGTTATTCTGGAATTTTCTATACTCTAAGAGTCCTTGTTGCAAAGTAGTATGCACAGGGATGGAAATAATTGACTCTGATCTAGGTGGTATAGTTTCAGTAATTTCCATAACTTGATTATTCGTTGTGTTTGGTTGAGATTTTGTGTCTTGAGAAACTATTAAACTTCCACAGATGTACAGAGGAATTTCTGTGTTTGGGGTGATCAATAGTCCTCGTTTGAAGTCTACCTTTGCTTCTAAATTCATTAAAAGGTCAGTTCCTATTAGTCCTTCATAATTTGGGTTACAATTAAAAATGTAGTGTTTGTGGGTAAAATCCGGTCTCCTGAAAACGGTTGAAATCGGAATTTCAGCACTGTAATGGTGAGTTGTTGTATCGTGTGGTGTGGTAATACAAAATGGATCCTCCTGTATATAATTTTGAAAGTGTCTTCGGGCAATTTGTTCATTTATAAATGATTTTGTTGAACCAGTGTCTATCATAAATCGTGCATTAATTTCTGGTATTTTAATATATGGTAACCGGTTGTTTGTTGACGTATGAACTTCTATTAGTTCTGTCCGTCTGTAATTTCCGAGGCTTCTATCGGAAAATTTACATTTTCTTGTTCGTTGCTGTCGTATTCTTGATAATCTTCGTAGTTGGGTTCGTCACTTTCTTGATATTCAAAATTTTCGTTGTAGTTATTTTCGGATGTCGTAAATTGTCCTAGGTCTTCTGACTGTTGCATATGGAGTTGTTCGTTCCTATAATTTTGTTGGGGTGTGTATTTCGAAGTTTGTAGCATTTGGTTTGAAATGCGTGTTCTTCGAGAATCTAATTCCATTGGTGTAGGTGCATTTGTCATGGGTTTGTTTTTTGGCAGAAAAACATTTTGTTGGTTCCTCGGTTGGCTAGGGCCTGGTTGATTCTGAAAGTACCTCGGATTGGGTCTCATCCAATTTGCCTGTTGGAAGGGTTGGTATTTTTGGTACTGTTGGTGTTGTTGGTGTTGTTGTTGGTGCCATATATGTTTTTGTGCATTGTGGGGTTGCTGGAAGTTTCTTAACTGTTGCTGCTGATTATTCGGTATTGTTCGTGTTTGCGGTGGGTTTATTCTTAATTGATGTGTATTATTTGGCCTGTGATTTTGTGTTTCGGTATTTTGAGGAGTGTAGCTTATTTTAGAACGGTGGTAATTTATGTTTTCTTCCTCTGTGATAATTTGTATAGCTTCTTCGATATCTTTGGGTTGCCTACAGCGTAGAAGGTGACTTAGCTGTTGGTTAACCCCTGTTAAAAATACTCTTAGTGTGAACGTATTATATAATTCGATTTTCATTGTTCTTATCTCCTCCGCCAATTCTTGGCATGTTAATTTTGACAATAATAAGCACCTGATATCAATGCATCTATCGGTAAATTGCAAGGCCGTTTCTCTCGGTTGTTGTCTCAGTGTATTGAGGTCGGACAACAGAGATTCTTCGTTACGTTGGTAGCCAAATAGACTTATCAATAATTTTTTTAAATCGGGGAATGTCACAAAAGTCCTTGCAGCTAGGAGTGTTGCAGCTTTTCCTACCAGTTTGTTTCTTATGTGCAACATCGTGAATGTTATTCTGGAGGGCTCGTTATTCGGTGCCATGAGTGGGAAAACCTTTTCACATGCTTCTATAAATGTTGATAGTTTGGTAGGTTGTCCATCAAATGTGGGTATTAATTCCAAGTAGTCCCGAACCGAAATTTGTGGTAAAGCCATGGTAGTTTCTTGTCTTTCAGGGGCTGTTATAACTAGTTGTGTATCGGTTTGAAGATTGGCGAATTGATTCACAAGGTCGTCAATAATGTTCATTAAAAGGTGTTAGTATTTTATAACACTTTGTTTTAAAATCATCGTTTTATTGCAAGCTCTGTATTTACGGTTACTCAGACCGAGGGAGGGTTGACGTACAAAGTACGGCCGTGTTCTAGTGCGAGACTGTGAATATTTTGTCTACGGGGCTTTGGATTTTAGATTTTGTTTCACTTATTTTCTAGGTAGTTAGTATAAAGCCAGTTATGTTGGATTTTAATTTCTTGCCCTACTCGATCCAGGCAATACTCTTAAAATCATAGGAATAAAATAAAAATTAGAAGATGAATTTCCAATGCTATTATGAAAATTCTAAAGGCGGTAATGATATTTGTTTATTAAATTTTTTGGAAGGAAAGGTACTTACAAAATTAAAGTTGTGATTAAAGTTGACTTCATTGATGATTTTTTTCTTCAGTTAAGTTGTCCTCAATTGACTGATGGCTCACTATCCTCGATGGATTGATGGTTTCACTGGAACAGGTCCCCAATGGACTTGCGAAAAGTTCGGATAATGCCTTAATCGTAGGTACGAACAAAAGTTTTGATTTTTGAGAATTTTTGGGCATTAATCCTACCGTTGACTGCGCCAGTTAAGCCGCGTGGCCGACGTAACGAGTTTTTAAAAAAAATTATAATTCTTAAAAAATATTACAAAGTTTTTATTTTACGTAAATAAATTGACAATAATTATACTGAATATAATTGATGTTTACTGTATGAAAGTTAGACACGAAGTGACGAGATTATCTCTGGTAGCATAGGAGCGGACGGGATGAGATGGCTGACATAGCGTTTCTGTTGTCTTATCTAGGAAGCTGTCCAGCTTAACTCGCGTGCATCTAAACATAGTCTTATTGAGTCATTTTTCTTTTTAACTATTACCAACAGATTAATGTAATTTGTCTTTGCCGATTCAATTATATCGGACTTTAACATATTTTGTAATTTATTTTGTACTTGTTCTCTGTACTTGAAAGGAATAGGATAATTTTTGCTTTTAAATGGTTTTGTTTCATCTACTTGTAGTTTATGACTATAACCTGCTGAAACTCTTGGTTCATAGTTTACTAGTGGGATATTTTTTTGTAAAAGTTAATGGGTAATTCTTTCATATTTAAGTGGACATTTTATATCAATATTATTGGGCATAATATAATTACTATTTATAACATATGTGAGTACGTTTCCCATCATATATTCCGCATTTTTATTTTTGATACAGGTGGTCATTGTGCCAACTTTGTATCCCGCATTGACTTGATTGTCATTTTTATTTAATATAACCTCATTTTTACTCCATATAGGTAACGTTTTACCTTCAAAATTAAGGAATATTCTTCCCAAATCAATATTAGCCCTCAACTTATATAGAATATCTTCACCTAGAATAATGTCGAAATTTAATTCAGGTACTATAAATAACTCACATTTAAAGGAATAATTTTCTACCACAAAAGATGTTTGCAACATCTTGGTGCTTTGTGAAAATGTCTTGCCGTTGCACAGCGGGCCAGAATCCGAAAAAGCTGGCCAAAAGTCGAAAAATGGAGTAATGGTTTTGAAAATTTTCACTTAGAGGTTTTTGAGGTCGCTGATTACGAATTTGGTAATATTTTTTTCAAGAACCAAATGGCGGCTCCAATATGGCGAAAAACGTTTAAGAAAAGTTTGTCATTTCAATTGGAAATCGGTATTCGGGGGTTTCCTGATTACGAATTTGATAATAGTTTCTCCAAGAACAAAATGGCGGCTCCAATATGGCGACAAACGTTTGAGAAAAGTAAGGCATTTTAATTGGAAATTGGTATTCGGGAGTTTTCGAGGCCGCTGAATACGAATTTGGTAGTAGTTTTTTCAAAATCAAAATGGCGGCTCCAATATGGCGACAAACATATGAGGTAAGTCAATCATTTTAATGGAAAATTGGTATTCGGGGGTTTTCAAGGTCGCTGATTACGAATTTCAATTCAAATTTAAAAAATTAAATTAACTAATTAATTTAAATTCAATTTTACATACTTTTAGGCATTTTATAAATAATTTTTCAATAATTATTTTTGACATAACAAAATGCATTAATTTTTTCAAAAATTGTTTATAACACATAAATATTATAAATTGTTACGTTTAAATGGAATTTTTATGCTAAAACAACACTATAAACCAAAGTTAACGCGTCGCTGTATTTTGCACCGTGTCAGAAACAATAGTGGCTCCTAGAGGCATCCAATTTTTACATTTTTTTACATTTTTAAATTAAAATAGTAATTCGAAGCAGTTACCGAGCGAGGGTCCGTCGTCGCGTCGTACGTATATTTTCAATTTAAGACCTCGTACTTAACCAAATTTTTACTCATTACTTCCAAACCGGGTTGAATCGGGTTCTAAATTTTGTACTATAATTTGAAAAAACTATAAGAAATCGACCAGTAAAAGAATCATGCTTGGAACACGTTGCGCTTTTTTTTGTAGCTCACACATTTATTTCTTTATCTTTGTAGAACCCCGTTTAACACAATTGTATGACCGAAAGTATCACATTTCACAAGCAATAAATGTATGCAAAATAAAATACTTTATAGATTATCTTCCTAAAATTTTACTATGTTTTTGTTGAAATTACACAAGTTACAGGAATATCGAATAGTACGTTCGAATGTGGCAAGCAACTGTTCACAAATGTACGCTAACAGAACGTTGTGTTTCTTAGGGTGTATCAGGTAATAATGGGCAACAATACGGTTGAAATTTGCGGTACGTAATGAAGTGAACATTTCTGACTACAAAAATATTACTTTGAATACAATTAAACCTCTTTCGAATTTTGGACTTTTGGCCAGCTTTTTCGGATTCTGGCCCACTGTGCGTTGGCGTTGATCAATCGTATTTTTGATATTTTAATACATTTTTGTGCAAATTTATACTTATTTTTATAAAATAAACTTTCATTTATCATTCATATTTCCGACCCGCTATCAATGAGTGCATCTAACATTAAACCTTGAACATCTAAATTAACCATTGGTAAATGACTTTGTTTTGTTTCGTATAAATTATCATTTTCGTCGTCCATATGTGACAATATTTGGAGGTTAAAACACTTCTACTCAAAAATCCTGTTGTCGATTATTGATTTGAGCTTGCGTCTCAATCTTGTGCATTTCTTGTTGATTTTGTTGTCCGCTTCTTGGTTGTACATTTGTGTTAGCTACTTGCGCGTAGGTTTTTGTGTCTTTGTTTTGTTCATTGTTTCCTTGTGATTTGCCTTGTTGAATTTGATTGGTTCTTTGTTGATAGTTGTTATACTCATTTTCATTGCTCCTTTGTTGATTATAATTGTACCTCGGTTGATTTCCATTTTGATTCTGATTGTCGTAATAATTTCGTTGCTGGTTTCCATTGCCTTGATTATTATAATAATTTTTTCTTTGATCATAGTTTTGGTTCTGACCTGTATCATAATCCTTGCTTCTGTCATCATAATTTCTGTTTCTGTTTTCGTAATTTCTGTTTTCGTTTTATATATTTCTTCTCCATCGTGTGCGATGATCATCAATGCTTCTTATGTAGTCTATTAAATTGTCCAGTGTAGTTATCCTTTGTGTGATGATGACGCTGTGTATATCATCTGGAAAATGGCGTGACTATTTCACCCTCTGTGAAAGTTGGTTGCAGATGCTTGATGTTATATACTTTTCGTAGTATATAATTTTCTCTGTATTTTCCGTTGAAAAGGTTGAGTCTAATCTTTTGCTGATTATACTGCCTCCAGTATTGCTTCATTACCAACTGTCCAAACTCTTCAAAATTGTTAAATGTGTTTTCAATCGTGGCGTACCAAATTTCACTTTCACCTCGCAGCATGTTTTGGATAACCTCTTTGATGTTGGTTCTCGGATGCAACGTTTCCAAATGTTGTTTTAGCCTGGTAGTGAAAATTTTCGAGTGAGTTCTAGAATCACCATAAAAATAGAATTGATTCTTTTGACATGCGTGATTTACTGTGTATCCATGGGTAGCCTTTGCTCCTTGTTTACCTTCTGATAACTACGTATCCATTATTTTTGTTAACTTTCCCTCCTGTTCTTTTAAATGTTCTTTAACATTTTCATTCTGTTTCTTAATACGTTCATCCTATTTCCGTGAATCCTACTACGATCAAATTTTCGACATTTACTTGCACTTCGGCTTTCGCTGCCTTTACCTTTCCGTTGATTTCCTCTGCTATGTGTTCTTTTATATTCTCGAGTCTCAGCTCAACGCTTTCCACTCTTACTTTCATCTCGTTCGTGCAATCTTCGAGCTTCCTATTACATTCGTCCAACCTTTTGTTCATGTCTTCTCTGTTTTGTTCCATTGTTTTGTTCGTATCGTCTATTTTTCTTCCTATTTCTTGCTTAGTTTCATCCAGTTTTTGTTCAATTTTTGTATTATTTTCGAGTTTTTTTGTTCATTTCTTTTTTTAGTTCATTCTTCGTGTCATCTATTTTTGTACCTATACCTGCCATCATTTGCATAATTTGTTGTAACATGTTCGTTTTTGTTGACGTGGTTGTCTGTGCAGTGTCTCCCATTTGTGTTGAATCTTGTTGTTGTTCTCCTTGTACTGGTCTGGTTGTCTCTGGCTGTGTTTCTGCGTTATCTGTTGTTTGCGACGCAGATGTTTGCGCAGTTTGTTCCTCTGTGTTTTGCATATTCTTACCTGAACGCAACCTCATATGATTTACTTAATGACAGTGTTAAAACACCAACAAATATTAATATATATAAAATTCTCAAAAAAAAAACACCAAGCCTTTATTTTATAATTTTAAAATAACATTTTGTTAATTTGTTTTGTTTTGTTTTACTCTTTGGCCACGTTGGCTACTTTTTTTGAATTGCAATGGGCCTCGCGTTGGGCGTCAAAATGTTGTGACTGTATGATGAATTATATTTGTATAAACTTGTATTGAAGCAAATTTCGAGGCCCAAACAAGTACCCTATTTTTACATATTATAAATATTGTTATTTAATTTTGTATTACTTGTTTAAACCCAGCCGGCTACAAAGCATTTATTACCACGTAAAAATACATTCCCGCGTTAGACCCCCACCAGCACAGCGCCATGACCGTCCTAAGCACACGCTCTCTGTGGCGTCAGGGAGTCGATCGAAAGCAGTAGTAGCAAGCAGAGGTGCCCACCCGTGACCAGCCGTCAAGAGTAAGTGAATATTTCCGTAAATTAGTTCAAGTCCAACTTTTCGGACTCTGTCAATATTTCTTAAAATATACCATTTTACGAAGCTGTACTAAGTCCGTAAAATCTATTATAACGAAAATTTCACAAGTGCCGTCTACACCGCTCATTGCCTACGCGCATTCACTTCTCCCACTACCGGGCGAGAGAAGGGATACGAGCCTACTAACTATTGAAAGCGACACCGACAGTTAAGTTCCTCACGAGCTTCCGAAGCAGGTAGACGTGCCAGTCTAGAAGTCAGCAACCAGACGCGCCAGGAGCAACTAGGAGGAAATAAGTAAGAATAATAGTAATAATTATATTAGGTAGCGGTTTGGCTGATACTGTGAACTTTTATTTGTCTTTGTACTTATTTTTCTGGTTGTGTCCTCAAGGTATCCGTAATATTTGCTAGGGCGGGTACTCTGTGGTCATAAAGTAGAGGATCCTGGAGTCTTCGTAGTATCTGCTAATGCGGAGAAATCAGATCCTTTAATTCTAATTGCTGTCTGGTAACTCTAGTACTCAGCGTGCGGGTAATATCTGCTAGTGCACGCAAACTGTGTTCATAGAGAGAGCGTTTTGGAGTCTTCGTAGTATCTGCTAATGCGGAGAAAGCAAGACGCTCACCCAATTTCAGGTCCAGGGTATGAGCTCACATCCAGGTGCCAACCGTCGTGCTAGTGTGGCTGACTCCGGTGTACCCAAGGTATTCGTAATATGTGCTAGTGCGTTTACCCTGTGGGCACAGAGAAAGCGTCTTCGTAGTATCTGCTAATGCGGAGAAATCGGGACGTGGCCATATTATTATTTTTTTTTTAAATGTCACAAACTTGGCGCCCGAGCAGGGACCGTTTTTTTTTTTTAAATTAAATTATATTGTGGGAAAATTTAATTGGACTTTCGCATTCGGCAGTCACCGGACGCAACCGAAAAAGTACCAATCGGCCAAAAGAGACATCTGAGGTATCATTTTTGACTAAACCGACCACGAGGAACCGATCCCGACCATTCCCGACTCGATCCGAGCACTCCCGAGTGCGTTATTAACCGTTTGAAGACCGCTGCAAGATTTCCAAGATTGAACACCAGTTTTTGGGGTGTTAGCATACGAAGAGACTGCACTTTTAACCGAAAACCCGAACTCCGGCCGAACATTTCCGAAGTGTACCGAAGGGACCCGAAAAAGAACGAAGTCGTGTGGGGTATCAAATTTAGGGTAATCGGACCCAAGAAATCGATTGCCACCAGTTTCCGGCCGATCAGACCAACCGTTCCGGGAAAAAGTGCGCTACGGCCGAAGTAAGGGTCGAAATGGAGTAACTCTGATACTAGGTTATAGTCCGGACCCAGATACACCTTCTGTACCGACCAACCGGATTTTACCCGGAATACTTGAGTCCCCGGAGTCCGGAGTTACTAGGCAAGTGACCCCTCGTGAAATAGTAACTTTGGGACGCTGATTCGATTGCGACTAGTTTCAGATCGCTCCGACCAACCGTTACGAAAAACCGTGTACCACCGCAACCTGGGAGGTCGAAACTGAGTAAGACCGACAAGATTGGGTAACTGGCATCTCAAGATACCATCTAATTCGATTTCACCGTTTCTACCGATTTTCCGGATTATCCCCGGAGTCCTACCAGTTCCGGTGATAAATTCTATACGTTTGGTGCCTACCCCTACCAGTGAACTTCCAGTGCGTAATCCATTCGCGCATAGTTTCAACCGCTTATATCCGCAGCCCAGTAGTCAGAACGGAGAGTTCTGCTTGAGAACTCGAACGGTAAGGACGTCTCCGAAGAGCACTACTAGATACCACCTGTTGCTTTCTTCACTGTCACCGTCACCGCCTCTGTCACCGTCCTCACCACTGTCACCGTCACCGCCATCGTTCACCGTTGTCCGTTACCGTCGAGAGTTCTACTTGAGAACTCAAACGAGAAGGACCCCTCTGAAGCAGCACTACCAGACATCATCTGTTACCGTCCACCGTCGCCGTCCATCGTTGGCCGTTACCGTCCAGAGTCGCAGTGTTTGAAATCATCTCAGAGAAGCAAACATGTCCGATAACGAGGAAGAACCGAAACATGAGTCAGAAAACCCGGAGAATGTCCGCCCACCGGAATCAACCGATGTCCGTCTTAGCTGGATCTATAAACTCAAGAAGGAACAACTGGATACCGAACTAAGCAAATTCCGTCTAGACCTATCTGGCACCGTGGAAGAAAAGAAACGGCGCCTGGTTAAATTTATCAAGGATGGGTGTACGTCACCGCTTCCAACTACTTCACGACTCACCTTCCCGTCACTTCTGCCGCCGCCACTAGTAATCTCACCGCTGTCCCGCCTCCGCCCACGACTACTGGTAATCCGCTGCTGGATCCCCTCAAGATCCGTAAATGGGGTATCCACTTTAATGGGAAAGGAGACCCTGCCGCCTTCCTAGAGAGGCTAGAAGAAGTCTGCTCCTATACTGGAATAAGACCGGAACAGCTGCTGCCCGTACTACCGGAGCTGTTACAAGGAACGGCAGTATTATGGTACCGCAATAACCGGGCACGTTGGACAAGTTGGAGCGAATTTACGAAGGATTTCCGCATCTTCTACTTCCCGGTGAACTACCAGGAGGAAATAGAGGCACAAATTAGCCGCCGCTTACAGAAACCAGAAGAAGCTGCCAGCACCTACCTTACCGACATGCAGACCCTGATCTGGCGGCATGGCGATTTCTCCCCACAAGAAGAGCTCCGCTGGGTGTATAGAAACCTGCTCCCAGATTACCGACAATACATTCCAAGGACCACAGTGAGCGACATTTCCACCCTGACCGCCAGAGTAATGGAATATGAAACTCTACGCCGGGAAATGCAGTAGGTATACCGTACCACATCCGCTACCTCACACCCAGTCATGTACACGTCCGCCAACACCACCCATCGACCAGCACCAACTTACCGCCCTGATCCGCCACCACCAGTATCGGCAGGAGAAACACGAATGTCCGTCACCACACCACAACCGCCTCCAGGAAACCGCAGAGCCATTGAACCGGCACCAACATCGTCAACAAGTGGCATGACACGCGCCGGAAACAGACTGTTGGAAAATAGACCATCGGAAAACAGATCACCGAGCCAAAGACCGCTAGAAAATAAGCCGCCCGCCAACAATGGAGCCGCACAGGACCTCAACAGTATCTGCTGGAGATGTGGCAGATCTGGACATTTCCGCAGTCAGTGTCGATTTCCGCCAAAACTGTTCTGCTCACGCTGTGGCCGACCAGGTATCATGACAAGGGATTGTCAGTGCCAAAGGACGGAAAACTAGACCGGAACCGCACCGTAACGAGGCCAGTACGGTTCCCTGCTACCTCCGCCTCGCAAGATACCGACTTCAGAGATAACCGATCGCACATACCAGTGACCATGGATGGTAGAACGTTCTCCGCCCTAATAGACACCGGTGCCGTCCGTTCCTACGTGGGAAACGAAGTAATGGAACTCTGCAAACAACAAGGAATACCCCCCGTCGGTGTATCCACTCCTTCCGCCCAGCTAGCCGACGGAAACGTAGTAAACGTCACCAGTGCCTACAATCTCGACTTCATGGTAGAGGAAAGTTCTTTTTCAGAAAGACTACTCTACCTTCCGAACCTGACATCCGAAATTGTACTAGGCATGGACATCCTGAGTACAAGGGAATTTACACTGGATTTGACTACCGCCACCGTCTACCTCGAGCACCGCCCTGTCTCACTGCCGCTGCCAACTGCTCCGCTGACTGGAATCGCCCTGACGCTATCCCAGGTTGAAGAAACCCGCCTTAAAAAATTTTTGGATATGGAACTGCCAACCTTTCAGGATATAACCGGAACCACCAAGTTAGCCCAACATCACATCCGCCTGTCGCAACCGGAACCGATCAAACAGAGATACCGTCCACAAAATCCCCGAATGCAGGAGATCATCAATACCGAAGTCGACGAGATGTTAGCTAATGGAATTATCGAACCGTCCAACAGTCCGTGGAGTTCTCCTGTGGTCATAGTCAGCAAAAAGGATGAAAAGCCCCGTTTCTGCATAGATTTCCGGAAAGTAAACGAGGTCACGGAGAAAGATGCCTATCCATTACCGTACATCAATGCAATACTGGACAAACTCCGGAAAGCTCGTTATATTTCCAGTATAGATCTAAAACAAGGGTACTGGCAAATACCACTCTCCGCCGAAAGCAAGCCTATCACAGCTTTCACCGTACCAGGACGAGGACTGTTCCATTTCCGAGTTATGCCGTTTGGACTTCATTCCGCACCTGCTACTTTTCAACGACTCTTGGACCGAATCATTGGACCTGATATGGAACCGTATGCATTCGCATATTTGGATGACATTATAGTCCTGGGTGAAACTTTTGAAGATCACCTGAAGAACCTACATGAAGTATTCCGCCGACTGAGAATGGCTAATCTACAGCTGAACCCCGAGAAATGTCAGTTCTGTAGAAAGTCGCTACGTTACCTAGGACATGTGGTTACCGCAGAAGGCATCAACACCGATCCAGAGAAGGTAGAGGCCATTGAGAAGTTCCCCACACCTAGAAATGTACGAGACGTCCGTCGTTTTCTTGGTGTTGCCTCCTGGTACAGGCGATTCGTACCAGCATTTTCCCAAATTGTGACTCCGTTAACCCGACTCTTGAAAAAGAACCACCGTTTCAAATGGGACGCCGACCAAGAAGAAGCTTTTGGGCGACTAAAGAAGTGCCTGACTGAGGCCCCAGTATTAACCTGTCCCGACTTCAAGCAGCCGTTTACCCTACAAACCGACGCGTCAGACCAAGGACTTGGAATAGCCTTGACGCAGGAAATTGAGGGACATGACCGAGTAATTTCCTACTCCCGCCGAGAACTATTCCGTGACGGAAAGGGAATGTTTGGCCATTGTGTAGGCATAGAGAAAATGAGACCGTACCTCGAAGGATACCGCTTTACTGTCTTGACCGATCACCAGTCCCTTCGCTGGTTACACTCCATCAAAAGTCCGACCGGCCGTCTAGCTCGCTGGAGCATATTTTTGCAACAGTATGACTTTGAGATCAAGTACCGTAAAGGAAGCTTAAACCGTGTAGCTGATGCACTATCACGCCAACCGTTGGAAGGACCTTCTCCCGCCCCTGGTATCGAAGAATTATGTGCTGTAAATGAAGCACCAAACTGTTCTTGGTACAGACGGAAGAAGTCGGAAGTTGAAAAGAACCCAGAAGCTAATCCGGATTACTGTGTACGTAATGACCGGCTGTACCGCCACTTCTGGGATTCCGGTGACTTAACCGAACCCGACCTATCTGACCCATGGAAGCTATGTGTGCCAACTCCGCTCCGAGCCAACGTTTTGCAAGAAAACCATAATGCTCCGTCCGCTGGACACCTGGGGATTGCCAAAACCATAGCCCGGATATCGCACAAATACTACTGGCCAGGCATGTTCCGCGATGTCGTCAGATATGTACGTAGCTGTATGCAGTGCCAACGTTACAAGATCTCCCAGCAGCAAACACCAGGAGCCATGCAACCGTCCGTCAGTCGCCAACCCTGGGAAACCGTCAGTACCGACTACCCAGATCCAGTAAAGGAAACAACTACCTAGTAGTTTTTCAGGACCGCTTTACCAAATGGATCCAGTGCCGCCCCCTACGAAGTGCCACCGCCCAGAGCGTCAGTCAAGCTCTCTACGATGAAGTCATCACTCGCTTCGGATGTCCACGTACCGTAATCACCGATAATGGTAGCCAGTACGACAGCCGCACTTTCCGCGCCTTGCTAGAAGAATTCGGCATCCAGCACCGGTTAACACCGCCATATACGCCCCAAGCGAACCCCGTGGAACGAGCCAATCGCACTATCAAAACTATGATAGCGCAATACTGCGAACAAGATCACCGGAAATGGGACCAAAACTTGAACAGCTTTCAGCTAGCTATCAACAGTTCCAGACATAAATCTATCGGATTTTCTCCCGCATTTTTGAATTTTGGCCGGGAATTAACTCTACCGAATACAGTGTACCAATCCGTGACTCAAGAAAATACCGAGCCCAACGAAGACGAGGACAACCAGATCCCCACCGTCCATACCGACCGCCTGAAGAAGCTACAGGAAGCTTTCGAACTAGTTAAGTCGATCGCTGGGACCTATGTTGGAGATGCGGTTACCCCGGTCACTCCCGCCGGTTTTGTGAGGGCAGACCACGTATCTTCTGTTCCCGCTGCGGATTATACGGCACAATGTCAAGGAATTGTCCCTGCCCAACAACCAGTCACTCTCCATCACGCCGCTCGCGCCCTCGATCATTACCCCGCCGTCTCTCATCAGTCCAGCTACGGCCGGCTCGCCGATCAACCGTTTCTCAAGGTATCCAGTGCTACCGATACCCACCGCCCCGCCAACCAAGCACCGTCTCCAAGGGAATACAGTGTACTCTACTCCCCTCGGAAGAAACCACCCATCACTCCAATGAAAAGGCACCTCACCTAGGAATCCAGAAGTAACCGTTTAATTTTTTTTTATTATTATTTTCAGGTATACTAGGCCGACATGCCGTTTTATTTTTCATTTATAATTACTGTTATTTTGTTTGCTAGAAAAATATTTTGTTTTGATTTTTATTTGTAAAAGGTGTACATGCCCCCAAGTAAAGTTTACAAACCGGTGTGGGGTATGCGCCTTGAATCATTCAGGGACATTGATTACATTTTCCTGTTATTTAAGATACCGATGCAAGAAAGAAGAAAAAATAATTACATTTCATTTCATTATTTTTTTTATGAAGTAAGAGGAGGGTGTAATGAAGCAAATTCCGAGGCCCAAACAAGTACCCTCGGACACCTATTTTTACATATTATAAATATTGTTATTTAATTTTGTATTACTTGTTTAAACCCAGCCGGCTACAAAGCATTTATTACCACGTAAAAATACATTCCCGCGTTAGACCCCCATCAGCACAGCGCCATGACCGTCCTAAGCACACGCTCTCTGTGGCGTCAGGGAGTCGATCGAAAGCAGTAGTAGCAAGCAGAGGTGCCCACCCGTGACCAGCCGTCAAGAGTAAGTGAATATTTACGTAAATTAGTTCAAGTCCAACTTTTCGGACTCTGTCAATATTTCTTAAAATATACCATTTTACGAAGCTGTACTAAGTCCGTAAAATCTATTATAAAGAAAATTTCACAAGTGCCGTCTACACCGCTCATTGCCTACGCGCATTCACTTCTCCCACTACCGGGCGAGAGAAGAGATACGAGCCTACTAACTATTGAAAGCGACACCGACAGTTAAGTTCCTCACGAGCTTCCGAAGCAGGTAGACGTGCCAGTCTAGAAGTCAGCAACTAGACGCGCCAGGAGCAACTAGGAGGAAATAAGTAAGAATAATAGTAATAATTATATTAGGTAGCGGTTTGGCTGATACTGTGAACTTTTATTTGTCTTTGTACTTATTTTTCTGGTTGTGTCCTCAAGGTATCCGTAATATTTGCTAGTGCGGGTACTCTGTGGTCATAAAGTAGAGGTTCCTGGAGTCTTCGTAGTATCTGCTAATGCGGAGAAATCAGATCCTTTAATTCTAATTTCTGTCTGGTAACTCTAGTACTCAGCGTGCGGGTAATATCTGCTAGTGCACGCAAACTGTGTTCATAGAGAGAGCGTTTTGGAGTCTTCGTAGTATCTGCTAATGCGGAGAAAGCAAGACGCTCACCCAATTTCAGGTCCAGGGTACGAGCTCACATCCAGGTGCCAACCGTCGTGCTAGTGTGGCTGACTCCGGTGTACCCAAGGTATTCGTAATATGTGCTAGTGCGTTTACCCTGTGGGCACAGAGAAAGCGTCTTCGAGGTCTTCGTAATATCTGCTAATGCGGAGGAATCGGGACGTGGCCATATTATTATTAATTTTTTTAACTGTTTTCAGGTTAGGAGCTGCAGAACGCCGTCTTGTCTTAACTAATCATACATCTCTTTCCAGCTTTAGGGTTCCTGGTATTAGCCAAGCCTGACACCTAGAGTAGCCATTTTTCTTATTGTTGCATTAGTTATTGTTTGCTTGCTCTTTCCGGGTATCCGACGATTGTACATAACCTAACCGCTTTTCGTCACCTGCATCGTAACCCGTCACTTTGTCATTGTCGCGCCGTTAACCATCCATCACCGCCATTACCTCAAGTCCACGTCATACTGCTGCTTCGCTCCCGCCTGCCATAAATAACCTCGCTGTAACCGTAACTGCACGATAGTCATATCATAGCCTGGGTACTGTCTGGTATATATATTAGTAGATTTAGACTAACTTAGTGTTGGTATTGAAACTTGTAGGAAATAAATAGACATTATTTACCGAATTATGCGTTTTACTGTGTGTGTGTGAAAGTCTGATACATCCCAATTGACCCACTGGAATTTTCTGTTTTTCTCCACTGTAGCTATCCCAGCCCTACTGAAACAGGCTGTATTAAGAGGCTAGTGTGGGACCTTTGCCCCACGTAAAAATTGTAAAGGTGGCGCCCGAGTAACCGAACCGTTACTAAGGTGCCAAAAGTGACACTTTCCGGCATCACCGGAAAGTATACGTCACAAACTGTAATAGAAAATTTGTATTAGGCGCCACTATTACAGTATTCAACAACATTTTATAATCACACATTAATTAGAGCATGAGATACATCTGTAGAAACTCCATCAGTGCAGGTTTAAATTTGTTTGAATAAATCAAAATGATGTCAACAATAACAATTTTATTTTAAGAAGTAAAACCATTTGCTTATACAAATTATTTGTTATCCTTATTTAATTAATGAAACCCAGGCCTTGGTTTTAATTTAAATAGTGCAAATTTAATCTAATGGGAATTTGTAATGTTCAAAATTGACAAGTAAGTAAGTAATGAAATTTTATCTGATGGCAATTGGCTATGTTTAAAATTGACAGTTGAGATCTCCGTTTCCTATAGACTAACACAGTACCTTTTGATCGCAGACGTTACCGACTTATGTGGAGCACTGACTTCATATTGTGCACAAAACACTCGGCTGGAATCTCCTACACGTTCTCTGCCTAATATTCCCTCGAGATGTGTTTTATTTCGATGCGACTAACTATTCCAGTGATTGTTTGATAAATTTTGTGAACTTGATGCTGAAATGTTTAATTTATAAAGGAATACAAACTTACTACTACCAGGTAAGTCAAAATGTGACGTCTATTTGACGTTGTTGGTTATGTTATATTTTGATTTTTGATGATGAGATTTTATTTGAAAATACACAATATTTTGGGTTCAAGCTACGCCTTGAATGCTTATCTTCAATTTCGATTACTTTTTGTTTAGTTTTATTATAATTTTCTTCAATATTCAATTAAATTTTATGGACTTTTGACACCAATTCAATTTCTATTTTCAGCGTTCTTGTTCTCCTTTTTTTTTTAACAAAACTTCTTAGCTACCAACTTTTTCGAGTTTTGTTCTGAAAATTTGACTTTAATGGCAGTCCTAGATTACTGGACTTGTCATTTTTTAAATTTGAAATATGCAATAAATATAAATTTTCTTTATTGAATCGTTTTCACTCTTTTCACTACCAAAATCATATTCCTTGTGTTTCGTGGTACATCTCAATACTCTTTGCTCTTTTCTAGCTTCTATTTTAAGCTCATACCAAATTTTGTGTCTTTCCTTACATAAAGGCTTAAAAATTACTGAAAATTAAATACAATCTATGGTTTTACCTTCTTTCCTATACTAACTTTACCTATTTACTAATTCTATTAACAAACTGAGATTCTTTATTAAAGATTTTATACTAAATTAAATTCGACCTTTTTTAGGGGTTACCCAACATTTCATGGACCAGTTCAGTCCCTATTCTACTAACTGCATTGGTGAAAATTACTGAAATTCGTTCCTTGAAGTTTCGTCTTTGAGTACAACGTACAATACAATAACTATTAACTTTCCTATGGTCTACAATTGGAATTGACCAGTGACAACACAAAACTTTGGTAACTGGTAGTCTATTTTCTAGTAGAAAATTAAACACTTAGTTCAAGGGATTGTCTTTATGCAATTATCCTAAGGTAAAAGCCTTTGATTTACTTTATAAAAGTTCCTTACACGAGCACTTATTTTAGATAGATTCTTAACTATTCTTTGTCATGATAGTGAATTTTTTATTATAAGTTCATACACTTTTATTTATAATTTTCTACATTTTTATCAATTTTGTACTGTTTTTGTTGATAATCTCTAACATTTGTTTTAAATTTTAAGTTTTACTTTTATTTTAATGTTTAATTTGACTGAATTCTTATTTCAGATCTGGAAATATGCATTTTCTAACTTCTTAAATTTTCTACACTACAGGCTGTTCAATCTCAACTTATGCTAGTCTGTAAACCAGAAACACTTCATCGGTGGATTATTTACCATACCTTTCTGTTTTTAATGTTTCATTAAACAAGTCTGTCTCTTCAAGATAAGGTAACTTTTTACATAAAGCCTTATATTTAATCTTAAATTCTAAACTAATTAAACAAATTTAATTGTTATTGTTTAGTCACTTCGTTTGCCCAGTTGAATTTTACACTGTTGGTGTATCCACAAATATATTTTCTTGAAATTTAGTTTCTAACTGATACTCTAACAGTGGCGGACGTTCATTACGTTTTTATATTGTTCTCTGTCACATAGAATGCAAATATTGCATCAATATATGTATATATACATACATATGTATATATAATATATATATATATATATATATATGTGCATTTGTATCGTGTCCGACTCCTTACAAATTTGTGGCGCCCGCACCTCCACTAGAACTAATATAGATAGATTAGTTCTGTTTACATATACATAACCGCCAAATTTCACTTACCAGGGGCACGTGGAGAGGGGAAAGGATTTTTATCTTTTTTACATACACTTTTTTGTTCATACGATTGGTATGTTTACACCTCTGACTCAATGTATTTAAAACTGTTATACATAACGGTAGAGTTTGCCTCCTTAGAGGTTGCCAGATTTCTATAGTGTAAAATGCTCTTGCGCTTGCGCAATTAGTTGCACTACGCAACCGTGTGCGTTTGTTATTATGATGATTAATATTGTGTAAGTAGTACTCTATCAGATTACGTTGGTGTTTTACCCGATAATGTGTGATTATCTGTTTTAAAATGAGCCGTTCACGGTATCTATTCTAGAATAATGTATGTAATTCAAAATATGTTCTTAAGGGAATTATTATTACTATTTAATATGCTTTTCAAAAGACATCACTGGATCAGTTCAATTTTGTAAGACAATTGTTACATATTAGTCTACGTAAATTAGATATTTTAGAAGAAATAAGTAATAATATTTGCGATGGGTACGCTAGATAGGGTTAGAAATAGATACCCGAAAAGTATGATAGGGGTGGAACGTCGGTAATGATTATGAATAAAGCTGCTTCGGCCATATTACGGGGACTTAACGCTGGTTAATCACTTATATCTTGTAAACCGTTCGTCGAAAGAGAAAAGTATAGGAAATAAAATATTTGTCGCGTCAAATTCTGCATAAAAAATGTACTATTAACCTTTCAGCTTATCCTCACCTGTTTCGCGCTAACAGCGCCCGAACAGAGGTAAAAATCTCAGAGGTAAAAATCCATCCTATTCTAAGTTTGACGGCGAATATCTTAAAACCGGTTACTTTAACGAGAAAAATGCTCAGGAATGAATTTATAGAACGGAATTTTCTCTAATAGATGCATATATAGTGGGTTTTATCGCAAGTAGTTTATGTATTTTCCCCTTCTTTGCAATTATATTAGAGGATAATCTGTACTGTTCACTCAAAAGAAGATTTGGAGTCATATTTCAACTTTGAGCTTGCTTCAATTCCTCTTCTTCTCTTCGATGAAAAAGCTAATGAAGAAAATTAAGAAATCGTCTCTGTATGATATTTTCAATGCTGTACGAGAGAGGCCAATAGATTTTTCCGATTGCCAGTTCATTGTTGATGGGGGAAATTTGATTTATCATGTAGTATGGCCGAAGCAGCTTTATTCGTAATCATTACGGTCAAAAAGTGACTGTAGTGTTCGACGGATATGCTGACAATGCCTGCAGTATGAAGAGCATTAAAAGACAGCAGCGACTTTTGAAACGCATTTCACCGGAAATTATTTTTAATGAGAACAGGCCACTGACTGAAATGTAAAATAAAATGATAAACAATCTCACAAGAAGGAACGGTACGCTGACGTACTCATAGTTCAGATCGCCTTAAACGAATCTCATGAAAACGATACAGTGGTCATCCTCGGACAAGATACTGATCTTCTCGCATTGATTATCGCTCTCGCACCTGAAGATAAAGATATCCGTTTCTTAAGAGAGGCTCAGAGAAAAATAAAAAATAAAGATTACAGTTCTCGCGACTTGCAGTCCTAGAAAGTTTTAAAAAGCTGTATGGAGACAGTTTTGTTTGGCCACACGTTCAGTGGATGGGATAACACTTCAGCTTTCTTTGGTAAAGGAAAAGTGCAACCGGCGGAATGCGTCAATGCGCCAATATAGCCAATAGGGCTATTAAATAAATTTAATAACAAGTTTTGAAAGAATTGTATTCAATTTTAAAATATAATATAATTTTTGCTGTTAATTCATTTTTTTTTGTAATAACCATAGTTATGAAATAGATATCTTAAATGCAGTATGTACCCTACATTACCCCCCCCCCCCCTTACAACGAAGAAACCAACTTACCAAGGTATCAATATTAAAAATCAGATTTAAAAAAAGTCAGATTGAGTGATAAATGACAAAATAACGTAACACAAGAAAATTTATTTTTGTAATAACATTATCCTTAATGCTAGTATATTGTTATATATCATTGATAAATTGAAATAAAATAGCATGTATATGTCTGATGCTAAGTTAATAAAAGTTGGCAATCATAATTGGATTAAGCTTCTTTAATAGCAAGCATGTGCTAAGTGAATATGAGTTCAAAATTATAATTGGATTGAGCTTCTCTAATAGGTAATTGATAAAAATAGCAAGCATGTGCTAAGTGAATATGAGTTCGCAATCATAATTGGATTGAGCTTCTCAAAAAGATGTTGCACCAGCTATAGCAGCTTTGGCTAAAGAAAAGCTGGCGAGACAATTAAAACAGGGAAAGGTTTTGCAATCATAATTGGATTGAGCTTCTCTAAAAGATGTCGCACCAGCTATAGCAGCTTTGGCTAAAGAAAAGCTGGCGAGACAATTAAAATAGTGAATAATTAATACATTGATACACTTGATAAGCTGGTTTTAAAAAAGTAGGGAGCAATATAGAGTACGTACCGTAACATGTACATAATAAAATAAGTAATAACAAGTCTTCTGAAAATCTAGTTTGATTCGTTTCTCGGTACTATCTTCATGGAGAAACCGAGGAATCCGTGTCTAGCGAAGATATCTATGGAACGGTCGACCTTTAGCTGGCTGTCTTCATTATGGACGTCGTCCGTCATCAGCGGTTAGCAGCACGAGCAGTTTGGTTCGGCCCCGTATTCTTGTCGCGACTGGAACAGCTGCCTAGAATGTCCATGGCATAATTTATTTAAAAATACTGTCAAGAGATATCAAACTTCAGTCTTCGCTATTAATTCTTGACAATTGTCTTCAACTCTCATGAGGCATACAACGCGTGAAGACGTTCGGGGTCACCAATATAGCGAAGAGGTTGTCCGTATATTCAACATGTGTAGCTGAACGAAAAAAGAAATTACAAGTGCTGGAGAGCAATTCGCGCTAGCAGTATACAAAGCCCCCAAAAAAGAGACATCTTTGAATCATCAAAGATTCATTATCTTCAATAAGTTAGTCGGCCAATCTAGTACTACCGAAATTCTACCAAGACTGCCACCAACATCCGAGGCATTACGTCAACATTCTTACAGAGCATTTCTCCAAATTCATGTTTGGCGAGAAGAAAACTTTGAAACAACGGAATGCAGAAAGGCAGAAAATTATATAAAATATTTCAAATAATAATTTTAGGTGGCCGCGGAGATCAGACGTTTTCAGATCATGTCTACAGTCTAACTATTATAATGTTTCCTCGTACACTTGGAAATATTTTTAATAACTCTTTAGTGGTAGAGTTCTTGGCTATGAGTTTTACTATAAAATTAAATGGAATAAGCCCAAACTGACATTATCACTTACAAATTAATTCATAGTATAAGGCAAGTATATTCCGAGTACGACCCAAAACTAATTTGTCTGGTGACTTAAAGTGTTCGAACCCACAAAGGTAATACTCTATAACCAAAACAAATTAGGCTCGGCTAGCTAGTTTTTTTAGGAGGCCAAGGGCCATGGGTAAGCGTAAACGACAATAAGGCTAAGGCGGCCAAGAGTGAATTAGTCGTAAGTAAGTAAGTTTCTCCAAAAAATTTGAAAAAAAATAAAAAAATTTTATCAAAAAAATGAATATTTTTTTCCCTTTTTGTAAAAATTTTGAGTTTTTAGTTTGCAAAAGTTCAAGCTTTGGGCGCCAGACCTTGTAGAAAGGTCAGAAAGGAAGATACGATACAGCACACACACCAGAGAAACCAGAATATAAAATAACAATAATTTAATAGTGAATTTAAAATTTGGTTAGGTTAGTAACGACAGTATGATTGATTTTGAAATCAATTAAATCTATAACATACACGATAAAGCTAAAAAGTTAGTACCACTTATCATTAAACTCAGTAACAATCGATGACTCTAGCGCTAAACAATTTTCTACACAAGGGAGACCATAAAGAATTTCCCAATTTTAACTGGACTATAATTAACAAACCCCAGTAAAGTTAAGCTGGGCAACAAAAATAATTCAAAAGAATATCCAACTAAATCACGCGATTCGAAACTTATAATTTCAGTTGTTCGAGCGTTGTGCGACAGAAAGGACAGGATTTAAATTACAGTTGTAAAAAAACTTTTGGTTAGTCCTTAAAAAAATATCACTTAGAACTGTCGCTAGGTATGACATGAGATAATAACTTGAAGGCTGAAATCTTAAATGCAGATATCGAATATTTATAGCAAAACAAAATAGTCGAGGTAAAATAAAACAATTTCTCGACAGGATAGACCAACGGAAGCAAACTTCCTACCGATATATTTTGCTAGAAATACTGAAAACACTGTAAATTTTAACGGCTAAATTTTAATTTAATTAGAAAATTTAACGCTGAAGTACTAGTAACCCTACCTTGCGGTTAACTTTACTAGAGCATGGAGTTTACACTGCAAAATGTACAGTACGGAGTAAAAAACACTACTATGAAAGTAACAACCAAGTAGCTATATATAATTTCAAATTGTTTAACACTAAGCACCATATACTCTTCAGTATAATCCCAACACTCAGAAAAATTCTGTTACTAAAATATCATATCACTAACCTAAGACATCAAACCATAAATATAGCATTAACTATAACATTTAAAAAATTTCAAAATTTCTCGTAGTAACCTTATATCTAAAATTCACTTATTAAAATTTAACAAAAAATTGGGACACACCGTACCCGAGTATATACACGATAAGGCTATAAGCACAGACAATTTATGTTGAGCAATAGGGCTCACACAGAGACAATTATATTGCCAAATGAACGTTCAAGTACAGCTGCACTTCAACATGTGACCACAAGGTCAATGATAAGGTACAAAATGCAAAATTGGAGTTAACCAAACGATATGCAAAATTGTCGGAGGTAGTAGCTGAGAGCTAATCTCCACACATGGCCTTATGGCAGTATCATACCTAAAACCACTAAAACATAAAAAAATCAGTGAAAAATTCGCTAATAATACTGTTACCCTCGGCTTATGGCCTTAAATTCGTACTTAACGAAAGATATAAACAGTAAAATGTACGAAATTAATCGCTAAACGCTTTCTAGTTTGAATGTAAGAATATATAGCACAATTTTGCTGACTTAATAAAATAATTCCTGCAGAGCAGTAGTTGCTATGAGAACCTAAGTAGTTGGTCAGAGGGATAAAGGTAGTAAAATAAATACACTTATCTTGAAATTAAGACTTGTAGTTGTCCAAAACCAGGAGGTACTCCAAGATACACGGCACGTGATGATTATTCAATATTGAACCGCAACAAGTTGGATCAACAGTGAAGTTGGCACTTTCGCAAAGTTAGGTTATAGCTTCTCGTCTGGGCTGCCGACAATATGACATAAACAAAATCCCCGCAGCTAACCACGTGACCTCGTTACCACGCTTCCATCACTGCACCAACGTTACCCAAAATGGCTTCCCAAATTAAACTCCAAAACTTTATCTTCCTACCGGAAATTCAGTTGCATCAAAACGGTCGATAAGGTTTGTCAAAATTATTTTCCAGGGTCTTGAATAACAGAAGGATAGGCCGTAGCCGTACAATAATACTTCAACTCGATTTACTGTTCAGTAAGGTACCATAAGTAGCCATTTGTAAAA
>OW386288.2:87699401-87701901 GCA_936432065.2 Rutpela maculata | reverse complement strand
TAGACAATAGACAATAGACAATAGACAATAGACAATAGAAAATAGACAATAGAAAATAGAAAATAGACAATAGACAATAGAAAATAGAAAATAGAAAATAGAAAATAGAAAATAGAAAATAGAAAATAGAAAATAGAAAATAGAAAATAGAAAATAGAAAATAGAAAATAGAAAATAGAAAATAGAAAATAGAAAATAGAAAATAGAAAATAGAAAATAGAAAATAGAAAATAGAAAATAGAAAATAGAAAATAGAAAATAGAAAATAGAAAATAGAAAATAGAAAATAGAAAATAGAAAATAGAAAATAGAAAATAGAAAATAGAAAATAGAAAATAGAAAATAGAAAATAGAAAATAGAAAATAGAAAATAGAAAATAGAAAATAGAAAATAGAAAATAGAAAATAGAAAATAGAAAATAGAAAATAGAAAATAGAAAATAGAAAATAGAAAATAGAAAATAGAAAATAGAAAATAGAAAATAGAAAATAGAAAATAGAAAATAGAAAATAGAAAATAGAAAATAGAAAATAGAAAATAGAAAATAGAAAATAGAAAATAGAAAATAGAAAATAGAAAATAGAAAATAGAAAATAGAAAATAGAAAATAGAAAATAGAAAATAGAAAATAGAAAATAGAAAATAGAAAATAGAAAATAGAAAATAGAAAATAGAAAATAGAAAATAGAAAATAGAAAATAGAAAATAGAAAATAGAAAATAGAAAATAGAAAATAGAAAATAGAAAATAGAAAATAGAAAATAGAAAATAGAAAATAGAAAATAGAAAATAGAAAATAGAAAATAGAAAATAGAAAATAGAAAATAGAAAATAGAAAATAGAAAATAGAAAATAGAAAATAGAAAATAGAAAATAGAAAATAGAAAATAGAAAATAGAAAATAGAAAATAGAAAATTAAAATTCAAATAAAATTCAAATAGAAATAGAAATAGAAATAGAAATAGAAATAGAAATAGAAATAGAAATAGAAATAGAAATAGAAATAGAAATAGAAATAGAAATAGAAATAGAAATAGAAATAGAAATAGAAATAGAAATAGAAATAGAAATAGAAATAGAAATAGAAATAGAAATAGAAATAGAAATAGAAATAGAAATAGAAATAGAAATAGAAATAGAAATAGAAATAGACATAGAGATAGAGATAGAGATAGAGATAGAGATAGAGATAGAAATAGAAATAGAAATAGAAATAGAAATAGAAATAGAAATAGAAATAGAAATAGAAATAGAAATAGAAATAGAAATAGAAATAGAAATAGAAATAGAAATAGAAATAGAAATAGAAATAGAAATAGAAATAGAAATAGAAATAGAAATAGAAATAGAAATAGAAATAGAAATAGAAATAGAAATAGAAATAGAAATAGAAATAGAAATAGAAATAGAAATAGAAATAGAAATAGAAATAGAAATAGAAATAGAAATAGAAATAGAAATAGAAATAGAAATAGAAATAGAAATAGAAATAGAAATAGAAATAGAAATAGAAATAGAAATAGAAATAGAAATAGAAATAGAAATAGAAATAGAAATAGAAATAGAAATAGAAATAGAAATAGAAATAGAAATAGAAATAGAAATAGAAATAGAAATAGAAATAGAAATAGAAATAGAAATAGAAATAGAAATAGAAATAGAAATAGAAATAGAAATAGAAATAGAAATAGAAATAGAAATAGAAATAGAAATAGAAATAGAAATAGAAATAGAAATAGAAATAGAAATAGAAACAGAAAAAAATCAAATCAAATCAAATCAAATAAAATAAAAATAGGAAATAGGAAATAGGAAATAGGAAATAGGAAATAGGAATTAGGAATTAGGAAATAGGAAATAGGAAATAGGAAATAGGAAATAGGAAATAGGAAATAGGAAATAGGAAATAGGAAATAGGAAATAGGAAATAGGAAATAGACAATAGACAATAGACAATAGACAATAGACAATAGAGAATAGAGAATAGAGAATAGAGAATAGAGAATAGAGAATAGAGAATAGAGAATAGAGAATAGAGAATAGAGAATAGAGAATAGAGAATAGAGAATAGAGAATAGAGAATAGAGAATAGAGAATAGAGAATAGAGAATAGAGAATAGAGAATAGAGAATAGAGAATAGAGAATAGAGAATAGAGAATAGAGAATAGAGAATAGACAATAGACAATAGACAATAGACAATAGACAATAGACAATAGACAATAGACAATAGACAATAGACAATAGACAATAGACAATAGAAAATAGAAAATAGACAATAGAAAATAGAAAATAGACAATAGAAAATAGAAAATAGAAAATAGAAAATAGAAAATAGAAAATAGAAAATAGAAAATAGAAAATAGAAAATAGAAAATAGAAAATAGAAAATAGAAAATAGAAAATAGAAAATAGAAAATAGAAAATAGAAAATAGAAAATAGAAAATAGAAAATAGAAAATAGAAAATAGAAAATAGAAAATAGAAAATAGAAAATAG
>OW386288.2:87516901-87694401 GCA_936432065.2 Rutpela maculata | reverse complement strand
CAATTATTTCCACATACAAAATTTTTCCGTTGTGAGTGACTTGGATAGAAAATCTGGATGTGGAAGTAGCAGCGGTTTTGTTAAATGATATATTAAGTGACATATTTTAAGTTGGATTTATTTATGATGAACTCCTTATGAGTTGCTCCGATAATTGATCACATATATTTCTTTTGCTGCTGTTGTCAATTTTACATGTATAATATATACTTATTGTTATTTTGCCGAATTTGGTGTTTTACTGTTGAATGTGAGTGAAAATCTAATCTGCCGATTTGACCTCTGGACATTTCCATTTCTTCACTGAGTATATCCCAGCTCTACTGCAACAGGCTGTGTTAAGAGGCTAGTGTGGGACCTTTGACTCACGTAAAAATTGTAAAGGTGGCGCTCGAATAAAACCGAAGTAGAGCTCAGCGTCAAAGTGACGCTTCCACTTGTTTATGCGCTAGGCAATTGGAAGAAACCACGTCACACTAGAAGCAAAAGATTACTTTCCGTTTAAAATAAAACTTTGCATGTTCTTTTTCAAACAAGTAATTTAATTTTTTTTTACTATTAGAATAGTTATAGAAAAAAATATGAAAAAAATATTGTGTGAAACTTGTGCGCGACATAACGGACGCTTTCGACTGTTTTTTTTTACTATCAGCGCCTCGTTAAAAACCTTCCTTCTCGTGTGCCAAAGTATAATTTCACGCAATAGTTAAACAAACAACGATTCTTTAAATGTCAGCTATGTTGTTGTATGCCCAAAAATAACAAATATTTCCCTGTCTTTCTCTATAATAAATTACCAGACAGTATCATAAACTTAGACTTTTCCAAGATCAAACATAAAATCAAACGCTACGGAACGTAGGGATGAGCGATATTCATCGATATTTAATGTTCTTCGATGATAAAGGGCAAAACATCGATTTTTTCAACATCGATCATGAACTGTATTAAAAGGAAGGCCTTCCATAGGATTGAAGAATATCTTCAGTTTAGTTTTAACACTATAGTTTTACTGAATTTTATTCTAATTTTATTATCAATGTATTTTACACGTCTGTTTGTTGTATTTTAAGCTATTGTTTTATCAAGTTAGTTTTCTTTCTTTTTTTTTATCTATTTATCTGTTTTTAATCTATTCTCCTGTACCAGTTGACTTGTACAAACATTTGTTTCTATTGACATGGAAATCATTATTATTATTATTATTATTTTGTTAAAAACCAGACACCCTTCTCTGTAGCACCGACCAATACAGAAGGGAGCTGGTAGTATCGGCAGTCACTCACTTAAGTGACTACTGGGTCCGGGAATCGTGTGCCCTGAGTAGACGTAACGAACCGAGGGCGCCTATGATCAGTACCACCAACTTAACAGTATGGTCTGGATAAAGTCGGCGGTGTTCGAAGAGCAAATCTCGATATTTTGTCCATTTATCCTCCTCCTTCAAGGCAATGTTGTTCTCCGCGGAAGTCGAGAACTCCACGACAAACATTGTCTTGAGCTAGTAGTCGAGGAGGACTAAGTCAGGCTTGTTGGCTTGTATTTGCCTGACGGTGGGAAACAAATAGTTCCAATAAATTAGACACTTCTCATTTCTCACAATGGACTCAATATTCCCCGGAGAGTAAGGCAGCACTTGTGTCTCGTCTATCCCATACAAGTGCCTTAACTGGTAATAAAGCACTCGTAATTAAGAAGGCAAAAGTCAGCCTTTCGGATAAGCCCAGGTTTTCTATATTTTTATTGAAAACTCCATGCATTGCTTATCTGTGTGAAGCTGCAGAAAGATGTTGTGTTCTGTAGCTTTAATTTGGGCTTTTTGCCGAGCAGGTTCCAACTCGGTGACAGAGTCACGATTTACCCGCTCGACGTCAAAGGAGAGACCAAGTTCATCGTCTGCTCTCCGTGGTGTCTTAAACAAAAAGGCTCTTACCCCATGCATTTGCATTGGGTAGCATTTTCGTGCTTTCATGCATTTTCATAGTCCCGGACCATGCAGAGGAGAGGATCCGAACTCCTGATGGCCTTACAGTCTCCATCCTATTATGGAGACTCTCCAAGCTCAAGAGTCCACGGCCTCCCCGATGTCACGGGAGGTACAGCGGACGATTTAGGATGCAAATTCCTATTGAGATGCATCTTTTTATGGGTTCCTACGTCGAGTTGACGCAACTCCTCTCAACTCCATTTTACTACTCCAAAGGTGTAGAGAAGGATCGGAAAGACAAACATGTTGGTAGCAGACACCTTATTTTTTCCGACAGTTCTGAAGATTCCTCTGTCGGAGTCGGTGCTGATACTTGCCACGGAGAGCGTTTTTCACTACTCACTTCTTGGGTGGAGCGTTGCTCGACACCCAAGTAAGTTCTCTCTCCGCCATCCAGAGGATGTAAGGTGCATAGTTCCCGCATCGTCCTCTCTTGAGATGGACCAATGCACATTTATCCAAGCTGAACTCCATACTGACAGCCTGCGTGTACTCCTGTACCACCCTGATGGGACTGGTGTAGGTCCCTGTGGCGATCAGTTCACTTGCTGGATAAATATAAGTCACACACCAAAAGCTTAAGTAACCAAGGAGGGGAATGAAAAACAAAACACATAGAATAACAATTTTTATCAAAAAATATAACATGTTTATTTAAAAATGTTAATTTAAAAACAACTTATTGGAATATATACATACATATATAAAAATTTTATTATTGAATTTTAACCCTGCTATAAATTGGTGACCCCGACGGAAATACGAATTTGGTACAAGAAATATGCAGACATTATTATTTTTCTAACAATGGGAACTTAAAGTACGACGAGAACAACAAGGCAGCGAAATTAAAAGGAAATCTTAATAATTATAAAGCAAAAGTTAAACGACAGCACGAAATAAAGAATCAAGCAAGAAATCTCTCTTAAAATTCTGGAAGATTGAAACTACAACTAGGCCTGATATTCCGCATGAGTCCAGATTCAGATTCGTAGACTTGGAACAATATTTTCCTAAATCAAAACTAGACGGCGAAGAGGCAAAACTTTATTTATCCGGTAAGTGAATTGTTTTGCCATTGATTATTATTTCTTCGTTATTAAAGGGAATCATGTCAGTCATTCAACGTTGACGTCTTTTAAAAAATCTCATTCAAAAACATAGCAAAAAGCATAATATATACAATCAATTAATCATTCAATCAATTAGTCATCGATTTATTATTTCTTTGTTTTAAAAATGGCACCACCAACAGATAATATTTTATTAGATGACATTCAAATTTCATCAGGTGCAGGGACATCTCATGGTAATTACGTCGCGACCATTAAATTACCACCTTTCTGGGTATCTAAACCAGAAATATGGTTTACTCAAATTGAGTCGCAATTTTCTATTCACAGGATTGTTAGCGATCGTAAAAAATACGATTATGTCATTGCCAGTTTACCCCCTGAAATTATTACCACGGTGTATGACGTTGTCACTAATCAGCCAGAAAAAGATCTATATGACAACTTAAAAAATATACTAATTTCTCGTTTGACCTCAAGCGAGGAAAAGCGGTTGGAGGACCTACTCTCTGGTTCCCAAATGGGAGACCAAAAACCATCCGATTTTTACCGATCAATGCTATCAACGGTCGGAGGTTCCCATGTGGTGAGCCAGGAGCTCCTGGTCAAGTTGTGGAAGCGGCGACTACCCAAAACAATCTTCATTGCAATTACGGCGTCGGGAAAAACTGAGATTAAGGAGTTAATCGACATTGCCGATCGTATATGGGAGTCGTGTCAGAATTCTATGACTTCCCTTACCTCGAATTCGATTTGTAACATCAATCCAACAGTTTCTACATCTAGTTTGATCGCAACATTTCAAGACACATTAAATCAAGTCTTACACAAACAAGAAATCTTTACATCTCAATTACTTGCTATTGAATCTCAAGTTTCTTCAATTCCTTCCACTACCCCTACAGTTTCTGGCACTTATTGCGATAGTTGTAGAAGTCGACTCGACTCAAGAAATCGCAGAGCCTCAAGGCCCCGTTCTAATAGTCGAAGTGGTACCAGCGTTAGATATAATCCTTCTAATGCCAAGGTTTGCTATTACCATCAACTTTATGGTCGTAAAGCATTTAAGTGTCTCGGAGATTGGTGCACGCCTCGTCTCTTTATATTTGATAATACTAATAAAATTGAATTCCTCACGGGCGCTGATTTATCAATTATACCTCGGAATCTATTATCGAATACTAGGAGAAACCCTGATGTAGTACTAACAGCAGCTAATGGTTCAGTTATAGATACCTTCGGGAAGAAATTTTTGAAAATCGATTTAAACTTACGTGGGTTATTTCCTTTCGTTTTTAATATAGCAGATATAAATATTGCCATTATCGGAGCAGACTTTTTAGCTCATTTTGGTTTAGTTGTTGATTTGAAACATAAATGTTTAATCGACAATATGACTAGTTTGTCAACGTATTTATTTTCAAACAATGGTCCGTTAAATTCTCCTAAGTTATTTAGCATATCAAATGAATTCACTGCATTACTTTTACAATTTCCTACTTTAATTAGCTCCCCAAATTACAATTTGCCAGTTAAACATTCAGTTGAGCATCACATTGTTACAGAAGGTCATTTACCTTTCTCACGCCCACGTAGGTTGGATAGCGTTAAATTCAAGATAGCACAGGACGAATTCATTAATATGGTAGAATTAGGTATTTGTGCACCTTCTTCTTCTTCCGTTTCCTCACCATTGCATATGGTTGAAAAAAAAGAAAGCTGCGACTGGAGACCTTGTGGGGACTATCGTCGTCTAAATTCAATTACTGTTCCTGACATATACCCGTTGCCCCACCTCCATGATTTTAACTCGCAGTTGTATAATTGTGTTATTTTTTTAAAAATAGATTTGGTACGTGCTTATCACCTGTCGCAAAAAGCGATTACTACTCCTTTCGGTTTGTTTGAATTTGGTCGTATGCCTTTCGGTTTACGTAACGCCGGTCAAACTTTCCAACGTTTCATGAACGAGGTTTTAGTAGGTTTACCCTCTATTTTCGTCTATTTAGATGACATCCTGATTGCAAGTAAATCTAGTTCGGAACATTTAGAGCACTTAATAGTATATTGTGTATTTAGGTGTGAAAGCAATACATTCCCGGACGACGATGCAAATTGTTGGCCGAGGCGCTAGCCGAGGCCAACAAGCATCGAAGTCCGGGAATGTGCTTTCACACCGAAGTACACATACTATTTTTTCTGAAATCACAATCAATATTATTATAAATTAAGGAATTTGTATTAATACATAACATTTCTTCATTGCAATCTAACTGCTTACTAATAAATGCAATCTTAATGTGAGTTGGTTTGTCTGCGTGTATTTATTTACTGTTTAAAATATACATAAAAACCCGTACGGGAATGTTACTTTCCCGGCCTAGGCCGGGAAAGTAACATTCCCGTACAGTTTTGTTGATTGTTGCTTGGCAACGGATCTTTTCCGGTCTGTTTTGTGATAGTTTCTTAGCAACGGACTAAAACACTGAAATTGTGCATTTTTCGATCTGAAATCGCGCCGAAAATTTAGATATTCCCGATCGATTTCAGAAAAAAACTTGTTTTTTAGAGGTTAGAATTGTACGGCATAAATATTAAACCGTCAAAATGCATATTAGGTGTCAGTCATTTGACATTTTTAGGACACAATATTTCTTCAGCTTGCATTTTACCTTCTTCTGAACGTTTTGATGTCATAAATAATTTTCCCTTACCTACTACAGTCAAACAACTTCAGCGTTTCATAGGTATGGTTAACTTTTATCATCGTTTCATACCTTCTTTCGTTGAAATATTAATTCCTTTACATGCACTTTGTACTAAATTACTGCATGATAAAGTTAAAATAATAAACGATTGGCCTACCGACTGTCTTGACAGTTTTTCCAAAGCCAAAGCTGCTATAGCTGGTGCAACCTTTTTAGCACATCCACGTTGTGATGACAGCTCGTTTTTATCGCTGACTGTTGATTGTTCTAATGTCTCTATGGGGGCAGTTCTTGAACAGCGCGATGACGAAGGTATTCTTGCCCCATTAGCCTTCTTTTCACGAAAGCTTACCTTGGCTCAGACCAAATATAGTTCCTTTGACAAGGAACTTCTTTCTTTATTTACAGCGATTAAACATTTCAGATTTTTACTTGAAGGTCGCACATTTATTTGCTTTACTGACCATAAACCTTTGGTCAAAGCATTATATACTAAAACTGAAAGATCTCCCGTGCAAACTAGACATTTAGAATTCATTGCTCAACTTGCCTCCGAAATCAGACATATCAAAGGGAAAAATAACATTGTTGCAGACACTTTATCACGCGAACATGATACGTCTTCTTTGCAACAATTCATTTCCCCAATCGTTACTCAAAAGTCTAACCTAGTTGATACTAACTTTGACTTAAATTTATTGAGCGAAGCTCAAAAAGACGATTCTGACCTTAAATTTTTATTATCAGATACTTCATCGAACACAAAGAGAACTTTTCATTTAAAGAAAATTAAAATTCCATATTCTGACAAGTTTATTTGGTGTGACGTTTCTCGCCCTAAACTTCGTCCTTATGTTTCTATCGTTTATAGACGAACAATTTTTGATATATTTCATGGTTTATCTCACCCTGGTATCAAAGCGACTAGAACATTAGTTTCTACACATTATTTTTGGCCTAAAATGACTTCAGATTATAATCTCTGGGCAAAAACTTGTATTAGTTGTCAAACTAATAAAGTGACAAGACATACGAGGAGCCCGATTACTGACTTCGATATACCTAAAGGACGATTCGATCACATACATATAGATTTAATAGGACCATTACCTCCTTCTAAAGGTTGTTCTTATATTCTCATTGTGATCGAACGTTTTACTAGATGGCCCGAGGCTTATCCACTGCAGGATATTACTGCGGAAACTGTAGCGCGTACGTTATTTCAGAATTATGTTTGTCGATTCGGTGTCCCTGTCACAGTGACAACTGACCAAGGCGTTCAATTTGAATCAAAACTGTTCAAAGAATTTTCAAAATTTTTGGGATTTCATAGGATTCGTACGACGCCATATCATCCTTCCTCGAATGGAATGATTGAACGGTTTAAAAAATCCCTTAAAACTGCTCTGAGAGCTAGGACTTCTACACCACATTGGGTAGATGAACTTCCTATCATACTATTAGCTCTCAGAACTATCCCTAAAGACGATTTGCAATGTTCTTCCGCAGAACTCGTTTTTGGTCAAACATTACGAATACCTTGTGATTTTTTTATTAAATCATATACTTGTCCGGATATTCCTTATTTTATTACTAAATTACGTACTTCATTTAATAATTTAACGTTCATTCCACCAGTTCACCACGTTAATTACAAATCATTTGTCAGCCCAGACATCTCGAATTGTAGTTTTGTTTTCGTTCGGAAAGAACGTTTTAAAAAATATTTTACTCCGCTGTACGATGGACCTTTTAAAGTGTTGTCCCGTACAGATAAATTGGTTACTTTTGTTAAAGGAACTAAAGCCGTCACGGTAAACATTGACAGGATTAAACCAGCAAATTTATTATCTGACAAATGAGATGTCACTCCACCTTTGATTAAGAAAGTTCGTTTTGCTATTGACGAATTGAATGACTGACTGATCTTTTTCTTAGCGGGGGAGTAGTGTGGCGATCAGTTCACTTGCTGGGTAAATATAAGTCACACACCAGAAGCTTAAGTAACCAAGGAGAGGAATGAAAAACAAAATACATAAGAATAACAATTTTTATCAAAAAATATAACATGTTTATTTAAAAATGTTAATTTAAAAACAACTTATTGGAATATATACATATATATATATAAAAATTTTATTATTGAATTTTAACCCTGCTATAGTCCCTCTCTCCTGAGGCATAAAGTTTAAAGTCATCCATATAGAACAGATGCCTTCAAGACAATGTTGTTCTAAGCGGGAGCAGAGAACTCCACTACAAACATTGTCTTAAGTTGGTGGTCGAGGTGGACTACGTCAGACTAGTTGGCTTGTATTTGCCTGATGGTGGGAAACAGGTAGTTCCAATAAATTAGGCACTTCTCATTTCCACAACGGACTCAATATCCCCCGGAGCATAAGGCAGCATTGGTGTCTCGTCTATCCCATACGAGTGCTTTAAGTGATAATAAAGCACTCGTAATGCTCCGTCGTGCCTCTGGACATACGCCGAGACTGCATATGTCGATAAGCCGACAACAAGTACATTAAAGTCTCTGGCGCCCTGCGCCAGTCCCTGCAGCTGATATCAGGGACCTCTTTACCTATGACACGATATAGCAGGGTTAAAATTCAATAATAAAATTTATATATATATATATGTATATATTCCAATAAGTTGTTTTTAAATTAACATTTTTAAATAAAAATATTGTTATATTTTTTGATAAAAATTGTTATTCTTATGTATTTTGTTTTTCATTCCCCTCGGTTACTTAAGCTTCTGGTGTGTGACTTATATTTACCCAGCAAGTGAACTGATCGCCACACTACTCCCCCGCTAAGAAAAAAATCAGTCAGTCATTCAATTCGTCAATAGCAAAAGTAACCAATTTATCTGTACGGGACAACACTTTAAAAAGTCCATCGTACAGCGGAGTAAAATATTTTTTAAAACGTTCTTTCCGAACGAAAACAAAACTACAATTCGAGATGTCTGGGCTGACAAATGATTTGTAATTAACGTGGTGAACTGGTGGAATGAACGTTAAATTATTAAATGAAGTACGTAATTTAGTAATAAAATAAGGAATATCCGGACAAGTATATGATTTAATAAAAAATTCACCAGGTATTCGTAATGTTTGACCAAAAACGAGTTCTGCGGAAGAACATTACAAATCGTCTTTAGGGATAGTTCTGAGAGCTAATAGTATGATAGGAAGTTCATCTACCCAATGTGGTGTAGAAGTCCTAGCTCTCAGAGCAGTTTTAAGGGATTTATTAAACCGTTCAATCATCCCATTCGAGGAAGGATGATATGGCGTCGTACGAATCCTATGAAATCCCAAAAATTTTGAAAATTTTTTGAACAGTTTTGATTCAAATTGAACGCCTTGGTCGGTTGTCACTATGACAGGGACACCGAATCGACGAACATAATTCTGAAATAACATACGCGCTGCAGTTTCCGCAATAATATCCTGCAGTGGATAAGCCTCGGGCCATCTAGTAAAACGTTCGATCACAGTGAGAATATAAGAACAACCTTTAGAAGGAGGTAATGGTCCTATTAAATCTATATGTATGTGATCGAATCGTCCTTTAGGTATATCGAAGTCAGTAATCGGGCTCCTCGTATGTCTTGTCACTTTATTAGTTTGACAACTAATACAAGTTTTTGCCCAGAGATTATAATCTGAAGTCATTTTAGGCCAAAAATAATGTGTAGAAACTAATGTTCTAGTCGCTTTGATACCAGGGTGAGATAAACCATGAAATATATCAAAAATTGTTCGTCTATAAACGATAGAAACATAAGGACGAAGTTTAGGGCGAGAAACGTCACACCAAATAAACTTGTCAGAATATGGAATTTTAATTTTCTTTAAATGAAAAGTTCTCTTTGTGTTCTATGAAGTATCTGATAATAAAAATTTAAGGTCAGAATCATCTTTTTGAGCTTTGCTCAATAAATTTAAGTCAAAGTTAGTATCAACTAGGTTAGACTTTTGAGTAACGATTGGGGAAATGAATTGTTGCAAAGAAGACGTATCATGTTCGCGTGATAAAGTGTCTGCAACAATGTTATTTTTCCCTTTGATATGTCTGATTTCGCAGGCAAATTGAGCAATGAATTCTAAATGTCTAGTTTGCCTGGGAGATCTTTCAGTTTTAGTGAATAATGCTTTGACCAAAGGTTTATGGTCAGTAAAGCAAATAAATGTGCGACCTTCAAGTAAAAATCTGAAATGTTTAATCGCTGTAAATAAAGAAAGAAGTTCCTTGTCAAAGGAACTATATTTGGTCTGTGCCAAGGTAAGCTTTCGTGAAAAGAAGGCTAATTTGTCATCGCGCTGTTCAAGAACAGCCCCCATAGAGACATTGGAACAATCAACAGTTAGCGATAAAAACGAGCTATCATCACAACGTGGATGTGCTAAAAAGGTTGCACCAGCTACAGCAGCTTTGGCTTTGGAAAAACTGTCAAGACAGTCGGTAGGCCAATCGTTTATTATTTTAACTTTATCATGAAGTAATTTAGTACAAAGTGCATGTAAAGGAATTAATATTTCAGCGAAAGAAGGTATGAAACGATGATAAAAGTTAACCATACCTATGAAACGCTGAAGTTGTTTGACTGTAGTAGGTAAGGGATAGTTATTAAGGTACCAAGGGTGTTATAAGGATAATAACGCACCGAGGTCGGCAGTGTACAATCCCGAGGGCCTCTGGCTCGAGGGAATGTACGTCGACCGAGGGCGTCATTATCCTATAACACCCGTGGTGCCTTCAACGTTTAATGTCCTGCAAGTCTGTTATTTAATTCGAATTTTTTTTTTTGACATTTACGATTTATTAATTTGACATCTATTATGTTCAGAACGATTCACATCAATACGTTCAGAAGAAGGTAAAATGCCGGCTGAAGAAATATTGTGTCCTAAAAATGTCAAATGACTGACACCTAATATGCATTTTGACGGCTTAATATTTATGCCGTACAATTCTAACCTCTGAAAAACAAGTTTTAAGTGCTCTAAATTTTCCGAACTAGATTTACTTGCAATCCGGATGTCATCTAAATAGACGAAAATAAAGGGTAAACCTACTAAAACTACGTTCATGAAACGTTGGAAAGTTTGACCGGCGTTACGTAAACCGAAAGGCATACGACCAAATTCAAACAAACCGAAAGGAGTAGTAATCGCTGTTTTAAAAATGTCGCTTTTTGCGACAGGTATCTGGTGATAAGCACGTAACAAATCTATTTTTGAAAAAATAACACAATTATACAACTGCGAGTTAAAATCATGGAGGTGGCTCAACGGGTATCTGTCAGGAACAGTAATTGAATTTAGACGACGATAGTCCCCACAAGGTCTCCAGTCGCAGCTTTCTTTTTTTTCAACCATATGCAATGGTGAGGAAATGGAAGAAGAAGAAGGTGCACAAATACCTAATTCTACCATATTATTGAATTCGTCCTGTGCTATCTTGAATTTAACGCTATCCAACCTACGTGGGCGTGAGAAAGGTAAATGACCTTCTGTAACAATGTGATGCTCAACTGAATGTTTAACTGGCAAATTGTAATTTGGGGAGCTAATTAAAGTAGGAAATTGTAAAAGTAATGCAGTGAATTCATTTGATATGCTAAATAACTTAGGAGAATGTAACGGACCATTGTTTGAAAATAAATACGTTGACAAACTAGTCATATTGTCGATTAAACATTTATGTTTCAAATCAACAACTAAACCAAAATGAGCTAAAATGTCTGCTCCGATAATGGCGATATTTATATCTGCTATATTAAAAACGAAAGGAAATAACCTACGTTAGTTTAAATCGATTTTCAAAAATTTCTTCCCGAAGGTATCTATAACTGAACCATTAGCTGCTGTTAGTACTACATCAGGGTTTCTCCTAGTATTCGTTAATAGATTCCGAGGTATAATTGATAAATCAGCGCCCGTGTCAATGAGGAATTCAATTTTATTAGTATTATCAAATATAAAGAGACGAGGTTTACTATTCGAAATTTTAACGTCAGTTGTCAAAATATTATTGACATTTAGTCACCTCTGATTGTCGGTTTTGACATCTTTGGCGAACGTGCACCAATCTCCGAGACACTTAAATGCTTTACGACCATAAAGTTGATGGTAATAGCAAACCTTGGCATTAGAAGGATTATATCTAACGCTGGTACCACTTCGACGATTAGAACGGGGCCTTGAGCCTCTGCGATTTCTTGAGTCGAGTCGACTTCTACAACTATTGCAATAAGTGCCAGAAACTGTAGGGGTAGTGGAAGGAATTGAAGAAACTTTAGATTCAATAGCAAGTAATTGAGATGTAAAGATTTCCTGTTTGTGTAAGACTTGATTTAACGTGTCTTGAAATGTTGCGATCAAACTAGATGTAGAAACTGTTGGATTGATGTTACAAATCGAATTCGAGATAAGGGAAGTCATAGAATTCTGACACGACTCCCATATATGATCGGCAATGTCGATTAACTCCTTAATCTCAGTTTTTCCCGACGCCGTAATTGCAATGAAGATTGTTTTTGGTAGTCGCCGCTTCCACAACTTGACCAGGAGCTCCTGGCTCACCACATGGGAACCTCCGACCGTTGATAGCATTGATCGGTAAAAATCTGATGGTTTTTGGTCTACCATCTGGGAACCAGAGAGTAGGTCCTCCAACTGCTTTTCCTCGCTTGAGGTCAAACGAGAAATTAGTATATTTTTCAAGTTGTCATATAGATCTTTTTCTGGCTGATTAGTGACAACGTCATACACCGTGGTAATAATTTCAGGGGGTAAACTGGCAATGACATAATCGTATTTTTTACGATCGCTAACAATCCTGTGAATAGAAAATTGCGACTCAATTTGAGTAAACCATATTTCTGGTTTAGATACCCAGAAAGGTGGTAATTTAATGGTCGCGACGTAATTACCATGAGATGTCCCTGCACCTGATGAAATTTGAATGTCATCTAATAAAATATTATCTGTTGGTGGTGCCATTTTTAAAACAAAGAAATAATAAATCGATGACTGATTGATTGAATGATTAATTGATTGTATATATTATGCTTTTTGCTATGTTTTTAAATGAGATTTTTTAAAGACGTCAACGTTGAATGACTGACATGATTCCCTTTAATAACGAAGAATAAATGATCAATGGCAAAACAATTCACTTACCGGATAAATAAAGTTTTGCCTCTTCGCCGTCTAGTTGATTTAGGAGAATATTGTTCCAAGTCTACGAATCTGAATCTGGACTCATGCGGAATATCAGGCCTAGTTGTAGTTTTAATCTTCCAGGATTTTAAGAGAGATTCCTTGCTTGATTCTTTATTTTGTGCTGTCGTTTAACTTTTGCTTTATAATCATTAAAATTTCCTTTTAATTTCGTTGCCTTGTTGTCCTCGTCGTACTTTAAGTTCCCATTGTTAGAAAAATAATAATGTCTGCATATTTCTTGTACCAAATTCGTATCACGTCGGGGTCACCAATTTATAGCAGGGTTAAAATTCAATAATAAAATTTTTATATATATATGTATATATGTTATATAATACTACACGCTATCTTATTGCGACTTAGCCATAATAAACCTTCACAGGTATATCGTATTTCACGATAACAGCTTCTCTTATTAATTGCTTATCTTCAAGATATCATATTACACCTTTGTTTCTCATAACTTGTGCAGACTGCAGAACTGCAATTCCTTTGTTATATATTTTGCTTACTCAGGTTCTGTATGTTATAAATATGACTAAACACGCTTTGTTGAATCAGTTATTAAAACTCACTTAGAATGAAACACTTCTAATTATTGTATTATTCCTTCTCCAAGAGCCAACGTTGGCTCCATTAAATAAATAAACCTTTTTTAAAAAGTCATTCATGTGAACCGTGATCTAACATTGGCGCAGTCGGTAGGATCCGTAAACATCATCAGAACAAGAAGCCTAACTGGTAGTGAAGCGCAAAAGAACAAGGACAACATCTGCAGAAGGTGCCTAACTAGTGCGTGTACATCTGCAAGAACAAGGAGACCTTCCTCACTGGTGGTGGCGGATCCCAATCCCTTGACGGACGAAGAACCTACTCATGGAGATGAAATTAATGTAAGTCATTTTTAAGAATCATCTCCTTATTTCATTTTACAATTACTATTTCTCACAATTATTTACGTGTATTATACCGCTAATACACTCGGCAAACAAGCCAGTTCTATTATCAAAGAAATCCTGTACAAGCTACAACGCAACAATTTTAATTTTAAGTTATTTATTTTCGTATTCACGAAACGACTGTGTATTATACAGTTAATACACAATTTATTAACGTACGCAACATAACAAACAATTTTAATTTAATTCTCGTATCATACTGCTGATACGCAGACAATTATTTTAGTTCAAAAATCTTTAAATAAAAAAGCAAAATGCCTGATAGAGCTCAACCAGAGACTGTTCAACCAGTGCCACTGGCACCAGCCGAACAACAACAACAACAACAACCACAACAAATTGAGCCTTACAAGCTCTCTGAAATTTTTTCACTAATACCAGAATTCGATGGCAACGCCATAAATTTACAGACATTCCTAAACTCGTGCTCCTGTGCACAAAGTATGGCAATTCATGACCAAAAAATTCTATTAACCATGCACATCAAAAATAAATTAAAAGGCAGAGCCGCCGAACTTATAAATTCACGCAACCCTAGCACATGGCCAGAAATAAAGGCACTACTAGAAACTCACTTCGGAGACTCCCGAGATTTAACGTCCCTAATTCAGGACCTACAACGAATTCACCAATTACCTAGTGAATCCGCCTTAACATTCGTTTCGCGTTTACAAACGCACAATGCGAAAATGCACGCTGCAGTGCAAAAACAAAATTTAACTTCAGAGCAAAGAACCGCGCAAACAAACTTGATCGAAACTATGACATTAAATAATTTGTTAACGGGTCTAGAACCAAATCTAGGCAGAATAATACGTGCCAGTAACCCTCCTTCTATAATGAACGCGATTATTAGAATTCGTAGAGAGCTACAACTCTCTTATTTTGAACAGCAAAAATTCCCAAAAAATAGTCCAGTCAAAAATCCAGTAATTCAACAAAAGCGACCACAAGGTCCCAATTTGCAACAAAAGTTTTGTTCCTTCTGTAAACGGAATGGACATGTAATAAGCGAATGCCGCACAAGGCAACAGTCTCAAAACTTCCAGAGACCAAGTTTCCAAGGAAACCCAAACTCACAAAATTTTTCTCATCAAAACTTCGCACAACCTAGTAATAATCAATTTAGTCAGAGGACATTCCCTCAAAATAATCAGCCAAATCAATCACAGCAAAACAGGCCCTCAGCCATAAGGCCGAACCCTAATTTTATGCAACAGCGACCATCAGCTATCCAACCTAACCCAAATTTTAATCGCTTTAACCAGCAAAAAGCTCATCATTTGAATTACGAACCTTATGACAATTATGACAATCAATGTAACTATAATCAATGTAACGACTACTCTTTCGACGATTATCAAAGTTACCAAAGTCAAAATGAATCGTACGAAAATTTCCAGGAGAATTATACTGCTAATTCTCAGAACGAGCAATACGAGGATTATACTGCTAATCCTCAGGATTTTCGTTTAGATCCGGAGTACCCCACGGATACTCCGACACAACAAATAGACCAATTCGACCAAATATCGAACCAAATACAAACAATGAATCTCAACGACAGTTTCGATCCAATGCTGAACTTCCCAGAACAAACGTTCATGTAAATACGCTTTCTCACACCTTATTAACCGTAAATTCAAAAAATCTTTATTACATCAAAGATGCAACCGGCAAATTTAAAATTCTTATTGATACAGGCGCAGGTATATCAATTTTTAAACCTAAAACAGCTGAAAATTATAGACGTAGATCTCCCGAAAATGTAATTATACAGGGTATTACTGATCAAAAAATTTATATCAACGAATCTGTTCTAATCCCATTCTCAGACGAGTCACACAAGGTTTATATCTATAATCTAGATATAGATTTTGATGGACTACTAGGCGCAGACTTTTTAGAACATTACGAATGCCGAGTAGATTTTAAAAATAAACAACTAGTCACAAATTTTAAAACCGTACCATTATTTAAGGTTACGGAAGAAACTACGGTAAATTTACCTTTACAACCAACTATCAATTCCGATACAAAAAATTCAAATTTAAGCAACATCAAAAATTTAATTTCTATTGAACCTCGCATGGAAAAAATTTGTAAATTAAAATGCAATCTGCAAAATACCGAGGCTATACTGTTAGCCCAAGAAATTGAAAAAGTACGCTTACCAAATGCTATTGTCAAAATCGATAACAATGGAGAATTTTTAACCTCAATTATAAACGCGAATGCAATACCAAAAACGGTAAATTTTTCTAACATAAAACTAGAGCCAGTACAAAAATTCAAATCAATTTTCAATTTAAACACTCAAAATTCTGACTCACACCTACAGACGGACAGATCCTTCGAAATTAGGAACGAATTGCGCTTGGATCATCTAAACGAAGAAGAGGCCGAAATAGTAACGCAGCTTTGTTTAGACTTTCAAGATATATTCTATTTGGAAGGAGACAATTTAACTTTTACTAACGAAATTAAGCATTCCATTGACACGAACGATTCAAAACCGGTTTTTACAAAATCATATCGCTACCCTCATATTCATAAAGAGGAAGTCAAAACACAAGTCTCTAATATGCTTGATCAAGGCATCATTAGACCTTCGATTTCTCCCTGGTCCTCTCCAGTTTGGGTTGTACCTAAAAAACTCGACGCCTCCGGTAAACAAAAATGGCGAGTTGTAGTGGACTACAGAAAACTTAACGAACTGACTATTGACGATAAATACCCGCTACCCAATATTTCCGACCTCCTCGATCAATTAGGCAAATGTCAATATTTTACAACTTTGGACTTAGCCTCCGGATTTCACCAAATCGAGATTGATGCGAAAGATATTCAGAAAACTGCTTTCACAGTTGAAAATGGTCATTTTGAATTCGTAAGAATGCCTTTTGGACTTAAGAATGCTCCATCAACATTTCAAAGAGTGATGGATAACATTTTATTAGGTATCCAAAATGAACGATGTCTCGTCTATATGGACGATATTATTGTTTACTCCCCTACTATTCACGAGCATATTTCTCGATTAACGGAAGTTTTCAAACGATTACAGAAAGCCAATCTCAAAATTCAACCCGACAAATGCGAGTTTCTCCGCAAAGAAGTCGCTTATTTAGGACATCTCATTACAAAAGACGGCGTAAAACCGAATCCTTCGAAAGTTGACGCTATTCTAAATTTCCCTCAACCAAAAAATCAAAAAGAAATTAAATCATTTCTAGGCTTAGCCGGATACTATAGGCGCTTTATCCCCAATTTCTCCAAGATTACCAAGCCTTTAACAAAACTCTTACAGAAAGACATACCATTTCTCTTCGACAATGATTGTATAAAATCTTTTCAAGATTTGAAACAAACATTAACGACAACTCCGATATTAATCTACCCTAATTTTGATGAACCTTTCGTTCTAACCACTGATGCGAGCGCATTTGCCGTCGGCTCAGTGCTGAGCCAGGGGCCCATTGGCAAAGATTTACCCATTGCCTATGCTTCTAGAACCTTGTGCAGTGCAGAAACTAAGTATTCAACGATTGAACGCGAGCTTTTATCGATAGTATGGAGTGTAAAGCACTTTAGACCCTATCTGTACGGTAGAAAGTTCAAGCTTGTAACCGACCACAGACCACTCACCTGGTTATTCTCTATAAAAGACCCAGGAAGTAGACTTGCTCGTTGGCGACTCAAATTAGAAGAGTACGATTACGAAATAATTTATAAACCCGGCAAAATCAATAAGAACGCGGATGCACTTTCCAGAATCAAAATTAATCATTTTTCTGAATGTTCCAAATTCTATTCAAAGGTTCTAGCCGCGAATGACGAAGAGTCAGACGACGACGAAAACCCAGATAATAACGAAATCACTAACGAACAGATTTCCCAAGAATTTGAAACTTTCGCCAACTTATATAAAACAACATCTTTAATTGACTATTCGAAAATCAAAGCCTCGAACAAACAACTTTTGTATCGAGAACATAAAGATATTATAACCTTTTTCCAACAAAACAACTTACAAGACCTACATCACAAAATTATCAAGGACATATTCGAAGAAAACCCCGAATTTTATAACGATAAAATCAATATTGTATCAAGCAAAACAGTCAGACATAGGAGATATTTTATCATCCCTCTACCTTCTGATATCGAATCTGTAATTGAACATCTATTTTTGGTACTATTTAAAAATCAAGATGTTCTAGATCTCTCTAAGACATACTTTGTCGAAAATAATTTAGACCTCCCCATACTTGAAATCCTATCATTCATTTTTGCGGAAAAAGACTTAAAAGTAGTAATTTGTCAAGATATCGTCAGAACTGCCGACGAAGACGAAATTCCAATTATATTGGAGCAAAATCATTTTGGTAAAAATAATCTACACCGCGGAATAAACGAAACTATTCGAAGAATTAGAGAAAAATACACTTGGCAAGGTCTAACTAAAGACGTTGAAAATTTTATAAAAAATTGCGAAACTTGCCAAAAAACTAAAGTATGCCGGAAAAACCTTAACAACCCTCTAGTAGTCACAGAAACCCCAAGAACACCATTCGAAAGAATTAATATCGATTTATTTGAATTCCCAACTCGAAATTACGCTTTAACTATTCGCGACGAGTTAACTAAATTTACACAAGCCTATGCAGTCCCGGACAAATCCGCAAAATCCGTCGTAAATACCTTGTTGTTATACTTTCAACATTACGGTACACCGCTAAGAATCCATTGCGATTACGGTGGCGAATTTGACAACCGCTTGCTCAAAGATCTCTGCACCCTCTACGACATAAAATTAACTTATTCAAGCGTAGGACATCCCCAATCGAACGGATCCATAGAAAGATTTCATGCTACTTTAGCCGAAATGATAAGAATCCACAAAACTGAAAACCCAAACGAACATCCTTTCACGATTTTACCATATGCAGTAATATGCTATAACAATTCGGTAAATAAAACACACGGTTTTACCCCATATGAACTTATCTTTGGTCATACATCTAACAGACCACCCGAAACCTTGTACAACCAAAAAGAATTAATAACTAAATACGTTAGAGATTTAAACAATAGAATATCCCACTACTATAAAATAGCCCGTAGTCGAACACAATCTCAAAAAGAGAAAGCAAAAGTTCGCTTCGACAGAAATATTCCCCAAAAACGACCTGAATACAAAATAGGTGACTTAGTTTATGTAAAAGAATCACAAATTAAGAACAAACTACAAAACAAATTTAACGGTCCCTTTAAAATAAAAGAAATTTTTCAAAATTCTGCTACCCTATTAAATCTCGAAACAAAACAAGAAACTAAAGTAAATTTTGATAGAATGAAACCATATACTGAAAATTAAATTTATTTTCAGGTTTCTCCTGCTGTTCGGATCAGCACTCTGTCAATACAAAATTACCCCGATCAATAACACTGTTGGTGTATACTATCACCAAGACACGGACATCGTGGTGACAAATGACAAATGGACTCTGCTAGTGCATAAAAATATTTCATCCCTCAAACTAGCTTTTGACAAAAACCAAAATAATTTAGACAGAATCTTGAACACTCTTGATGGTGCTGACCAAAAATCAATCCTGTTTAGAAGCGAAGTCGAAACAGAGTTTAACCTTTTAATGCAAATAGCTAGTTCGATAAAAACGAAATTTGACGAAGTCTTTTCAGACACAAAGAGATATAAACGCGGAATACTTAACGGTTTCGGAACAATATTCAAATCAATTACCGGAAACTTAGACGCCGAAGATGGCGAGTACTACACTAACTGTATAAATAAATTAAATAATGACGAACATCAATTAGAAAACTTAATCAAAAATCAAATCTCAGTTACAACTTCTGTTATCAAAAATTTCAACTCAACTATACAAAAATTACAAATTGATGAGGAAACATTTAACAAAGATATCAAAGAAATCGAGCACACAATTCAAACTATGACTCAAACGATCCAAGCTGCCGAAATAAAACTAAAATTTTTATACATTTCCGAACAACTAATGGCCAGCTATTTGTACATCGAAGACAATCTAAACGATATTTTAAATTCAATAACATTCGCCAGATTAGGAATTATTCATTCATCAATCATAACACCTGATCACTTAGTAACGGCGTTACAAGAGATTTCACAGAGTTTGCGAAGGAACAATTTACCTCTTCCAATTAAACTATCAGCAGTTGCTCAATATCTGGATATTATTGAACTAAAAGCTTTTCAACTAGATTCTAATTTAATATTTGTTTTAACAATACCTCTCATTGAACCTCAAAATTACAACACCTTTCGTCTGTACCCTATACCCATACTTGATAACAGAACTGGTCTACATCACTTTTTATCTATTTCACAAAAGTTTATCGCGAGAGACGATGATTCTTTAATGTACATACCTATACAAAATTTGAAAGAATGCAAATCACTTTATTTTGGAACCAAACTATGTTCGAACCTGTTTGCATATCCTATCGACCAAAATGCCATTTGTGAAGCTAGAATATTAAAACCATTGCCGAAACTCCCAGAAAATTGTCAAACTTCCTTCATCATTAGTCAAGGATACAACGTCCAAGAACTTGAAGACAACACATGGCTAGTGATTAATTCCGAACCACTTCACATTACCATCAACTGCCCGAAGAGAGAATCCATAACAGAGCTAATTAACAAAAATTCCATCATAAAACTACAACCAGGATGTTACGCCTATGCAGGCATTACTCGAATACAAGCCAGTGCTAAAGACTTTTCCGAAATTAAGGACAATTCACATCCAATCCAAATTCCTTTTGAATGCTGCAATCACATGCCCGACAAAATCGAAATTCCAAAATTAAAACCGCTTAAATTAAACAGTCTCGACGTAGAAGATTTAGATATTGCTAAAAACAAACTAGAGCAATATTCCAAAGACCTAGACGACCTTATAAACGAACCTTTTGTGACCAAACATGTATCTTGGTTCACATACTTCATAATCACTCTCATCATCCTATTAGTTCTACTTTACATAACTTGTAAATGCAGAAGAAGAAGATGTGGAGCATTGCGAATCCAACCCTCAACGGATAACCCTCCTTCACCTCCTTCAGAGCGAAGCAGAGTATTTACCAAATTTCCTAGACTGATCCCTCCAAGAAAGCGACCCGGTATTAGACCTCAAGAAGAAGAGGACATCGAGTTAACATAGACTTTCATGTGGAGTTTTACCCTTGTCTATTAATTTAGACTATTGTATTTTATCCTTATTACGTTATGTAATGTTTTATTATCGCTTACCAATTTTAACTTTTACAGTATTTTATTATTTTGCTTTGTATTCATTCAACATTGTTTCAATTTATTTTTGCATTATATTCATTTAACGTTTTAACAATTTTCAAAAGTTGCTGCATAACATCAACTTTTTTATTAAGGGGGAAGTTGTTATATAATACTACACGCTATCTTATTGCGACTTAGCCATAATAAACCTTCACAGGTATATCGTATTTCACGATAACAGCTTCTCTTATTAATTGCTTATCTTCAAGATATCATATTACACCTTTGTTTCTCATAACTTGTGCAGACTGCAGAACTGCAATTCCTTTGTTATATATTTTGCTTACTCAGGTTCTGTATGTTATAAATATGACTAAACACGCTTTGTTGAATCAGTTATTAAAACTCACTTAGAATGAAACACTTCTAATTATTGTATTATTCCTTTTCCAAGAGCCAACGTTGGCTCCATTAAATAAATAAACCTTTTTTAAAAAGTCATTCATGTGAACCGTGATCTAACATATATTCCAATAAGTTGTTTTTAAATTAACATTATTAAATAAACATGTTATATTTTTTAATAAAAATTGTTATTCTTATGTATTTTGTTTTTCATTCCCCTCCTTGGTTACTTAAGCTTCTGGTGTGTGACTTATATTTACCCAGCAAGTGAACTGATCGCCACCCACACACGACTTCGATAAATGAGAGTGTTGAATACACCATCCTGGCAAGCCATTATGAATGGAGGGGATCCGAACTCCTGATAATCTTACAGACTCCATCCAGAACAACCCAAGAAACACACAATGGTATATTTATAGTGTAATATATGTATATAAGGTATATTTTTGGTATAAAGTTATGTTTGGTATATATGACCAATATTTTTATACGTAGTGGTTATCACATTTCTTCACCTTAATTGAAAATCTCATTTTTGTTAATTTAAATGAAGGAAGCATACAGTATTGACATTTAATTCTTGTTTAATATTAGGTTTTCAATCAATCTTAAGAGATTGTCACTCATAGTCTCGCCTCTACGTTTAATATACGTCATACTGATATGAATACAAATCTCCTATTTACTTATTTAATAAAGTCAAATACCGCAGAGATGTTCACTTGGCTAATACGAGAGGCAAACATAAATTACAAATACCTCAACATAAATCTTCCTCCTTCAAAAAAGCCTTCACGTATACCATATCAAAAACTCTAAATTCAATACCTTTAGATTTCACTAAATTATCTTTTAGGAATTTTAAGTTGAAGTTATCTGAACTCTTGCTATCTGGTCAGTTCATTGTGTAAAGTTATAGGGTAGTACATTTTATTAATTTATAAATTTATTTTTCTTGTGATGTTATTAGTGAAAGTTATATTAGTCCATTTATTGTCTTATTTGTTTTTGTTTCACACATTTTTCTTTTTTTTATGCATATCAGCTAGTTGTTGGATGTATTTATTTAAGTTAAACTTAGTTTAGATAAAAGGTTAAGTGGTGCGAGCTACTGAACTTCGGCTTTTAAGAAACCGGTATATATATATGTTATATAAAATTATACGCTTATTACCAAGACTTAGCCATAACAAACCTTCACAGGTATATCATATTACATGATAACGACTTCTCTTATTAATTGCTTATCTTAGAGATATTATGTTTCACCTTTGTTTCTCACATTTTATGATGACTGTCGAATTGCATTTCCTTTGTTCTATATTTTGCTTACTCAGGTTCTGAATGTTATAAATACGACTAAACACGCTTTGTTAAATCAGTTATTAAACTCAGTTAGAATGCAACACTTCTAATTTATCATTATATTCCTTCTCCAAGAGCCAACGTTGGCTCCATGTAACTAAATAAAAGTTTTTAAAAAGTCATTCATGTGAACCGTGATCTAACATTGGTGCAGTCGGTAGGATCCGTAAACATCATCAGAACAAGAAGCCTAACTGGTAGTGAAGCGTAAGAGAACAAGGAGAACATCTGCAGAAGGTGCCTAACTAGTGCGCGTACATCTACGAGAACAAGGAGACCTTCCTCACTGGTGGTGGCGGATCCCAATCCCTTGACGGACGAAGAACCTACCCATGGAAACGAAACTAACGTAAGTCATTTTAAGAATCATCTCGTACCATTTTATTATTTTATTATTTTTCGCAACTTATTTTATTAAAAGTGTATTATACTGCTAATACACTCGGCGCACAAAGCCAGTTCTCTTGTCAAAGTGAATCCATTCCTTTACAAACGCAACGAAACAAGTTCATTTAATTTTAAGTCTATTTATTTTCGTATTATACTGCTAATACGGTACAATTGTGTATTATACAGTTAATGCACAATTTCTCTACGCACGCAACGTAACAATCCAATTCAATTTAATTTTCGTATCATACTGCTAATACGCAATCAATTTCCTTGCAATTCAAACAATTTCTAAATAAACAAAAGCAAAATACCAGATAGGGCTCAACCAGAGACAGCTCAACCAATAGCACCGGCGTCAGCCGAACAACAACAACAACAACTACAACAACAACTACAACAACAACAACAACCACAACCAGAGCAAATTGAGCCTTACAAGCTCTCTGAAATATTTTCTCTAATACCTGAATTCGATGGCAATGCCATTAATTTACAAACATTCTTCAACTCCTGTCATTGCGCCCAAAGCATGGCAATCGGAGATCAAAAAATTCTTTTGACCGTCCACATAAAAAATAAATTGAAAGGCAAAGCTGCCGAATTAATTAATTCACGTAACCCTGGCACCTGGCCAGAAATCAAAGCACTATTGGAAACCCACTTTGGGGATTCCAGAGATCTAACGGCCCTAATTCAGGACCTACAACGAATTCATCAATTACCCGGTGAATCCGCTTTAACATTTGTTTCGCGTTTACAAACGCACAATGCGAAAATGCACGCTGCAGTGCAAAAGCAAAATTTAACCTCGACACAAAGAACCGCACAATCCGACCTCATCGAAACGATGACTTTAAATAACTTACTAACGGGTTTAGAACCAAACTTAGGCCGTATCATACGTGCCAGCAACCCTCCAAATATATTGAAAGCTGTAAGTAGAATTCGTAGAGAGCTACAACTTTCTTATTTCGAGCAACAGAAATTTCCGAAAAATAGTCCGGTCAAAAATCCCGCTTTACAACAAATACGACCAACTTCAAATTTCCAACAAAAATTCTGTTCATTTTGCAAGTGCAATGGACATGTAATAAACGAATGTCGTACAAGGCAACAGCAACTGTCTATGCCATCGACATCAAATTTCCAGAGACCAAATTATCAAGGAAACCCAAATTTCCAAAATTTCTCTCAAAACAATCAATTTGGTCAGAGGACATTCCCTCAAAACCAACCTAATCAACCTCAAAATAGGCCCTCAGCTATAAGGCCGAATCCAAACTTTAACCAACAAAGACCGTCAGCTATTCAACCTAACCCGAATTTTAACCGCTTTAACCAGCAAAAAGCTCATCATTTAAATTACGAACCTTACGATAATTATGCCGATCAATTTAATCAATACAATGACTATTCACCCGATTATCAAAATGTAAGTGACAGTTATGAAAATTACGATTTAGAAAACGCTCAAAGCTTTTCAGAGAATTATACAGCTAATTCCCCATATGAACAGTACGAGAATTATACTGCTAATTCTCAATCGCCACAGGAGGATTATACTGTTAATCTTCAGGATTTTCGATTAGATCCGGAGTACCCGGATACTCCAACACAGCAAACAGACCAATTCTACCAAATAACAAATCAAATACGAACGATGAATCTCAACGACAGTTTCGACCCGTCGCTGAACTTCCCGGAACAAGGGTTCATGTAGAAACGCTATCACACTCATTGTTGACCGTAAATTCAAAAAATCTATACTACATTAAAGACATCACAAACAAATTCAAAATTCTAATCGATACTGGCGCAGGTATCTCTATCTTTAAACCAAAAACAGCGGAAAATTACAAACGGAGATTTTCAGAAAACGTAATTATACAAGGTATAACCGATCAGAAAATTACTATTAGTGAATCTGTTCTTATACCCTTCACTGATAACGACCCACATAAAGTTTACATCTACGACCTAGATATCAATTTTGATGGACTGATAGGAGCTGATTTCCTAGAGAACTATCATTGTATCGTCGACATAAGAAATAAACAATTAATAACCAATTTCAAAACGGTACCACTTTTCAAAGTAACCGACGATTCGTCGAAACCCGAATACGACAAAATCCAATCAAACCACAACCCTAATCAAAATAAGATCCAAATTGAAGGCCGTACCGAAAAAATTTATAAACTAAAATGTAACCTTAGAAACACTGACGCTATTTTGCAAGCGCAAGAGAATGAAAAAGTCCGTTTACCTAATGCTCCTGTTAAAGTAAACGAAAACGGAGAATTTTTAACAACAATAATCAATGCTAATGTCATCCCGAAGACTGTCGATTTTTCCAATTTAAATTTAGAACCTTTACAAAAATTTAAGTCAATTTTTAACTTAAACACGCAAAATTCTGACCAACACCTAACGACGGACAGATCCTTCGAAATCAGGAACGAATTGCGCTTGGATCATCTAAACGAAGAAGAGGCCGAAATAGTAACGCAGCTTTGTTTAGACTTTCAAGATATATTCTATTTAGAAGGAGACAATTTGACTTTTACCAACGAAATCAAACACCCTATTGACACCGACAATTCCCGACCGATATTTACGAAATCGTATCGTTATCCTCAGGTCCATAAAGAAGAAGTTAAGTCCCAAGTATCGAAAATGTTAAGTCAAGGTATTATTCAACCCTCAATCTCACCTTGGTCCTCTCCTGTCTGGGTAGTTCCCAAAAAACTGGACGCTTCTGGTAACAGAAATGGCGCGTTGTAGTCGACTACCGCGAACTCAACGAGGTTACAATCGGTGACAAATATCCTCTGCCCAACATTTCCGATCTTTTAGACCAACTTGGCAAATGCCAATATTTCACAACCTTAGACTTGGCTTCTGGTTTCCACCAAATCGAAATTAATCCCGCAGATATTCAAAAGACTGCTTTCACAGTTGAGAACGGTCATTATGAATTCGTGCGAATGCCATTTGGACTCAAAAACGCTCCATCAACTTTTCAAAGAGTTATGGATAACATCCTGTTAGGTATTCAAAATGAACGATGTCTCGTCTACATGGACGATATTATTATTTACTCCCCTACAATTCACGAACACATTTCCCGTCTAACTGAAGTCTTTAAACGCCTTCAAAAAGCCAACCTCAAAATTCAACCAGACAAATGCGAGTTTCTCCGCAAGGAAGTCACTTATTTAGGACATCTCATTACAAAAGACGGCGTAAAACCAAACCCTTCGAAAGTTGACGCTATCTTAAATTTTCCTCAACCGAAAAATCCAAAAGACATTAAATCATTTCTAGGCTTAGCCGGATATTATAGGCGCTTTATCCCTAATTTCTCCAAGATAACCAAGCCCCTAACAAAACTACTACAAAAAGACATACCATTTCTCTTCGACAATGATTGTGTAAATTCTTTTCAAAATTTGAAACAAACATTAACAACGACTCCGATATTAATTTACCCTAATTTTGATGAACCTTTCGTTCTAACCACTGATGCGAGCGCATTTGCCATCGGCTCAGTGCTGAGCCAGGGGCCCATTGGCAAAGATTTACCCATTGCCTATGCTTCTAGAACCTTGTGCAGCGCAGAAACTAAGTATTCAACGATTGAACGCGAGCTTTTATCGATAGTATGGAGTGTAAAGCACTTTAGACCATATCTGTACGGTAGAAAGTTTAAGCTTGTAACCGACCACAGACCGACCACTCACCTGGCTATTCTCTATAAAAGACCCAGGAAGCAGACTTGCCCGTTGGCGACTCAAATTAGAAGAGTACGACTACGAAATAATTTATAAACCAGGCAAAATCAATAAGAACGCGGACGCACTTTCCAGAATCAAAATTAATCATTTTTCCGAATGTTCCAAATTCTATCCAAAGGTCCTAGCCGCGAATGACGAAGAGTCAGACGACGACGAAAACCCAGACGATAACAACGAAATCACTAACGAACAAATTTCCCGAGAATTTGAAACTTTCACCAACCTATATAAAACAACATCTTTAATAGACTATTCAAAAATCAAAGTCTCAAACAAACAACTCTTATACCGAGAACATAAAGATATTATAACCTTCTTCCAACAAAATAACTTACAAGACCTACATCACAAAATTATTGAGGACATATTCGAAGAAAACCCCGAATTTCATAACGATAAAATCAATATTGTATCGAGCAAAACAGTCAGACATAGGAGATATTTTATCATTCCTCTACCTTTTGATATCGAATCTGTAATTGAACATCTATTTTTGGTATTATTTAAAAATCAAGATGTTTTAGACCTTTCTAAGACATACTTTGTCGAAAATAACCTAGACCTCCCCATACTCGAAATTCTATCATTCATTTTTGCAGAAAAAGATTTAAAAGTAGTAATTTGTCAAGATATCGTCAGAACTGCCGACGAAGATGAAATCCCAATTATATTGGAGCAAAATCATTTTGGTAAAAATAATCTACGCTGCGGAATAAATGAAACGATTCGAAGAATTAGAGAAAAATACACTTGGCAAGGTCTAACTAAAGACGTTGAAAATTTTATACAAAATTGCGAAACTTGCCAAAAGACTAAAGTATGCCGGAAAAACCTTAATAACCCTCTAGTAGTCACAGAAACCCCAAGAACACCATTCGAAAGAATCAATATCGATCTATTTGAATTCCCCACTCGAAATTACGCTTTAACCATTCGCGACGAATTAACCAAATTCACGCAAGCATATGCAGTCCCGGATAAATCCGCAAAATCTGTCGTAAACACTTTGTTGTTATATTTTCAACATTATGGTACCCCATTAAGAATCCATTGCGATTACGGTGGCGAATTCGACAACCGTTTGCTAAAAGATCTCTGCACCCTCTACGACATAAAATTAACTTATTCAAGCGTAGGACATACCCAATCGAACGGATCAATAGAAAGATTTCATGCTACCTTAGCTGAAATGATAAGAATTCATAAAACTGAAAACCCGAATGAACATCCGTTCACGATTTTACCATATGCAGTAATATGTTATAACAATTCGGTAAATAAAACACACGGTTTCACCCCATATGAACTTATCTTTGGTCATACGTCTAACAGACCACCTGAAACTTTATATAACCAAAAAGAGTTAATAACCAAATACGTTAGAGATTTAAACAAAAGAATATCCCACTACTATAAAATAGCCCGTAGTCGAACACAATCTCAAAAAGAGAAAGCAAAAGTTCGTTTCGACAGAAATGTTCCCCAAAAACGCCCCGAGTACAAAATAGGTGACTTAGTTTATGTAAAAGAATCACAAATTAAGAACAAACTACAAAACAAATTTAACGGTCCTTTTAAAATAAAAGAAATTTTCTAAAATTCTGCTACCCTATTAAATCTCGAAACAAAACAAGAGACTAAAGTAAATTTTGATAGAATGAAACCATATACTGAAAATTAAATTTATTTTCAGGTTTCTCCTGCTGTTCGGATCAGCACTCTGTCAATACAAAATTACCCCGATCAATAACACTGTTGGTGTATACTATCACCAAGACACGGACATCGTGGTGACAAATGACAAATGGACTCTGCTAGTGCATAAAAATATTTCATCCCTCAAACTAGCTTTTGACAAGAATCAAAATAATTTAGACAGAATCTTGAACACCCTCGATGGTGCTGATCAAAAATCAATCCTGTTTAGAAGCGAAGTTAAAACAGAGTTTAACCTTTTAATGCAAATAGCTAGTTCGATAAAAACGAAATTTGACGAAGTCTTTTCAGACACAAAGAGATATAAACGCGGAATACTTAACGGTTTTGGAACAATATTCAAATCAATCACCGGAAACTTAGACGCCGAAGATGGCGAGTACTACACTAACTGTATAAATAAATTAAATAATGACGAACATCAATTAGAAAACTTAATCAAAAATCAAATTTCAGTTACAATTTCTGTTATTAAAAACTTCAACTCGACTATACAATAATTACAAATTGACGAGGAAACGTTTAACAAAGATCTCGAAGAAATCGAACGCACAATTCAAACCATGACTCAAGCTATCGAGGCTGCTCACATAAAACTAAAATTCATATACATTTCTGAACAACTAATGGCAAGCTATTTGTATATCGAAGATAATTTGAACGACATTTTGAATTCAATAACATTTGCCAGATTAGGAATCATTCACACTTCAATCATAACCCCTAATCATTTGGTAACAGCATTACAAGAAATTTCACAGAGCTTACGAAGGAACAATTTGCCTCTCCCCATTAAATTATCGGCAGTTGCTAAGTATTTGGATATTATTGAATTACAAGCGTTTCAAATGGATTCTAACTTAGTATTTGTTTTAACAATACCACTTGTTGAACCCCAAAATTATAACACCTATCGCCTATATCCTATCCCGATACTTGATAACAGAACTGGTCTGCATCACATTTTATCTATTTCACAAAAGTATATCGCGAGAGACGATGATTCTTTAATGTACATACCTATACAAAATTTGAAAGAATGCAAAACTCTTTATTTTGGAACCAAACTATGTTCGAACCTGTTTGCCTATCCTATCGACCAAAATGCCATATGTGAAGCCAGAATACTAAAACCGTTGCCGAAACTTCCAGAGAACTGTCAAACTTCCTTCATTATTAGTCAGGGATACAACGTCCGAGAACTCGAAGACAACACATGGCTAGTAATTAATTCCGAACCACTTCACATCACCATCAACTGTCCAAAGAGAGAATCCACGACAGAATTGATCAACAAAAATTCCATCATCAAACTACAACCAGGATGTTACGCCTATGCAGGCATTACTCGAATACAAGCCAGTGCCAAAGACTTCTCCGAACTTAAGGACAATTCACATCCTATCCAAATTCCTTTTGAATGCTGTAATCACATGCCCGACAAAATCGAAATTCCAAAATTAAAACCACTCAAATTAAACAATCTCGACGTAGAAGATCTAGATATTGCAAAAACCAAATTGGACCAATATTCCAAAGACCTGGATGACCTCATAAACGAGCCTTTTGTGACCAAACACGTATCTTGGTTCACGTATTTCATAATCACTCTCATCATTCTATTAGTTCTACTTTACATAACCTGTAAATGCAGAAGAAGAAGATGTGGAGCATTGCGAATCCAACCCTCAACGGACAACCCTCCTTCACCTCCTTCAGAGCGAAGCAGAGTTTTTACCAAATTTCCTAGACTGATCCCTCCAAGAAAGCGACCCGGTATTAAACCTCAAGAAGAAGAGGACATCGAGTTAACATAGACTTTCATATGTGGAGTTTTACCCTTGTCTATTAATTTAGACCATTGTATTTTATTCTTATCACATTTATGTAATGTACTACTTGCTTATTATTATTATCATTTACCAATTTTAACTTTTATGTATTTTATTATTTTGCTTTGTATTCATTCAACATTGTTTCAATTTATTTTGCATTATATTCATTTAACGTTCTAACAATTTTCAAAAGTTGCTGCATAACATCGACTTTTTTATTAAGGGGGAAGTTGTTATATAAAATTATACGCTTATTACCAAGACTTAGCCATAACAAACCTTCACAGGTATATCATATTACATGATAACGACTTCTCTTATTAATTGCTTATCTTAGAGATATTATGTTTCACCTTTGTTTCTCACATTTTATGATGACTGTCGAATTGCATTTCCTTTGTTCTATATTTTGCTTACTCAGGTTCTGAATGTTATAAATACGACTAAACACGCTTTGTTAAATCAGTTATTAAACTCAGTTAGAATGCAACACTTCTAATTTATCATTATATTCCTTCTCCAAGAGCCAACGTTGGCTCCATGTAACTAAATAAAAGTTTTTAAAAAGTCATTCATGTGAACCGTGATCTAACATATATATATATATATATATATATATATATATATATATATATATATATATATATATATATATATATATATATATATATATATATATATACGTACGGTACGCATGAAACGAAGCCCACCACACACTACAGGGTACCAGAAGCCCAGCCTTATTTGTAATTTAAATAGTGTGTACAACTGTTAATAATGTTTTAAGTGGGAATAATAACGCGAGCAACATGAGAGGGGGGAACTTTTTTGGACATACAAATTAAAAACAACACGACATGTCATACGAAGCCTTTTATAATTATGGTACATTACGAAGCCCGTTGTATAAAATGTATAGATGTTTCAGATTACACGAAGCCATACATAGTTGCCACTTCTCTTCTAATTCTTTAACTAAATGATATAACTGTGTGCGACAATATAATTGCGTAGTCGATGTGTTAATAATATAATTGCTTTGTTGTAGGTCACGGCCGCATGGCACCAAAGGGGCCGCCCTAATATAAATAATTATGTTTAGGGTATGCATGTTAAAAGTATTTTCATTGATATAATTTATAATATAAATAATTATGTTTAGGGTATGCATATTAAAAGTATTTCCATTGATATAATTTATATTTATTATAATGCAAAATAGGTAACAGATATAAGGTATTCATTCCATTATTGACGTTTGACTAAAATAGGTTTTTTTGTACAAACATGAAGCCTCAAAATAAAGCCCAAAGTAGCATATTCCTCGCTTACTTGAAGTCCACACCCTGCCTATGCTTGTTACTACATTTTGAAAAAAAGATGTAGTATAGGTTTTGCATTTTTCCGGTGGACCATCGAAACCCGAAAAAAACGTCTGATCGAAATGAAAGTCATATCTATCGACTTGAGAGCGAATTTAGAAAATTCCGTCCGTCGGATTTCGATGAAACTTGGGTGGTTGATAGGAGGCCTTCAGAAGACCTTAACGCTGGAAGCTTGGCTCAATTCGGAAACCGGAAATACCCGATATAGACGTTTCAAGTTTTTCGGGAAAAATTGAATAACTCTGTAATGGGCAGTCAGATCGAGATATTTCAAAATGGTGCCGCTGGCAACGGTCTACAGATAAGTATACCGGAGTCTACATCGAAAAATAAATGGAAATTGAATTTTTTTGCAAAAAACTGGTTTTCTCGAAATCGGGCTAGGAAGCACGATAACTGTCCAGGATATTGATTGATTTCGATAAGACTTGGTGGGATCGAAGGTACACAGCCACAAATGAAGCCTATTGCTTGAGGCTCGAATCCGTTGACCGTAAGTATTTTTTCCAAGGCCGAGTATGATTTTCCAAAGAAATTAATAACTCCCGAAACGAAGGTCCGATTTTGATTTTCAAAAATGGCGATTGTAGGGCTCGATTAAGTCTATTAGGTGACGTTTGTGAGAAATTTGACAAAACAAAAGCGAATCTACAAATCCTGAAAAACTTTATTTTTTTGATAAATTCTACAAATACCGAACAGTTTCCTAATAAAAATCGAAAATTAAATATTCCGTCGATCAATCTCTATAACCAGTATAAGGCATGGATATTTTTGTACAAAAAATTTAAAATGGAGTTTTTTCGAAAAATTAAAAATAAACGAGTTATTTACAAAGATGGGCATGTTCACGCCCGGTATATCAGAGTAGCAGTCCGCCCGAAAATAAAATTGTAAGTCCGAAATCACTCCCTTCTCGAAAAAGTCTCTATTTTGATAATACACGAAATTATCTATAGGTGTCCAAACCAAAAAAAAAATAAAGATCATAACGGGGAAAATTCTATCTTTATAAATATTTGACCGATTTTCATTTACTAAATAACAATATAAACGATGTCCTTTCTGTATTTCAAAATGTAGTTAGCCTTTACTTTAGTCAATACAAAAAGAAAAAAAAAAAAAGAAAAATGAAACATGTCAAAATGTACTGAGTCATCCCAACAGGGATAAAAAGTATATCAAAATGTAGTTTTTAGCTTGTCTATAAACATTTTTCATTTTATGAGGATTATTAAATTAATTATTTTATGTACTTGTTCTTTTAGACAAGTTCACACGTTCAAACACATGTTAATTCTTGATAAAGCTCTTAAAAATATGAGTGAGGTCTCATTGGATTTAGAATGACGTCTAGAAAAATGTGCAAAAGTTTCAAACCCGCACATAAACCATTGCAAAATTTATAAACAAATTCAAATTGAAAAATTGTTTTTTTGCAAATAACTCGAATACTATTAATATATAAGAAATTAAAAAAAAGGATTCTTAAAGAGGAAGAAATTTCCAATAGAGAACTCCTGACTCCCGGAACTCTATCTCTATTATTAATAATTTTAATTTGATATTGAAAATAGGAGAACGCGCGGAGAACGCAAGGCCGTTGTTATGCTCTGAAACCGACCTTGGCAAGTAAAAACATTTTTTTATGTTATTAAATATATTTTTTTTACTTGTTTATGTATAAGGTAGTTTTTGTTTTTTTTTTTCTATCAAAAAACATATAAACACGTTCAGCAATTGTTAATAACAAATTGTTTATTAATAAATAAACAAACAAATTAACAACGAAAACATTTTTTCCCTTGTAGAGAATTGCAAATAATAAATTTTAAGAATCATTTTTTTTATATGTTTAAATAATGAAAAAAGGAAAAAATTGATTATAAACATTTAAAAAAAATTTTAAATCACCTAATATTTTATAACAAATAAAATGGCAAAAAATGTTTTTTAAAAATACGTAATTTATCTATTTGTCTATAAAATTTGTTTAAGCAAATAGCACTAAAAATTTAAAGTTTATGTAATCTTATAGTATTTTTGAATTTAATAACAGTAATAATAATTAAAATTAATAAAAACTCCTCTCTTTTTCATTTTTTAGTTTTTTGTTACCTTAAATAATGAATAACTAATAAACCATAACAATTAAAATCATCGCAATGTCATAATCTCATAAAGTATAGTTGACATAAGGTCTCCACGAAGCGAAACAGTTTTAGTGGCTTTTGTTTAACAATTATCCGACTTGAAATATAAACGCAAACTCTAAAAAAATTTATTAATTAACAATATGCTCATTTTATGAAAAATCGGCGAAAAATTTTTTTTCCAACGAGATATTGTTCCTTTAAGTGTCTAAATAATACCATAATTTTTTTTAATTTCTAAATTAATATTTAAAAATATAAAAAAATGTTTCTACTTGCTACGGTCGGTTTCAGAGCATTGGAGCTCTATTTTCAACATTAAATTAAAATTATTAATAATAGAGATAGTGTTCCGGGTGTCAGGAGTTTTTATTGGAAATTTCTTCCTCTTTAAGAATCTTTTTTTTAATTTCTTAAATATTAATAGTTTTCGAGTTATTTGCAAAAAACGAATCTCGTTATTTTTTCAATCTTAATTTGTTTAAAACTTTTGCAATTGTTTATGTGCGGGTTTGAAACTTTTGCACATTTTTGTAGACGTCATTCCGAATTCAATGAACCCTCGCCCAGATTTTTACGAGCTTTATCAAGAATTAACACGTGAACTTGTGAACTAGACTGTTTGAGAAGTTTGAAAATAGAACAATGTTATATAAAACGTTGAAGAATTAATGTAACTGTTCTTTTTTCTATTGGAACTACCCACATGATAAAAGTCAAAGTCAATAGAAAGCAAAAATAAATAACTGAATGTAAATATTGTTCGCCAGTTTACTGAAGTTTTTATATAACTGTTAAACATTATATATGACCTTCTACAGTTTGTTGAAAACAAGTTGATTTTTCTAGATATAATTGCTATATTTGTAATTCTAATCATCTCCTGATGATGCCAGCTTGGTTGGCAAAGAGCTTCTAGCTAAATTCTATAGAATTTTTGTTATTGTCAGACCTTATCAAGAGTTACAACAGTTTATATTTGCATTTTTTGCTTAAGATGTCTTAACTGTTGTATTTGCAGATTGGAATTTTTTTAATAACAACGTGGCTCTTCCTCTAGCTAATTTTAACTTATTGTCCAAATTTAAATACGATCGGACTCTTGGCCCTTCAGTTATCGTGCTTACAAAGCATATGGTGGTTTGGTAAATAGTCCAGTAAATGTCAAAAGAACTGTTGGCAATGGTAAAGCTACACCTCTTTGAAGCAAGGCAGTACTTAGTCATAAATCTATCTAAAAAATTAATTGTCCTATTATTATGACGAAAAAAATGTATAAATAGAGCAGAAAAATTATTTTATAATTCGTTAAAATTAATAACCAAAACATTAGGATATGAGAAATACATAATACTGCGTATTACAACAAATTACCTGATCAGCTGGAAACTTAAAATAACATGAAAGTCATTATTTATAAGAATGTTTTAGAGCAGAAAAAGTAATTCTCAATTACGTAAAAATACATACTTTACGAAAAAAAATTGTTTGTAGATGATACAGTTATCTTCAATTTTTATTTTCTTTATTATTTGAATAGACGCACGATATTTTTAACTTATTATTATTATATTATTTTATCAAAAAAAAGTAAGTAAACATAACTTGAAAAATAAATCAATAAATGGCATAAATTTACCCCAGTTATACAAAGAGGGCAATTTTTAATGTCTATTTTTATTCAAAATTAGTTTTTTTATTATTTGCGATATGAAGACTAAGACCATAATAAGAAATATAGCAGAAATTTAATATTGCTACATAAATTGTTTAAATTTTTATGAAGCAACCAAAACTGCAGTCTTGTGTTGATGACTCATCGATTTTGTGCGTCGGCCTTGTCTATAGGTGGTGTTGACAGAAGACGCTGTAATTAGGGTAAATGAAATCGGTTGGTCCCAGTTGAAAGGTAATTGAATAAACTTTATTTTCCAACAAAAATTTCTAATATTTTGTTTCATTATAAATGGATAAAATGTTTTACAATAAGGTTGGATTTTTTAGGTTATAAATTATTTTTAAGGAAAATAATGTAGGCATCTATACTATTTAATTAATCATTTAAAAAGCTAAAAAAAAAAAAAACTTTAAATGAACTTTTTTATTAGAACGCAATTTAAAGGAGAACCGAGAGGAAAACATTTTCGCAAAATTCGATTTTCATGTAAACAAATTTTTGGACAAAGATAACTTATAGAAATTGTAGAGAATTAAAATATCTTTCAACATTGTGGTCAACGTTCTTCTCCTCAAGCGTTAATTACTTCCACATAAGTATAGTAACGACAAAAAAAAATTTGAAAATTTTTATTGTTCAAATAGGCTTAGAATGTCATGAAACGTCGAGATTTTAAGTTTGAGCGAAAAAATTTTCTGTCTGTCGGTTCGTCTGTAACTTTTTTTGTGCGCACGATTACTCTGGAACTGTTTAAGATATTGACTTAGAATTTGGTACACGTATGTATTTTAACGAGATCTGGAAATAAATTATATTTTTATCCTCTTCCGTCGAAGGGTTGGGTGGTAAATTGGGGTAAATGGGGGATAAATAGGTAAATCGAACAGGTAAGAGTCCATAAAATTTATATTTAGTATATGTAAGAGAAGCTAAGGTCTCTAAAAACTTTTTGGCATTAGTCACCCCCATTACCACCCCCAACCCATTATTAAAGAGGATAAAAAATTTGTGATTTAGTGTGTGTACAAGAACCAAAAATCTCAAAATATTTTTTACTTCATCCACCTCTATTATCATTCCCCTATCACCACCCCCATCCCACTACCGATGTGGGATATCGTTTTATGGGTTTTTGGGGTAGACAATTTCAAATATTATATTATTAAAGTTCCATAAACAATTATTCCCACATACAAAATTTTTTCGTTGTGAGAAACTTGGTTAGAAAATCTGGATGTGGAAGTATTGACTCCTTGGGCAACGGTTTTTTTGAGTTAATCGCGAAAAACGAGCGTCGAAATTTGACTTTTGAAGGGCAGCAAAAAAACACTAAACCTTAAAAAAAATCACTTCTCGGTCAATTTTTTACCATATTGGAACGGACTAAAATTTTCTTCCCCCTTTGATTGACATCCTTTATTTATGAATTATTTTTTTCTGTTGGATGACGACCCTGCATATTTTTCTTATAAAAACTATATCAGATTTTTTCCTGGCAATAGCGACTGACAACTACATTTCAAATATCATTTTACTGTGTCGTTCCTTTTTTTTTAAAGTGGCCACCCTGTAAATTTTTCATATTTTTCTTCTTTGACAGTTATGTTACCTACATGCGAAATCTCCGCCACATCTTCTTTCATTATTTTTTTTAGGTGACAACCCTGTATATTTTCATATTTTTCTTACTTGGCAGTTGTGTTGTGATATCTGCATGCGAAATAATATCGTCCTTCATCTCATTTTTTATTATTATTTTTGGGGCGACCACCCTATATATTTTTTCATATTTTTCTTTGACAGTTGTGTTAACTATATGAGAAACATTATTGTCCGCAATCCATTTTTTCATTATTTTCTTAGAGTGAACACCCTGTACATTTTTCATATTTTTCCCCTGACAGTTGTGTTAACTACACACAAAATAACTGTCTGTCACATTTTTTCCTCATTATTTTTTCAGGTGTCCACTGTTCTTCTTTGACAGTAGCGACAATTAACGACCAAATATTTTTCTTCTGCGTCAAATGGTTTTGTAATATTTTCCCCACAATACATATCTTATAAACTACAATAATTGTTATGTGTACACATGTATTGTTAGAAATAGATAAGTACTTCTGGCTCTTGTAGATATAGTTGTAGATATAGCGCCAACAGACAGACACCAGACCGACAGACAGAGAGACTGATGGAATTAAATGGCTTTAATTTTCGTAATCTGCATAGTCTGAAACGCGAAAATCCGAAGAAATCTCGGAGGGTAATTTTTTTGCGATTACAATACCCTACTTCCCTTCGGTTAGCGAGGGAAGTAAAAAACGAAATTTGATCCATATGGCAATATTTCTAAATGCTTTAATAGTGGATTTTAACATTCCGTAAACAAGTGGCACTGACCATTTACAGGTACCTAAATTTAGCGGGAATTGGATAGAGTGTCGACCTACCCCAACATCTGTGGGTCAGACACAACAATGGGCTGTTATAGTTAGTAATTTTAAATATGTGACTTATACTTTCTCAATTTGCTGTAATGTACAGTATTATAAATTTTTCACGTTCTGACTTTTTAGTTATTTAATTTAGTTTTTAAATATGTTATTAAATTAAGTAAGAAAATAGGTGAATAAGGAATTCTCGGGCTGCAGCAATTTTATTATTTTAATTTGTCGTAGATATAATAAGTGCCACCGAGAAGTTTTTAATTAAATCGGTCCAGCGTAAAAATTTTTTAACAATTTATTTTTCAACGCTGAAATTTTCTGCTCTTTTCCTATTATCTTCGGTCCTAATAATCGTATCGCAAAAATAAAAATAGCGAGTGGCTATGAAAATACTTTCTAAATATAACGTAATAATGCATCCATTTTAACGAAAGTTGGAGAAACTGTGCACTTTATTGAACTAAACCTTCGTGCCAAATTTTAGCATAAAATATTTATTCAAACGGCTAAAAATAAAAAAAGATTTCGAAATTTTAATCGCTTATTGTTTAAGTGCATCGATTCGTAGAACATTTTTTTTTCAAAATGTAGGTTTTTTACATCTATTTTACAATGCTATTATCTTCATTTAAACCTTTTTTAAATATGTTTATAATTTTCAAAATTATAGGTATAAACATATTCAGATAACTGGATTTTTTATCAAACCAAGAACAGGTAACGAATTATGAAAATAGATGAAATATTTCTTAAAAAAATAATGATCTATTTGCATTTGGGGCCGAGATCCGTCAGTGTTTGCGCCTCAGTCGCTTATAAATAAGCAAATTGATATATGTTCTTATATTTGGACTGGTTATTCTTCAATAATATTAGTCTCACCTAGTTGAGAACAATCCAGAAGCACAATTGTTAAAAAAGATAGAGGCCCGATAGTCGGGCTTTTAGCGATTATGTTAGAGATCCAAAAATCGCCAAATAGTCTAAATGTGATAGTATGGTTTTACAGATCATACTTCACTCGTAAGATAATTCAGTGTGTAAGGCGACCAACACTTTTTTTTGGATGCAACGTCTCTGGTTCAAATCCTAACTGCGATTTTTTTTTATTGTATCAGTAAAATTAAAAGTTACAAAGCTGTGTACATAGACATAAGAATAACTGTTCAGGTTAGGTTTGTTTTCCCTTCCGCGACAAAAATGAATAAGAAAGTAAAAAAAAATTGACTAAGTGTGTTATAATCTCAAAGCCGCTTTATTCGATGTAATTTTAAAAAACCGCTGCCCAAGGAATCACTACTTCCACATCCAGATTTTCTATCCAAGTCACTCATAACGAAAAATTTTGTATGTGGAAATAATTGTTTATGGAACTCTGATAATATAATATTTGAAATCCTCTACCCCAAAAATCCATAAAACGATACCCCACATCGGTAGTGGGGTGGGGGTGGTGATAGGGGGTAGTAGTGGGGGTGGATAAAGTACGAAAATATTTTGAGGTTTCTGGTTCTTGTACACACACTAAATCGCAATTTTTTTTTTCATCCCCTTTAATAATGGGGTGGGGGTGGTAATGGGGGTGGCTAACGCCAAAGTTTTTTTTGAGACCTTAGCTTCTCTTGTATATACTAAATAACAATTTTATGAGCTCTTACCTGCTTGATTTACCTATTTACCCCAAATTTACCCCAATTTACCCCCCTCTGGCCCGAGGGAGTGTACGTCGACCGAGGGCGTCATTATCCTATAACACCCGTGGTGCCTTCAACGTTTAATGTCCTGCAAGTCTGTTATTTAATTCAAATTTTTTTTTTTTTACATTTACGATTTATTATTTTGACATCTATTATGTTCAGAACGATTTGATTTAAAAGAGAGTAAAAATCAAAATTGTTTGTAAACGCCGTCGTTGCATAGCAACGCATTTTGTTTGTCAATAACGCTATCATAATTTGCTTGTTTTGGGTTGTATTATAATTTTATAATGCCCTAGGGCGTTATAGATATTCATAACACCCTAGGGCGTTATTTTTCATTTAACGTATCTCAAAATAGGGTGGTTATTGTAAAATAACAGACTTGTAGGACATTAAAATAATTTAATTTCTAGTAAATAAACGAAATGTCAAAATACAAATATCTTATTTGACAAGTTGTACTTGCCACGAAATATAAACGTGACTTTTGACTTTTCGTTTATTTAGTACAAATTAAATTATTTTAATTGAAGTGCAATTTAATACGATTGTACAAAAACAGTATAAGCATCGCGAACCTTATAATCTCCGGCGGTAAACGTCCGTTACCGTTCTGATGATACTTAATATACTATTATTTCCACACTACGGAATAATATATATCTACCATATATTAAGTAAGTAACTAGATTACTTGACAAAAATAAAGTCGGATCTTTCATATGAAGTTTTTTAAAATTAGCTTTTCCTGAATAATTACGCCCTTCTGTAAAGCGTGCATTAAAATAATGTTTGAAATATTTTTTTCAGACTCATTATAGTGCAAGCTTTTATCAATAGTTTTTACTCAATATGATATTTATGCAAAAGTCTTTTCATCCTCCGTGGCATCCCTTAAATGTATCAAATAAACCACCCTTTATGACTTTTCAACAGTTATTAACGGTTGAAACTTAGCTTATAACTTCATCAGAAAATTTTAAAACTTTTTGCTTCTTGCTTAAAAAAAAATAAAATTCCCTGACATGCATAAAAAAACCGCTGCCCAAGGAATCACTACTTCCACATCCAGATTCTCTTTCCAAGTCACTCACAACGAAAAAACTTTGTATGTGGAAATAATTGTTTATGGAACTTTAATAATATAATATTTGAAATCCTCTATCCCAAAAACCCATAAAACGATACCCCACATCGGTAGTGGGGTGGGGGTGGTGATAGGGGTTGGTAGTGGGGGGTGGATCAAGTAAAAAAATATTTTGAGGTTTCTGGTTAATGTACATGCACTAAATCACATTTTTTTTTCATCCCCTTTAATTAGGAGGTGGGGGTGGTAATGGGGGTGGTTAATGCTAAAAATTTTTTTGAGACCTCAGCTTCTCTTGTATATCCTAAATACCAATTTCATGGACTCTTACCTGCTTGATTTACCCATTTACCCCAAATTTACCCCAATTTACCCCCCAACCCTTCGACGTAACAAGATGAAAATATAATCTAGTTCTAGATCTCGTTAAAGTACATATGTGTTCCAAATTTCAAGTCAATATCTTAAACGGTTCCAGAGTAAACGTGCGCACAAAAAAAAGTTACAGACAGACAGACCGACAGACAGACCGACAGACAGACAGACATTTTTTTTTCGCTCAAATTTAAAATCTCGACGTTTCATGACATTTTAAGCCTATTTGGACAATAAAAATTTTTAAAAATTTTCTTGTCGTTACTATACTTCCACTGGACGTGGAAGTAATAAGCCGTTTTCTTCCATATGTATTTAATACCCTTCTCTCAAAATTATTCAGATTAAAAGTAATGTAAACTAAATGAACGGAAATAACAAAGAAGGTGGGAAATATTTAACAAATATAAAGTAGAGGAGAGTTGGACTCGCCCCTTTAAAAGGGGGTAGCTTTCCAGGGAGGGTTAATTTTGGAAAAGTTAATACTAGAAACTTTCCTTAATTTTTACCAAGGAATCTACTTAGAAATATCCTCAACATTTTAGTTAATACCCTGTATAGGTGTACTTAAAATCACAAATTAATTATATTTATAATTACGATTTTTGCTGCTGAACGCACGGAAAAGAAAGAGACAGTCTATATAATCTTAGTGAAGTAAAAAAGTAAAATGTATCAATAGATTTTTTGTTAAATAACAACAGTTTTTTTGTCATCTTATAGCAGATATAAATATTATTTAGTTACGAGTCCGGTTCTAAGCCAGCCATTAGATAAACACAATTAACATAAAATATTTAATTATCATAGCCAAAAATTATCATTGCCACAGCAAAAATATTGCAGATACAGACATATTAGTTGGCTGCATAATATTTACCAAGCAGATGTACAGTGTTGCCAAGACTTAGGGATTCGTATAATGCATCGAATAAAATAGGGCATTGCAAAATGCGTCAAATATATTCACTGTATATATCGCTTATACACCGACAACTGTAGCGCCATCTGAACATCAATTCGTTGAACTACATCGCGTATGTTTTGAGAGAAAGGAGGTGCAATTTGATGCCCGGGCGAAATTTTGCCAATTGGCGGGATTTGTTGAGAATAACATAGTCTAGGTTTTATACACGCTTATTTTTACGAAGCCCGAAGGCGGGCTTCGTATGTGTGTTGTGGGCTTCGAGTAAGCGGCAGAATATACTGTTTTGGGCTTCGTATTGAGGCTTCATATGTCTATATATATATATATATATATATATATTAGATCACGGTTCACATGAATGACTTTTTTAAAAACTTTTATTTAGTTACATGGAGCCAACGTTGGCTCTTGGAGAAGGAATATAATAATTAATTAGAAGTGTTGCATTCTAACTGAGTTTAATAACTGATTCAACAAAGCGAAAGCGTGTTTAGTCATATTTATAACATACAGAACCTGAGTAAGCAAAATATATAACAAAGGAATTGCAGTTCTGCAGTCTGCACAAGTTATGAGAAACAAAGGTGTAATATGATATCTTGAAGATAAGCAATTAATAAGAGAAGCTGTTATCGTGAAATACGATATACCTGTGAAGGTTTATTATGGCTAAGTCGCAATAAGATAGCGTGTAATATTATATAACAACTTCCCCCTTAATAAAAAAGTTGATGTTATGCAGCAACTTTTGAAAATTGTTAAAACGTTAAATGAATATAATGCAAAAATAAATTGAAACAATGTTGAATGAATACAAAGCAAAATAATAAAATAATGTAAAAGTTAAAATTGGTAAGCGATAATAAAACATTACATAACGTAATAAGGATAAAATACAATAGTCTAAATTAATAGACAAGGGTAAAACTCCACATGAAAGTCTATGTTAACTCGATGTCCTCTTCTTCTTGAGGTCTAATACCGGGTCGCTTTCTTGGAGGGATCAGTCTAGGAAATTTGGTAAATACTCTGCTTCGCTCTGAAGGAGGTGAAGGAGGGTTATCCGTTGAGGGTTGGATTCGCAATGCTCCACATCTTCTTCTTCTCCATTTACAAGTTATGTAAAGTAGAACTAATAGGATGATGAGAGTGATTATGAAATATGTGAACCAAGATATGTGTTTGGTCACAAAAGGTTCATTTATGAGGTCATCCAAGTCTTTGGAATATTGGTCCAATTTGTTTTTAGCAATATCTAGGTCTTCTACGTCGAGACTGTTTAATTTGAGAGGTTTTAATTTTGGAATTTCGATTTTGTCGGGCATGTGATTACAGCATTCAAAAGGAATTTGGATAGGATGTGAATTGTCCTTAATTTCGGAAAAGTCTTTGGCACTGGCTTGTATTCTAGTAATGCCTGCATAGGCGTAACATCCTGGTTGTAGTTTGATGATGGAATTTTTGTTGATTAACTCTGTTGTGGATTCTCTCTTTGGACAGTTGATGGTAATGTGAAGTGGTTCGGAATTAATTACTAGCCATGTGTTGTCTTCAAGTTCTTGGACGTTGTATCCCTGACTAATAATGAAGGAAGTTTGACAGTTCTCTGGAAGTTTTGGCAATGGTTTTAGTATTCTGGCTTCACATATGGCATTTTGGTCGATAGGATAGGCAAACAGGTTCGAACATAGTTTGGTTCCAAAATAAAGTGGTTTGCATTCTTTCAAATTTTGTATAGGTATGTACATCAAAGAATCATCATCTCTCGCGATATATTTTTGTGAAATAGATAAAATGTGATGTAGACCAGTTCTGTTATCAAGTATCGGGATAGGATATAGGCGATAGGTGTTATAATTTTGGGGTTCAACAAGTGGTATTGTTAAAACAAATACTAAGTTAGAATCCATTTGAAACGCTTGTAATTCAATAATATCCAAATACTTAGCAACTGCCGATAATTTAATGGGGAGAGGCAAATTGTTCCTTCGTAAGCTCTGTGAAATTTCTTGTAATGCTGTTATCAAATGATTAGGGGTTATGATTGACGTGTGAATGATTCCTAGTCTGGCAAATGTTATTGAATTTAGAATGTCGTTTAAATTATCTTCGATATACAAATAGCTTGCCATTAATTGTTCGGAAATATATAAAAATTTTAGTTTTATGTGAGCAGCCTCGATAGCTTGAGTCATTGTTTGAATTGTGTGTTCTATTTCTTCGAGATCTTTGTTAAAGGTTTCCTCGTCAATTTGTAATTTTTGTATAGTCGAGTTGAAGTTTTTAATAACAGAAGTTGTAACTGAAATTTGATTTTTGATCAAGTTTTCCAATTGATGTTCGTCATTATTTAGTTTATTTATACTATTAGTATAGTACTGGCCATCTTCAACATCTAGGTTACCAGTTATGGATTTGAATATTGTACCGATACTGTTAAGTATTCCTCGTTTATATCTTTTTGTATCTGAAAAGATTTCGTCAAATTTCATTTTTATAGAGTTGGATATTTGTGTTAAAAGGTTAAAGTCTGTTTTAATTTCACTCGTAAAAATAATTGACTTATGATCACCATTATGGAGAGTGTACAGGATTCTGTCTAAGATATTTTGATTTTTGTCAAAAGCTAGTTTGAGGGATGAAATGTTTTTATGCACTAGTAGAGTCCATTTGTCATTTGTCACCACGATGTCCGTGTCTTGGTGGTAGTATACACCAACGGTGTTATTGATTGGGATAATTTTGTATTGACAGAGTGCTGATCCGAACAGCAGGAGAAACCTGAAAATAAATTTAATTTTCAGTATATGGTTTCATTCTATCAAAATTTACATTGGTTTCTTGTTTCGTTTCGAGGTTTAATAAGGTAGCAGAATTTTGAAAAATTTCTTTTATTTTATTTATTTTTTTTTTTAACTGTTTAACGTCGGCCTATTTCCGCTACCAGGGCCTATCACCGACGCCAGGAGACGAGCTACCCCCAACCTGGAAATTTTGCCGAACCTCTTCCCTTAAGAAGAGTAGGGATCTTTTACTTGCCTAACATTTAATAGACAAGGGACCGCCTGCTTTACATCCCCTCCGAAGGATGGTATATCCACTACGTAATCCTCGTCTGAAATTACGTAACTTCCGAGTATACACTGATATACAAGCCTCTAGAAGGTGGGACGAGAACGCTGTATTTCCCAAGATGGGAGCCCATCCAAGTACTAACCGCGCTCGACGTTGCTTCAACGGAATATCGACTGATATTCACATTGAAGTCGCCTCTACGCTCGCCCCTCTTTTATTTTAAAAGGACCGTTAAATTTGTTTTGCAATTTGTTTTTGATTTGTGATTCTTTTACGTAAACTAAGTCACCTATTTTGTATTCGGGTCGTTTTTGGGGAACATTTCTATCAAAGCGAACTTTCGCTTTCTCCTTTTGAGCTTGCGTTCGACTACGGGTTATTTTATAGTAGCGAGATATTCTGTTGTTTAAATCCCTAACGTATTTGGTTATAAACTCTTTTTGGTTATACAAAGTTTCAGGTGGTCTGTTGGACGTATGTCCAAATACAAGTTCGTATGGGGCGAAACCGTGTGTTTTATTTACTGAATTGTTATAGCATATTACGGCATATGGTAAAATTGTGAAAGGATGTTCGTTCGGATTTTCAGTTTTATGAATTCTTATCATTTCAGCTAGAGTAGCATGAAATCTTTCTATGGATCCGTTCGATTGGGGATGTCCTACGCTTGAATACGTCAGTTTTATGTCGTAGAGGGTGCAGAGATCTTTGAGCAAACGGTTGTCAAATTCGCCACCGTAATCGCAATGGATTCTTAGCGGGGTGCCGTAATGTTGAAAGTATAACAACAAGGTATTTACGACGGATTTTGCGGATTTGTCCGGGACTGCATAGGCTTGTGTAAATTTAGTTAACTCGTCGCGAATAGTTAAAGCGTAATTTCGAGTTGGGAATTCAAATAAATCGGTATTAATTCTTTCGAATGGTGTTCTTGGGGTTTCTGTGACTACTAGAGGGTTGTTAAGGTTTTTCCGGCATACTTTAGTCTTTTGGCAAGTTTCGCAATTTTTCATAAAATTTTCAACGTCTTTAGTTAGACCTTGCCAAGTGTATTTTTCTCTAATTCTTCGAATCGTTTCATTTATTCCACGGTGTAGATTATTTTTACCAAAATGATTTTGCTCCAATATAATTGGAATTTCATCTTCGTCGGCAGTTCTGACGATATCTTGACAAATTACTACTTTTAAGTCTTTTTCTGCAAAAATGAATGATAGAATTTCGAGTATGGGGAGGTCTAGGTTATTTTCGACAAAGTATGTCTTAGAGAGATCTAGAACATCTTGATTTTTAAATAGTACCAAAAATAGATGTTCAATTACAGATTCGATATCAAAAGGTAGAGGGATGATAAAATATCTCCTATGTCTGACTGTTTTGCTTGATACAATATTGATTTTATCGTTATGAAATTCGGGGTTTTCTTCGAATATGTCCTCGATAATTTTGTTATGTAGGTCTTGTAAGTTGTTTTGTTGGAAAAAGGTTATAATATCTTTATGTTCTCGATACAAAAGTTGTTTGTTCGAGGCTTTGATTTTCGAATAGTCAATTAAAGATGTTGTTTTATATAAGTTGGCGAAAGTTTCGAATTCTTGGGAAATTTGTTCGTCAGTGATCTCGTTATTGTCTGGGTTTTCGTCGTCGTCTGACTCTTCGTCATTCGCGGCTAGAACCTTTGAATAGAATTTGGAACATTCAGAAAAATGATTAATTTTGATTCTGGAAAGTGCATCCGCGTTCTTATTGATTTTGCCGGGTTTATAAATTATTTCGTAATCGTACTCTTCTAATTTGAGTCGCCAACGAGCAAGTCTACTTCCTGGATCTTTTATAGAGAATAGCCAGGTGAGTGGTCTGTGGTCGGTGACAAGTTTGAACTTTCTACCGTATAGATAGGGTCTAAAGTGCTTTACACTCCATACTATCGATAAAAGTTCGCGTTCAATCGTTGAATACTTAGTTTCTGCACTGCACAAGGTTCTAGAAGCATAGGCAATGGGTAAATCTTTGCCAATAGGCCCCTGGCTCAGCACCGAGCCGACGGCAAATGCGCTCGCATCAGTGGTTAGAACGAAAGTTTCATCAAAGTTAGGGTAAATTAATATCGGAGTTGTTGTTAGTGTTTGTTCAAATTTTGCAAAGAATTTACACAATCATTGTCGAAGAGAAATGGTATGTCTTTTTGTAGTAGTTTTGTTAGGGGCTTGGTTATCTTGGAGAAATTAGGGATAAAGCGCCTATAATATCCGGCTAAGCCTAGAAATGATTTAATTTCTTTTGGATTTTTCGGTTGAGGGAAATTTAAGATAGCGTCAACTTTCGAAGGGTTCGGTTTTACGCCGTCTTTTGTAATGAGATGTCCTAAATAAGCGACTTCCTTGCGGAGAAACTCGCATTTGCCTGGTTGAATTTTGAGGTTGGCTTTTTGAAGGCGTTTAAAGACTTCAGTTAGACGGGAAATGTGTTCGTGAATTGTAGGGGAGTAAATAATAATATCGTCCATGTAGACGAGACATCGTTCATTTTGAATACCTAACAGGATGTTATCCATAACTGTTTGAAAGGTTGATGGAGCGTTTTTGAGTCCAAATGGCATTCGCACGAATTCATAATGACCGTTCTCAACTGTGAAAGCAGTCTTTTGAATATCTGCGGGATTAATTTCGATTTGGTGGAAACCAGAAGCCAAGTCTAAGGTTGTGAAATATTGGCATTTGCCAAGTTGGTCTAAAAGATCGGAAATGTTGGGCAGAGGATATTTGTCACCAATTGTAACCTCGTTGAGTTTGCGGTAGTCGACTACAACGCGCCATTTCTGTTTACCAGAAGCGTCCATTTTTTTGGGAACTACCCAGACAGGAGAGGACCAAGGTGAGATTGAGGGTTGAATAATACCTTGACTTAACATTTTCGATACTTGGGACTTAACTTCTTCTTTATGGACCTGAGGATATCGATACGATTTAGTGAATATCGGTCGGGAATTTTCGGTGTCAATAGGGTGTTTGATTTCATTAGTAAAGGTCAAATTGTCTCCTTCTAAATAGAATATATCTTGAAAGTCTAAACAAAGCTGCGTTACTATTTCGGCCTCTTCTTCGTTTAGATGATCCAAGCGCAATTCGTTCCTGATTTCAAAGGATCTGTCCGTCGTTAGTTGTTGGTCAGAATTTTGCGTGTTTAAGTTAAAAATTGACTTAAATTTTTGTAAAGGTTCTAAATTTAAATTGGAAAAATCGACAATTTTCGGGATGACATTAGCATTGATTATTGTTGTTAAAAATTCTCCGTTTTCGTTTACTTTAACAAGAGCATTAGGTAAACGGACTTTTTCATTCTCTTGCGCTTGCAAAATAGCGTCAGTGTTTTTAAGGTTACATTTTAGTTTATAAATTTTTTCGGTACGGCCGTCAATTTGGATCTTATTTTGATTAGGGTTGTGGTTTGATTGGATTTTGTCGTATTCGGGTTTCGACGAATCGTCGGTTACTTTGAAAAGTGGAACTGTTTTAAAATTGGTTGTTAATCGTTTATTTCTTATGTCGACGATACAATGATAGTGCTCTAGGAAGTCAGCTCCTATCAGTCCATCAAAACTGATATCTAGGTCGTAGATGTAAACTTTATGTGGGTCGTTTTCCGTAAAGGGTATAAGAACAGATTCACTAATAGTAATTTTCTGATCGGTTATGCCTTGTATAATTACATTTTCTGAAAATCTCCGTTTGTAATTTTCCGCTGTTTTTGGTTTAAAAATAGAGATACCTGCGCCAGTATCGATTAGAATTTTGAATTTGTTTGTGATATCTTTAATGTAGTATAGATTTTTTGAATTTACGGTCAACAATGAGTGTGATAGCGTTTCTACATGAACCCTTGTTCCGGGAAGTTCAGCGACGGGTCGAAACTGTCGTTGAGATTCATCGTTCGTATTTGATTTGTTATTTGGTCGAATTGGTCTGTTTGCTGTGTTGGAGTATCCGTGGGGTACTCCGGATCTAAGCGAAAATCCTGAGGATTAACAGTATAATCCTCCTGTGGCGTTTGAGAATTAGCAGTATAATTCTCGTACTGTTCGTATGGGGAATTAGCTGTATAATTCTCTGAAAAGCTTTGACCGTTTTCTAGATCGTAATTTTCATAACTGTCACTTACATTTTGATAATCGGGTGAATAGTCATTGTATTGATTAAATTGATCGGCATAATTATCGTAAGGTTCGTAATTTAAATGATGAGCTTTTTGCTGGTTAAAGCGGTTAAAATTCGGGTTAGGTTGAATAGCTGACGGTCTTTGTTGGTTAAAGTTTGGATTCGGCCTTATAGCTGAGGGCCTATTTTGAGGTTGATTAGGTTGGTTTTGAGGGAATGTCCTCTGACCAAATTGATTGTTTTGAGAGAAATTTTGGAAATTTGGGTTTCCTTGATAATTTGGTCTCTGGAAATTTGATGTCGATGGCATAGACAGTTGCTGTTGCCTTGTACGACATTCGTTTATTACATGTCCATTGCGCTTGCAAACTGAACAGAATTTTTTTGGAAATTTGAAGTTGGTCGTTTTTGTTGTAAAGCGGGATTTTTTACCGGACTATTTTTCGGAAATTTCTGTTGCTCGAAATAAGAGAGTTGTAGCTCTCTACGAATTCTACTTACAGCTTTCAATATATTTGGAGGGTTGCTGGCACGTATGATGCGGCCTAAGTTTGGTTCTAAACCCGTTAGTAAGTTATTTAAAGTCATCGTTTCGATGAGGTCGGATTGTGCGGTTCTTTGTGTCGAGGTTAAATTTTGCTTTTGCACTGCAGCGTGCATTTTCGCATTGTGCGTTTGTAAACGCGAAACAAATGTAAGGGCGGATTCACCTGGCAATTGGTGAATGCGCTGCAGGTCCTGAATTAGGGCCGTTAAATCTCTGGAGTCCCCAAAGTGGGTTTCCAGTAGTGCTTTTATTTCTGGCCATGTGCCGGGGTTACGTGAGTTAATTAGTTCGGCAGCTTTGCCTTTTAATTTATTTTTGATGTGGACTGTTAATAAAATTTTCTGGTCATTAATGGCCATACTTTGTGCACAATGGCATGAATTTAAGAATGTTTGTAAATTAATGGCATTGCCATCGAATTCGGGTATCAACGAAAATATCTCAGAGAGCTTGTAAGGCTCAATTTGCTCTGGTTGAGGTTGTTGTTGTTGTTGTTGTAGTTGTTGCTGTTGTAGTTGTTGTTCTTGTAGTTGTTGTTGGGTTGGTGCCGGTGGCACTGGTTGAACTGGCTCTGGTTGAGCTCTATCTGGCATTTTGCTTTTTGTATTTAGAAATTACTTGGACAAAAATTGGTTGCGTATCAGCAGTATGATACGAACTTAAATTAAATTAGCTTGTTACGTTGTGTGCGTAAATGGATTGTATATTAGCTGTATAATACACAATGTTTCGTATTAGCAGTATAATACGAAAATAAATAAACTTAAAATTACATGAACTTGTTTCGTTGCATTTGTAAAGGAATGGATTTCACTTTGACAATAGAACTGGCTTTGTGCGCCGAGTGTATTAGCAGTATAATACACTTTTAATAAAATAAGTTGCGAAAAAATAATAAAATAGTAAAAATGGTACGAGATGATTCTTAAATGACTTACGTTGTCCTTGTTCTCTTACGCTTCACTACCAGTTAGGCTTCTTGTTCTGATGATGTTTACGGATCCTACCGACTGCGCCAATGTTAGATCACGGTTCACATGAATGACTTTTTTAAAAACTTTTATTTAGTTACATGGAGCCAACGTTGGCTCTTGGAGAAGGAATATAATAATAAATTAGAAGTGTTGCATTCTAACTGAGTTTAATAACTGATTCAACAAAGCGTGTTTAGTCATATTTATAACATACAGAACCTGAGTAAACAAAATATATAACAAAGGAATTGCAGTTCTGCAGTCTGCACAAGTTATGAGAAACAAAGGTGTAATATGATATCTTGAAGATAAGCAATTAATAAGAGAAGCTGTTATCGTGAAATACGATATACCTGTGAAGGTTTATTATGGCTAAGTCGCAATAAGATAGCGTGTAATATTATATAACATATATATGTATATATATATATATAACAATCTAAATTTAGTAGGGCTTCGGACTAAATTTAGATTGTTCTTTAACTAGTCGGACGTGACTATCCTTCATTATTTATATATATATATATATATATATATATATATATATATATATATATATATATATATATATATATATATATATATATATATATATATATATATATGCGGAGCATTCCAGTCTGTTATTTCATTTCAGCCAGCTGGCACGCGCGATGTTGTAATTTTACTTCCTATGCCTAGCGTTCGGCTACACACACGGTATATACAGCGTGTCGCACTTTTTATGGAGCCACCCTCATATCTCGCTCATCTGATATCCGAATATTTTGAAATTTTGGTGGTGAAAATATACCTATAAAGTGAGTCTTTTGACGTAACTACATTTGATTTTAGTCAGAGGCGTTCGATTCTAGAATGGAAAAAAGGTCGATTTTCGAAAAAATCTATTAGCGATTTTTTCAGTAAAAAACTAGTGAGATATTCTTAATTAGCACCTTTAGAAACCTCTTTGTACAAGATTACATCGTAGTGGGTTCAAAATTGTTTGAGATAGGGGCCGTCAAAAAAATAATTTTTTCAATTAATAATAATTTTTACCTGTAAAACGGATTCTCAAATGAAAAAAATTATTCTTAATTTTTTGTTCAGAATAATGTATTTTACTAATCTGAATTGATTTTGCAATAAAATAATTATTTATTTAATAAGGCAAAAATTCTAATTCGTACATGCTTACCATTTTTTTAACGAATAATCTTCAATAAAGACCTAAGTAAGCCGTAAAAGCAAAAATTATGGTAATTCTACATTTTAGCGTAACATCCGAATTTTTGCGAAATTTTTTCAGGATACACTAATTTGGGGTCGTAGAACACGAATCTGAAGTCAGTTTTCGGCGCAAATGCATAGTTTTTCCAAAAAAAAATTTTGAAATTTTCCACCATAACACTCACTCTCCGTCACTGTAAACACTAAAAACCCTCCATTTCGGCAGATTTTCATATCATGTTCACCATGTAAAGTATTCCTTAGAACAAACACACCAAAAAAATTGCTTTTTCATAAAAAATAAATTATTATTTACCAAAACTCTAGAAACCAGAAAATGAACAATCATCAAACTGTCAAACTAATGCGCATGCGTATCCTCACCACAGAGGACTAACTTCAAAGTTGTGTCTAAGGTTTCAACACTCTGATTTTGAAATGGTGTTTGCATTTTTGTGGGCAAACGATAATGTCACGGTAACATTTTTGGGCTAATTAATTACCTACAAATGTTTGATCAGAAAAATATAATTAAAATATGCACGTTTTTATGATCATCTCAGCCAATACCAAAAACTGGTGTTCAGTTAACAATATTTTCAATGACATGATGTATCATTTTTGTTGCATTTAAGAGATTTTTAAAAAAATTTTTTGTGTGTCCATTTTTAGTAGTTCAAGGTCGTTTGACGATAGTTATTGTTTGGGCATTCTTAGGAGGGCAAGGATTATTTTTGAATATATTGCAAAAACGCCTAAAATATTTCTTGCCCTTCTCGAAGAAAAAAATTTTTGCGCAAAAATTTTTTTCTTCGAGAAGGGCAAAAAATATTTTAGGCGTTTTTGCAATATATTCAAAAATATATTGCAGAAATATATTTTTGAATATATTTTTGAATATATTTTTGAATATATTTTTGAATATATTTTTGAATATATTGCAAAAACGCCTAAAATATTTCTATACGTCGGACAAATGTCACTGACGTATAGCGACTTGCCTTTTTGCAAGTACCAAGAGCGGCGACCTCTAGCCTTAGTGGGCTATACTCACTGTTTATGAAATCGGATTTGAAGGAAACAACTACTCAGCGGGCAAATACCCCGACCTGCATTGAACTACACCTTCAAATCGTGATCAGTAACCAACTATCATTTGTCTGTTCCTAACCAGACATATACCGGTTTCGAACTTATTATGTTCTCATCAGTATGCCATAGGTCATGGAACAGACAAATGATAGTGGTCAACTTGCTAGTCTTATACAAACTGAATCAAATGGAGTGTCGGTGAGAGGTAAACTCTCATATGGTCAGATGCTACTATACGTCGGACAAATGTCACTGACGTATAGCGACTTGCCTTTTTGCAAGTACCAAGAGCGGCGACCTCTAGCCTTAGTGGGCTATACTCACTGTTTATGAAATCGGATTTGAAGGAAACAACTACTCAGCGGGCAAATACCCCGACGTGCATTGAATTACACCTTCAAATCGTGATCAGTAACCAACTATCATTTGTCTGTTCCTAACCAGACATATACCGGTTTCGAACTTATTATGTTCTCATCAGTATGCCATAGGTCATGGAACAGACAAATGATAGTGGTCAACTTGCTAGTCTTATACAAACTGAATCAAATGAAGTTGGTTACTGATCACGATTTGAAGGTGTAATTCAATGCAGGTCGGGGTATTTGCCCGCTGAGTAGTTGTTTCCTTCAAATCCGATTTCATAAACAGTGAGTATAGCCCACTAAGGCTAGAGGTCGCCGCTCTTGGTACTTGCAAAAAGGCAAGTCGCTATACGTCAGTGACATTTGTCCGACGTATAGTAGCATCTGACCATATGAGAGTTTACCTCTCACCGACACTCCATTTGATTCAGTTTGTATAAGACTAGCAAGTTGACCACTATCATTTGTCTGTTCCATGGCATACTGATGAGAACATAATAAGTTCGAAACCGGTATATGTCTGGTTAGGAACAGACAAATGATAGTTGGTTACTGATCACGATTTGAAGGTGTAATTCAATGCAGGTCGGGGTATTTGCCCGCTGAGTAGTTGTTTCCTTCAAATCCGATTTCATAAACAGTGAGTATAGCCCACTAAGGCTAGAGGTCGCCGCTCTTGGTACTTGCAAAAAGGCAAGTCGCTATACGTCAGTGACATTTGTCCGACGTATAGAAATATTTTAGGCGTTTTTGCAATATATTCAAAAATATATTCAAAAATATATTCAAAAATATATTCAAAAATATATTCAAAAATATATTTCTGCAATATATTTTTGAATATATTGCAAAAACGCCTAAAATATTTTTTTCCCTTCTCGAAGAAAAAAATTTTTGCGCAAAAATTTTTTTCTTCGAGAAGGGCAAGAAATATTTTAGGCGTTTTTGCAATATATTCAAAAATAATCCTTGCCCTCCTAAGAATGCCCAAACAATAACTATCGTCAAACGACCTTGAACTACTAAAAATGGACACACAAAAAATTTTTTTAAAAATCTCTTAAATGCAACAAAAATGATACATCATGTCATTGAAAATATTGTTAACTGAACACCAGTTTTTGGTATTGGCTGAGATGATCATAAAAACGTGCATATTTTAATTATATTTTTCTGATCAAACATTTGTAGGTAATTAACACTCCATTTGATTCAGTTTGTATAAGACTAGCAAGTTGACCACTATCATTTGTCTGTTCCATGGCATACTGATGAGAACATAATAAGTTTGAAACCGGTATATGTCTGGTTAGGAACAGACAAATGATAGTTGGTTACTGATCACGATTTGAAGGTGTAATTCAATGCAGGTCGGGGTATTTGCCCGCTGAGTAGTTGTTTCCTTCAAATCCGATTTCATATATATATATATATATATATATATATATATATATATATATATATATATATATATATATATATATATATATATATATATATATATATATATATATATATATATATATATATATATATATATATATATATATATATATATATATATACAGTGTGTTTCACTTCTCGTGAAGACACCCCTGTATCTTTTTTATTTGTTGCCGAATTAATTTCAAATTTTTATCAGCCATACAAGTCCATAAGGTGACTTTATTCAACACATAAATGCCGTCTAAATCTAAAACGCCAGCCTACTGCGATAAAAAGAAAATGTCAATTTTCGAGAAATCGTAGTAGGCTTAGAGATAGACAAAAATTTTGTTAACAAAAGTTGTTCAGAATCACTTGATATGCCCCCCTGTAAATTTTGTGAAAATCGGAATATTTTTTGTTTCACTTCTCGTGAAGACACCCCTGTATCTTTTTTATTTGTGGCCAAATTAATTTCAAATTTTTATCAGCCATACAAGTCCATAAAGTGACTTTATTCAATACATAAATGCCGTTTAAATCTAAAACGCCGGCCTACTGCGATAAAAAGAAAATGTCAATTTTCGAGAAATCATAGTAGGCTTAGAGATAGACAAAAATTTTGTTAACAAAAGTTGTTTGGAATCACTTGATATGCCCCCCTGTAAAATTTTGTGAAAATTGGAATATTTTCAAAAAAAAAATTTTTGTTTCACTTCTCGTGAAGACACCCCTGTATCTTTTTTATTTGTGGCCGAATTAATTTCAAATTTTTATCAGCCATACAAGTCCATAAAGTGACTTTATTCAATACATAAATGCCGTTTAAATCTAAAACGCCGGCCTACTGCGATAAAAAGAAAATGTCAATTTTCGAGAAATCATAGTAGGCTTAGAGATAGACAAAAATTTTGTTAACAAAAGTTGTTCGGAATCACTTGATATGCCCCCCTGTAAAATTTTGTGAAAATCGGAATATTTTCAAAAAAAAAATTTTTGTTTCACTTCTCGTGAAGACACCCCTGTATCTTTTTTATTTGTGGCCAGATTAATTTCAAATTTTTGTCAGCCATACAACTCCATAAGGTGACTTTATTCAACATATAAATGCCGTCTAAATCTAAAACGCCTGCCTACTGGGATAAAAAGAAAATGTTAATTTTCGAGAAATCATAGTAGGCTTAGAGATAGACAAAAATTTTGTTAATGAAAGTTGTTCAGGATCACTTCATACGCCCCATGTCGTCTAAATCTAAAATGCCGGCCTTAGAATAATTAAAATTAAAATCTAATTACTTTAATGAGTTTTAACATCTGTCAACAATATGTAGGTTGGTAGGATGCTGTCATATAACGAATTCTTTTTGAATTAAATTGGTGGCCCTGAAAAGGGCCGTTGTTTTTACAGAGAAGACTACTAATAATGAATGATAATATTGTCGGAAAAAAAAATACAGATAAAGCAAAAGCCGCAGTGTTAGAATAGTTCAAAAATAAAAGAAGTTAATGGTTTTTTTTTACTTATTTATTATATTGCGCCCCTTTCCACTAACCCACCCTCAAGTGTAATACACTTCTCAATCCGTTTTCTGTTATTTTTTACAACTCTTCGCAGTTCTTGAGCTGTAACTTCTAAACATGCTTGCCTTATCCTCTCACAAAGCTGCTCTATATTTTGAGGTCTGGTCATATAAACTTTGTTTTTAATGTGACCTCAAAAATAAAAATCCATTGGAGTGAGATCAGGTGATCTGGGTGGCCAATGTATTAAAGGGCTATTTCGTCCTATCCATCTTTGGGGAAAATGTTCATTCATCCATGCTCTCACTACTACGGAATTGTGGATAGATGCTCCGTCGAGTTGAAAATACAATTGTTCCAAAGGAAAATCAACAATTGCATTCCAAAGATCATTATTTAAAAATTCTAGCAAATTTAACGCATTTATATTTTGAAAAAAGAAAAACGGCCCTATTATTGTTTCGTTAAAAATTCCGCACCACACATTTACTTTCTGGGAATATTGCCTTTTACAATTTATTATCCAATCAGGATTTTCTACTGCCCAGAACCTAGAGTTTTGTGATGACACTACCCCGTTGGTGGAGAAAGTTGCCTCGTCCGTGAAAATTACTTTCTTCAAGAAGTCTCTATTGTTTAAATAATTACCTTGGATCCATAAACAATATTCTAATCTTCTCTCTTCATCACCTTCCTCCAAGGTATGTAAAGATTTTGGTTTAAACGGTTGTAGCTTATGGCGTTTTAAACATCTCCAAATTTTTGATGCCGACAAATTAAGGTCACGAGCCATATTTCGAAGACTGGTAGTGGGATTGGCGTTAAACGCCGCTAATATAACATTATCATCTCCGTGATTTCGATTAAGATGTACTCTCGGTTTAAGCACATTGCCAGTTGTATTGAACAAGTGACATATTCTTGCTACGGTACCATGGTGTATTGGTTGTCTTAGAGGATGTCTTAAATTAAATTCTTCTGCTGCTTCTCTTGAAGACCGTACATTTTCACCGACTATCTTTATTATTTCAATTTTTTCATCAGTAGTTAAAAGTATTCTAACCATTATGAGAAAAGATATGAAATAAGGAAACTTTAGTATGAATAAAATTATTAAAACAAGAAAAACTAACAAACTCCACAGAAAATAACAACAATCACTTCTGTCATGAAAGCAATGACGAAATAAATAAAACAATACATATTGACAGTTAATTTCACGGCACTCTTTACATTCAACGCAATAAAACCGTCCATGTTCCTAAATTTCTGAGCCGATAAGGAGGAAGGATATGATGGAGAGTTACTCCTCCAGAAGAGAGATAACAAAAAGAAAAAAAGAAAAGATATTACATTCAACTTGATATGTAAAAATAAAAAGCCCTTTTAGTGTTTTATTGAATGCTGATTTTTGTTCACAACTTTCATTTGTTGGAAAAAGTTCTCTTTATGTGTTCTCTTTTTTTGAAAATATTCCGATTTTCATAAAATTTTACAGAGGGGCATATGAAGTGATCCTGAACAACTTTTATTAACAACATTTTTGTCTATCTCTGAGCCTACTATGATTTCTCGAAAATTAACATTTTATTTTTATCGCAGTAGGCAGGGGTTTTAGATTTAGACGGCATTTATGTATTGAATAAAGTCATCTTATGGATTTGTTTGGCTGATAAAAATTTGAAATTAATTCGGCCGCAAATAAAAAAGATACAGGGGTGTCTTCACGAGAAGTGAAACAAAATTTATTTTTTTCAAAATATTCCGATTTTCACAAAATTTTACAGGGGGACATATCAAGTGATTCCGAACTACTTTTGTTAACAAAATTTTTGTCTATCTCTAAGCCTACTATGATTTCTCGAAAATTAACATTTTCTTTTTATCACAGTAGGCCGGCGTTTTAGATTTAGACGGCATTTATGTGTTGAATAAAGTCACCTTATGGACTTGTATGGCTGATAAAAATTTGAAATTAATTCGGCCACAAATAAAAAAGATACAGGGGTGTCTTCACGAGAAGCGAAACAAAAAATTTTTTTTTGAAAATATTCCGATTTTCACAAAATTTTACAGGGGAACATATCAAGTGATTCCGGACAACTTTTGTTAACAAAATTTTTGTCTATCTCTAAGCCTACTATGATTTCTCGAAAATTGGTATTTTCTTTTTATCGCAGTAGGCCGGCGTTTTAGATTTAGACGGCATTTATATGTTGAATAAAGTCACCTTATAGACTTGTATGGCTGATAAAAATTTGAAATTAATCCGGCCACAAATAAAAAAGATACAGGGGTGTCTTCACGAGAAGTGAAACAAAAAATTTTTTTTTCAAAATATTCCGATTTTCACAAAATTTTACATGGAGACATATCAAGTGATTCCGAACAACTTTTGTTAACAAAATTTTTGTCTATCTCTAAGCCTACTATGATTTCTCGAAAATTGACATTTTCTTTTTATCGCAGTAGGCCGGCGTTTTAGATTTAGACGGCATTTATATGTTGAATAAAGTCACCTTATGGACTTGCATGGCTGATAAAAATTTGAAATTAATTCGGCAACAAATAAAAAAGATACAGGGGTGTCTTCACGAGAAGTGAAACACACTGTATACATATATATATATATATATTTTTTTTTTTAAGTTAATTAAGAATCATGTATACTTGTATTATGTACTGGTTGCCTTAATAAAGTCAATTATTATTATTATTATTTTTTTTTTTTTCCGGGTAGCCCGCTGCCGGACAGGACTTCCGTGGCCTCCGACACCTCACGGTAGCCGCGCCGGAAAATTCCTTACAGCCACTCTCCACAACCTGTGGAGTTAGTGACTGCAAATACCTAAATCGTGTGCCCTAAGTAGACGAAGGGACCCCAAGATAACCGCCTTCTGCATCTGGCCTGCCAACCATTCTGCCGAATTCTGACAGGCCGGTATGATCTTCAATTCTGAGAGCAGCGAAGGCTTCATCCCTCCGAGTACGCCGATTATTAGGACGACCATCTTAACCGAGTAGTCTGGGTACAGCACTTGGAGCTCATACCGGAGATCACGATATTTGGTCCGTTTTTCCCCCTCCTTCAAAGCGATGTTTGTCTCAGCAGGTGCTGAGAATTCAATTACAAACATCACTTTGTTCTGATGGTCGAGGAGGACTATGTCAGGCTTGTTGGCTTGAATTAGCCTGACGGTCGAGAACGAGTAGTTCCAATAAATTCGGCACCTCTCTTTCTCGACAACGGACTCAATATCTCCGGGGATGTAAGGCAGCACTGGTGTTTGGTCTACCCCATACGAGTGCCGTAGGTGGTAGTATAGCACTCGTAAAGCCGCGTTATGGCGGTGGATGTAGGCCGAAATCGCGTATACCGGGCATGCTGAAAGCAAATGCATCAGCGATTCCGGCGCCTGACGGCAGGTCCTGCAGTTGGTATCAGGGACCTCTACACCCATTACGCGGCTCCGGTAGACGAAGGCGTTTATTACACCATCCTGACAGGCCACAATGAATCCCTCGGTCTCCGACTTAAGCCCAGCTGACCTTAAAAAGGCGAATGTCAGCCTAGTCGATAAACCCAGTGTTTCCATGTTTTTATAGTATACACCGTGCATGGGTTTATCGACATGCTGCCTAAACAGGCTCTCCTGTTCGGCAGCTTTTATTTGGACTTTCAGACGAGTCGGCTGAAGCTCAGTGACTGACTCTGTGTCAGCACCGCGCCGGCCGCCTCGTCTGGCGTTGAATACGAGACCGAGTTCATCTGCGGCTCTTTTTGCTGCCTTAAACAATCCTGCGCCCACCCCTGCGATTTCGTGATCTCTCACTAATAGCAGGAGCGGATCCGAGCTCCTGAGGATGGTACATGCCATACTCAGTACTACTCTGCCATGCATACACTCCAGACCCAAGAGTCCTCGGCCCCCCCGATGACGTGGAAGGTAGACACGAGGAACGGACGATCTAGGATGAATACTCCTATGGATGTTCATCATCTTGCGGGTGTCTCTGTCTAGTTGGCGCAGCTCATCTACCGTCCATTTTACTACTCCAAAGGAGTAGAGCAGAACAGGAACGGCAAGCATGTTAGTAGCAGACGCCTTATTCTTCCCCGAAAGTTCGGACGACCAAATCTTTCGGAGTAGGCATCTGTACTTGCCGCGGAGAGATTCCTTGATTTGTTGCACATCCTGGATGTGATGTTGTTGCACACCCAGGTATGTGTAGGTCTCTCCGGCATCCAGATGTCTTAGGATGCTTCCGTCTGCGAGCTGCGCGTCCTCAGAAAATTCCCCGCATCGCCCTCTCTTGAGGTGGACGACCGCGCACTTGTCCAACCCGAACTCCATACCAATGGCCCGCGTGTACTCCTCGACCACCCTTAGAGCATTTTGAAGTTCACGCTCTCCGGAGGCGTACAGTTTCAGGTCATCCATATAGAATAAATGGGTGACCTTATGCCTCCGGTTGCTGGGTGGTCCACAGTGGTACCCGCGAGTTTGGCGGAGTTCAACAGATAACGGCAGCAGTGAGATGCAAAAGAGGAGGGGACTCAGAGAATCTCCCTGGAATACTCCTCTTCTGAATGCCACCTGCTCTGTCGTAACCCGCTGTGCACCTGATGTTATGGTGAAGCGGGTCCTCCAGAGTGGCAGCAGTTGTTCTATGCATCTCACTAGTGGCTCTGCTACCGCAAGACATTTGAGCAAATGTAACAAAAGTTCATGTGATGTCGTGTCAAATGCCTTACGATAGTCAATCCAGGCCATCGATAGATTCCGCTTGTACTGCACAGAGTCCTGTGTAATACAGCGGTCTACCAGCAGGCTGTCCTTGCAACCTGCCATGCCCTTCTTGGCGCCACGCTGCTCGTATATCTGCTGGAAGACCGGATCAACCTGCCGTAGGGTCCGAGCATACAAGATACGAGTAAATAGCTTGTAGCAGGAGTTCAGACAGGTGATTGGTCTATAATTCCTTGGGTCAGACAGATCACCCTTTTTAGGGATGAGCACAGTACGTCCCTCGACATACCAGTCCGGAATCTGCTGCCCCTCGTTCAACCACTTGTTGAAAACTCGGGCCAGGCGACGGTGGGTGGAAGGAAATTTTTTCCACCACCAGTTATTTATGCCGTCTGGCCCCGGAGCAGCGAAGTTCTTGGTGCCAACAAGAGCTTGTTGGACTTCCTCCGGACTGATTGCCGGGCACACTTCTTCCGGCTCTTCAAAGGTTCTGTGGCACAGAGCCTCGAAGTGTGCTATTGCTGGAGTGTTGCTATCGAACGGACGTGTCGTTTCGTAGATTCCTTTCCAGAAGCTTTCGACATCGGCTTCAGTTGGTGGATTATCGACAACACGCTGTGGCTCTTGAAATAGGCGGGAAGGATTCGTACGGAACAACGTATTTTGCTCCATACTTCGTACCCGCCTATTTAGCTTTTTCTTGATAGCCATAAGCGCTCGAATCTTATCTAAACAGTGCTGCTTAATAGTGAGCATCACTGTCAGATTTAGAGTGTGGTGTTGGCGTCTGAGTCCGGCTGCTGTTCGCCGGACTTTAGGCGTAAATGCCTTGCCAGTGGTTACGTATTCCACCACACTCTGGATTCGAGAAGCGTGTTGTCTGGCCAACTGTATTTTGCCTTCGATCTTTTGTACCCGCCGCTTAGCCTTTTCGATACCGCTCGAGGGTTTGGTATTCCTCTCGCGGGGCACGAGTTGGCTAGCAGCGTTGTACACGGCACAGTTGATCTGCCAAATGTCGGCGTCTTCTGGTAATTCCTCATCGATAACAGCATCCATCCGTGCCAGGTCTTGTGGCTTTAGGTTAGCCCTGCTGTTAAGGCTAACCCTCGTCCTTAAGTTGACTTCGGCGTACCTTCTAGGATGTTCCCCGTCAGCTCTTTGCCGCGGTGGCAGTGCGGCTGGCGCTTCTTCCTGCTGGCGGGGTGCCCTTACGTAACCTGTCCTGCGCAGGTAGGATACTTGATCTCTGAGCTGTTGTTCAGAGAAGGCGCGATGCTCTGGATGCGTGTCGCACCAGATTTCGTGCAATCGCGCCATGTACCCCCTGCGCGCAGGTTCGCTGCTCTCATAGCAGGTCAGCAAGTCATCTCGAAGTTCCCTCGTCCACTTAAAGCGTCCATGGTCATAGCGTATGTTGTCATCATTGAGACCGTCCGGTATGGCCCCTCCAACTTGTCTCTGACCCCCATCCGGTTGGGGTCGATTGTAAGGGGCCCTTCCTCTGTGTGGTAGAACCAGAGAAGTGGATCTCAGAGTGGTTAGCCCTGAGATCCACGTCCGACATCTGTCAGGCAGAGTTGCCTCTGCCTGTCCAGGTACACCGCGTGGAGGCTGCCGGTCCGTTTTCCGTACCGTTATTATTATTATTATTATTATTATTATTATTATTATTATTATTATTATTATTATTATTATTATTATTATTATTATTATTATTATTATTATTATTATTATTATTATTATTATTATTATTATTATTATTATTATTATTATTATTATTATTATTATTATTATTATTATTATTATTATTATTATTATTATTATCGGCTTGCCCGCTGCCGGATAGGACTTCCGTGGCCTCCGACACCTCACGGTAGCCGCGCCGGCGAATTTCTTGCAGCCACTCTCCACGACCTGTGGAGTTAGTGACTGCAAATACCTAAATCTATTATTATTATTATTATTATTATTATTATTATTATTATTATTATTATTATTATTATTATTATTATTATTATTATTATTATTATTATTATTATTATTATTATTATTATTATTATTATTATTATTATTATTATTATTATTATTATTATTATTATTATTATTATTATTATTATTATTATTATTATTATTATTATTATTATTATTATTATTATTCTTTTTTTTTTCTCAGTTTATACCGGACTTTTATTTAAAAAACATTATCCCAGTTGGAGAAGAATTCACTTCGGCCAACTGCGACTAGTACGATAGAAATTTTCGTACTATTTGGCATGTCTGTAATATAACGGCTTTCTGCATGATGGAGACTAGATAAGTGGGTAATTCGAGGATGGTAAGTTTTGGCTGTAAATTTTTAGTAAGAACTCCGTCTACTGATATCACGAGCGGAACTATTATGGCTTCGTTAAGCTTCCAGTTATTATTATTATTATTATTATTATTATTATTATTATTATTATTATTATTATTATTATTATTATTATTATTATTATTATTATTATTATTATTATTATTATTATTATTATTATTATTATTATTATTATTATTATTATTATTATTATTATTATTATTATTATTATTATTATTATTATTATTATTATTATTATTATTATTATTATTATTATTATTATTATTATTATTATTATTATTATTATTATTATTATTATTATTATTATTATTATTATTATTATTATTATTATTATTATTATTATTATTATTATTATTATTATTATTATTATTATTATTATTATTATTATTATTATTATTATTATTATTATTATTATTATTATTATTATTATTATTATTATTATTATTATTATTATTATTATTATTATTATTATTATTATTATTATTATTATTATTATTATTATTATTATTATTATTATTATTATTATTATTATTATTATTATTATTATTATTATTATTATTATTATTATTATTATTATTATTATTATTATTATTATTATTATTATTATTATTATTATTATTATTATTATTATTATTATTATTATTATTATTATTATTATTATTATTATTATTATTATTATTATTATTATTATTATTATTATTATTATTATTATTATTATTATTATTATTATTATTATTATTATTATTATTATTATTATTATTATTATTATTATTATTATTATTATTATTATTATTATTATTATTATTATTATTATTATTATTATTATTATTATTATTATTATTATTATTATTATTATTATTATTATTATTATTATTATTATTATTATTATTAATAAAAACCGTATTCGGTATAACATTATAACTTCATGGTGTATTATACGTATATTATTTATATTTTTCGTGTAAGTGTATATTTGGAATATATAATCAATATTTTTATACATAATGATTATTACATTTCTTTACCTTAATTGAAAATAATAGCATTTTTGCTAATTTAAAATCAGGAAACTTACAGTACTGATATTTAATTCTTATTTTTTATAAGCTTTTCAATCAATCTTAAAAGATTGTTACCTATAGTTTCCTCTCTACATTTAATATACGTCATAATGATATGTATAAAAGCCTTATTCGGTATTACAGTATAACTTCATGGTGTATTATACGTATTGTTCTATTTTATACCCTATCATGTGAAAATTTATTAAAATAATAATACTTGTCAGTTGGACGCCAGGAGACTAAGAGTCTACCAAACTTTAATACACATAAAGAAAGCATATAATAAACATTTTAGCATGATTGTCTGCTTAAGCAAACGAGACTCGACTCAGAAGTAGGTTTTTTTCTTTTGCCGAACGTCTTCCCTTAAGAAGAGTAGGGATATTTTACTTGCCTAACATTTAATAGACAAGGGACCGCCTGCTTTACATCCCCTCCGAAGGGTGGTATATCCACTACGTAATCCTCGTCTGAAATTACGTAACTTCCGCGTATACACTGATATACAAGCCGCTAGAAGGTGGGACGAGAACGCTGTATTTCCCAAGATGGGTGGGTCACCCATCCAAGTACTAACCGCGCTCGACGTTGCTTCAACGGAATATCGATTGACATTCACATTGAAGTCGCCTCTACGCTCGCCCCCAGAAGTAGGTTCAATTGCTCAGATCAGGAGTGCTGTAACGATCAATAAAACACTGTGCTATGAGAAATTTTTCTAAGATTTATTTTAAACTTTTGCTGAAATAAGATTTTAACTGTTTTCAAAATGATTTTAACAAATTTTCTTATAACTACTTAAATTCTATGGCCTTCGAAAAGTTTAAATTGAGATCTCAATAAAAGAAAGGTTTCCGTTTTATTTCTTTGAATTGTAGAAGCTTTTACCTTAATTCTGTAACCGGATGGTTACCTGTACTATCAGTCAGAACGATTGAAAATTCACCCGGTGCAAAAGAGACTTCGACCAGCTGATTCGCTGCACGATGTGGAGATGATTTCCTTCAGTTAAGTTGCTGACCTATCTGCGATGAAATTTGTCCACTGGACACCTTCCAGGAACTGCCGATGCACTAACTCGATGCACTGTTTGTTACTAGGTAAGTACCTATGTATTATTTTCTAAGCACTGCTGACTTTTCGAGGAACTGCCCGTTCTCACCTTTTATGTTTACAAAGTCGTTTCTTTAATACTTTTGCCACATATTTATATACTCAGAAACCCTATTTTAGTAATTAACTTTCTTAAAATACATTTTTCTATAAAAGTCACTCAGACTTCTCAACAATTTTCTATTTTTTCGTATCCATGGTTATTTTTTATTATTGTTTTCCTGTTCTAGTACCTTTTACACATTTAGTCTTTAAGCATACAGATATGCCTTATTTTCTAAATTACTAATGTATTTACAATTTTAACAATAATTTAAACATTTGGTATTTTCTTTTCACACAGTGCCTTCTTTCACGTCGTAGTCCTGCCTTCTGTATGTGACTCGCCCAACAGGCACTCGTGTTTCAAGTAAGCACCATCAGTAAAGTTAAGTGAACATAATTTTAAAAATAATTTTAGAGTTTTTGTTTTTCTATAATAATTTAAAATACTATACTGTCTGAGGAGAAAATCACAACAGTATATTAGTGATATTTTTGGTACAAGTGTATATTTGGTATATATAATCAATATTTTTATACGTAATGGTTATCAAATTTCTTTACCTTAATTGAAAATCATACCATTTCTGCTAATTTAAAATCAGGAAATTTGCAGTATTGATATTTAATTCTTGTTTATTATAAGATTTTCAATCAATCTTGGTTGTCACTCATAATTTCCCCTCTACGTTTAATATACGTCATATTGATATGCATAAAAGTCCTGTTTGGTGTTACAGTATAACTTCATGGTGTATTATATGTATATTAGTTATATTTTTGATACCCGTGTCAAGGGGATTGTGAAGAAGGTAAGAAGCCATCTTAAAGAGTTCGCCATATTGGGTATAGAATGACGTCATGTAGCTGATCGTATTCGTCGAACCATTTAATGTGATACCCATGTCAATGGGGTTGTGAAGGAAAAGGTAAGCCTCCATCTTGGGGCGTCCGCTATATTGGATTTAGAACGATATACAGGGTGGACCATTAATAATAGGCCATAGTTCAAGGGTATATTCTTTGAACCAAAATATGAGGATATAACCAAACATGCCTTAGTAAATTTTTGCTGTGGAAAAAGATAGAGGGTGTTAAAATTGTAATTTTTTTTTCTTTTTTTGCAATATCTCAACTACCTCTTGACCGATCTTCTTCCAATTTGGTAAGGAAACATTTTTTAAGCTAAGAAACAATAATGTATGTATTACATCACGTTAGCCCGTGGAGGGCGTCTCTGCCTGATGATGAATTTTTTCTCTCTCTTTTTTTTACGAAACGTAGTGGCATTTTTGACTAGAAAATCTCATGCAGGAGTTATTTCAACGTAAAAAAGGTATACTTGAAAATTCCAACCGTTTTCGAGAAAACTGCCGTATAGATCTCAAAAACACTCTGAAAACAAACCCAATTTGAAAAGGAAAAATTGTATTTATTGAAAAGTGTGTTCTTTTGACGTCTTAGTTCTGTCAAAATGTCAAACTAATGAAATTGTACGTAAATGACAAAACTAAGGCGTCACCAAAGCACACTTTTCAATAAATACAATTTTTCCTTTTCAAACTGCGTTTGTTTTCAGAGTATTTTGAGATCTATACGGCAGTTTTCTCGAAAACGGTTGAAATTATCAAGTTCTATCAAGTGTACCTTTTTTTTACGTATAAATGACTCCTGCATGAGATTTTCTAGTCAAAAGTGCCACTACGTTTCGTAAAAAAAAGAGAGAGAAAAAATTCATCATCAGGCTTAGCTCATGAGGCGCCCTCCACGGGCTAGCGTGATGTAATACATAAATTATTGTTTCTTAGCTTAAAAAATGTTTCCTTATCAAATTGGATGAATATCGGTCAAGAGGTAGTTGAGATATTGCAAAAAAAATTACAATTTTAGCACCCTGTATCTTTTTCCACAGCAACAATTTACTAAGGCATGTTTGGTTATATTCCATATTTTGGTCCAAAGAATCTACCCTTGAACTATGGCCTATTATTAATGGTCCACCCTGAATACTATATTGTATTGTCATCAAAATCAAAGCTGCGTGCCAAATTTCAGCTCGATTGGATAACGGGAAATGGGTAAAATTTCATTCCAAATCACTAGTTTGACACGTAACCTACATACGTAAGATACGTACAGATTTCCAAGCTTAATAAAACCATTGAGTAACGTATTCAGAGTTATAATACCGATAAGTAGTATTTCAAGCACGATTTCTATACGTGGGGGAAATATTCTCTTCAGGAATGTGTTGGGGGTAGTTAGGAGATAAACATACTAAAATTCCCCACCCCTAGCCTAGCCGCTTCAGGGGGAGCTGGGGGTGGAAAAGTTCCTTTTTTCGATTCTTCGCTTATAACTCGGAAACGATGCGTCGTACGGAAAAAGGTAAACTATGCAAAATTAAACATATTTAAATTTCCTACAAGAATGTCTATATTCATTTTCTTCCTATGTGTTATAGTTTTACGAGATATTCGCCAGCGAAAATCGATAATTAGTAATAAAAAAAATCAATTCTGTACCTGTATTTCTATCAAAACGGTTTGCCGTGGTCTGCTAATAAATCACAGTCACAAAACAATCTTTATTTTACAACACTCGACGTATTTACTAACGGAATATTTTGTCGAAATCTATACATTTCCTTAAATATACAGTGTGGCTCACTTAAAATGAAGATACCCTTAAAACTTTCTCATTTTGTTCCGGATTTGAATCAAATTTTACTCAAATATAAAACAAATTAGGATCTACTTATGACCAGAAAATCATTCACTTGCTATAAAGGCAAAGCCACCTGCGGTACCGAAATTTGCGGAAAAAGATTAAAAATCATATTGATGGGTCTTGACAAATTTCACGTAGCCACCACAAATTGCGGAAACCCCTTTGCCAGATGAACTTATGTATGAGAAATCCCCCCATCAATAACCACATAAAATTTTGGTGTATATACGTTTGTGGCGCCGATCGGATGCAATTTTTAGAATTTTTAGCATTCAAAATGTTTTTGATTCAAATCGGAAACAATAAAAAAGTTATAAGGGTATCTTCATTTTAAGTGAGTCACACTGTATATTTAAGAAAATGTATAGATTTAGACAAAATATAACGTCAGTAAATACGTCGAGTGTTGAAAAATAAAGATTGTTTTGTGACTGTGATTTATTAGCAGACCACGGTAAACCGCTTTGTTAGAAATATTCAAGGTATACAATTGATTTTTTTTCTTATTAATTATTGAGTTTCGCTGGTGAATATCTCGTAAACTATAACACATAGAAAGAAAATGAATATAAACACTCTTGTAGGAAATTTAATTATGTTTAATTTTGTATAGATTACCTTTTTCCGTGCGACGCATCGTTTCCGAGTTATAAGCGAAGAATCGAAAAAATCTTTCCACCCCCCTCCCCCCTGAAGCGGTGGGGCTAGGGGCGGGGAATTTTAGAATGTTTACCTTCTAACTACCAACACATTTCTGAAGAGGAAAATTCTCCCCTCCTCAATGTTCTCTACAATCCCCTTTTAGACATTCATTGATTGGACTAAAGTCGATATTTAAGATTATTTTATACTAAAATGTCTTTTTTAAACGTATATTAGAATTATGATATACGTTCATAAAAGAAAACGTATAGCGTCCGCTATAGGCGGTGTTCAGTAGGTACTAATTAGTAATTATTTAGTTAAATGGGTTAGTGAATTAGTATGGAAGCAGATCTGGAGATATGGAGTATAATTTAGTCAAAAATTCTATTAAGAAATATAGATGGGCATCTTATTTCCTATGCTGATGACACTGCAGTAACATTCGTTGATAGTTCTTGGAATGCAGTACACAGAAAAGCAGAAAAATCTATGAAACATATACAAAATTGGGTAAACGACAGTCTGCTGAGTCTGAATGTTACCAAATCCAAATTTATAACGTTTACAACCACCGACATAAGTCAACCAGAAACATCTTACCTCAAGATACATAAAAATGACTGTAACTCATTAGAGAAAATAAAATATGTTAAGTACCTGGGTGTGATGATCGATCAATATCTAAGGTGGGGCGAACAGGTGAATTATTTGATACGGAGGCTTAGAAGACTAACACAAATTTTATCAACTACGAGACATCTTAAATAAAACAAATCTGCACACAGTATACGATGCTTTAGCTGAGTCCATACTAAGGTACTGTATTACAATTTGGAGTGGGTTATATGAAAATAAATTGAAGAACCTGCAAGTAATGCAAAACACATTGTTAAAAATTTTATTTTTAAAAAAGACAAGCAATACGCATCAGAAATTCTTTACACCGAACTAAATAAATTCAATATAAGGAAATTATACACATATCACACTATGGATGCACAGATCACAAGCAGACCTTGTTAATCATGACTATCAAACAAGGAATCAAGCTAAAATGTGCGTTCAAATACCACTTTTTAGAAAATGTCATACCCAAAGATTTATATTTTATTACGGATCAAAGCTATATAATTTATTACCAGTAAGAATGAAAAATGTTAAAAGTACATATATATTTAAAAAATATCTAAAATAATTTATAAATGAAAATTATGTTATCATACAAAACATATTTAAAAACTAAACATTACATTTAATTCGCTTACTTATCAATTTACCATTAACACAAACTAGAAAGCAGACCTTATAAATTTACATCTCTTTCCTCCTCCTCATTTGTCCTCAATACATTTTGTATATTTTTACTAACTTATAAATTTATAATACCATTACTTACATGAAGAATCCATCAATTTTTATTTTTATTTGTTTTACACTTAATAACCATGGATATGGTATAAGCACACTTACAACACAAGTTACATGTGTAACTTAGGTAAGTTGCTTAAATCATCTTTTATATACTTAACGGAATGTAGTTATTTTTAGTTATAAACAACATCTTCTACCTAATAAAATTGAAAAAAATTGAAATTGAGTTCCAATGGATGTTTAAATGATTTATTTCAACCTCTGCACCTAGAGTAATTAAAAAATATTTTCCTATTTTATATTTTGTTGTCCATTAAATCAGATTAAGTTACAGTTTTTTTTAAATTATCTTGTTACTACTCTGCTACAATAATAAATTCTTGCCTTGTACATTCTTTTTTAATTACGCTTTATATAATAAGATTTTTAAGTTCATTTCAATTGACGAAAAAAGGAATTTTTTAATATTGCAGGTTCACAATCCTAATATTTCTTTCAGGAGAAATGACCTGTTCCAATTGAGCATTTATATGAAGAGGTAAAAAGAACAACTGGAAGTATGGGGGAGTTATTAAAAGAAACGAAACAAATTTCACCTGACAGCTTAATATAAATGCGCAAAAGCGAATCATGGCTAAAAACTGTTAGTCAATTTTCACTGAATGTTCACCACTCGCAACGTAGGCGAACGATCAGCAATAAATCCAAACTGGGAAAACCGAAACACTAAGGTCTGAAAGCAGCCCTTTAGAGTTCGATTATGCTGTGTAGATGCAGCTCTGTGCAGACACTGCCACTGTTTTAAAAGACGTAGTGTTTTCTACTTGTACTTGTGCTACAAAATAAAAAAGTTTTAATATTGTTTCTCCATATTCTGCCGATAAAGTATTGTCGTCAGTTGTAAAAGTAAAATTAACAAAATTTCAATATAGTCTTATTAGACAGTGAGCAAATGCATGTATGTATCCTAATAACGAGGCTATTACTGAAACTAAAAAAATATACCCCCAAAATATCATTACCGAAACAAAAGCAGGAGTTCTTTGCGTACTATTGCGCGCATATTCGAAGCAAAGCTGGACTGAATATGTGCAAAACCAAATATGTTCTTTGCAATATTTGCAATGTAATATCTGAAAATATATTACCACACAAATAATACTTTTGTACCACTTCCGAAGATTCTTGAACAAGGAAATTAACGAATCTAAACTCCGATTTGAACTATCTTCTCTACATGCATAGATAATATTCTTTGAATGTACTCTTTATTTATCGTATAAATTAGTTATAGGCCAGTGGAAAGTTCGAAGAGTTGAAAATAAGGAGAAAGCAGCCAAAAAAGAGATGAAATCTAAGCCGAACTGAACTCGAAATTAGACCTCTTGGCCGACAAACCGAAACCAAATTATAGCACAGGAGGAGTCAGTACATCACTTCTACCCGGAATTAATTATTGTAAAGTTGAAAATCTGCAGGATTGTAGTTTTAGTCCTTTTCTTTTTTCGTGAGAGGGGATATCCTCATGGACACCCGTCGCTTAGAGTCTATCGCGAACGGGTAGTGCTGGACTCCAACCAGCTAAAACCCCTTCATCTCTTCAGTGTTTCCTGTTGTACTGGGACTGCTTTCGCTTTTCATCGGACCCACAGGTCATTTAAGATTGTCGGTGTTAATTGGCGTTTCTCCATGGGTTCAAACCCATCTCTCTTTCCTCCTCTTCCTTCTTTTTGATAATGCGGGTTATTGCCTCCCCCCCTTCTCCAGTTCTCTTCCATTTCTAACATCCTCCCTACCATATCTTCTGGAGACAATAACGATGCCCCACCGTCTGGTCTCTCTTCTCTCCATCTGTTGCATGCGAACGCGGTGTGCTCCACGTCATCGACCTCTCCACAGTATGCGCACTCTCTGCTGTCAGTCTTGCCAATGTCGTATAAGTACTCCATGAAGCACCTATGTCCGCTCAGGGCTTTGGTGAGGTAATAGCCTACCTCACCATGCCTCCGTTCCATCCACGCTCTGATGTTCGGGATGAGGCGTCTCGTCCACCTTCCCTTGTCTACAGTGGCCCACCGCCTCTGCCATCTTTCAAACAGCCTGTCCCTGGCCTCTGCCTTCCCGGCTCCTTCAAAGATTTCCAGCCGTTCTTTGGCCATCAGATCCAAAGGGGGGATCTCCGCCACTACCAACGCCGCCTCGTACGAAATCGTTTTGTATGCACTGCATACCTTTAGTGCGGCACATCGCTGGATCCTAGCCATCCTCCCTCGTCCTATCCACCTTTATCGCACTTTCCCAGACCGGAGCTGCATACAAGAGGATAGAGTGCACGACACTGCACAGCAGTCTCCTCTTGCTCGCTCTTGGTCCGTGCGTATTGGCCATAAGCCTCCCAATGGCTGTGGCTGCTTTTCCCGCCTTCTCGGCCGTCTTTGTGGCATGGACACCGAAGTTCAGCTTGGAGTCCAGCCAAACCCCTAAGTATTTCAGGTGGTTTCCTGAGGATATCTACACCTGGCCCACCCTAACTTTTATGGGTGGAAGATTTCTTTTCCTCGTGATAACCAGGAGCTCCGTTTTCCCGGCAGCTAGCTCGAGCTGCATTCTTCCTAGCCACCTCTCAATATTTCTGATGGCCTCGTTGGCTGCTTCCATTATTTGGACAGTCCAAGTCACCGTTATGGCCAAGTCGTCGGCATACCCGATGACCTTTACATCCTCCTCCCAAGGTAATCGAAATATATCGTCAAACATCACATTCCACAAGGTCGGACCGAGCACCGACCCTTGTGGAACCCCACACGTGATGCTTTTCCAGGTTTTCTCTCCCTCTGATTCGAATCCGATCATCCTATCTTGGAAGTAGCTCATCATCACCCTGACGAGGTACGGAGCTACCCCCCAAGCTCTGCATCTTCCCGACAATCATCTCCCATCCCGCTGTGTTAAACGCGTTTTTGACATCAAGGGTCACAACAGCACATATCTGTTTCATGGCTAGGGCTTCCTCTGCCGTTTCCTATAGCAGCCTAATGGCTTCTACCGTTGATCGTCCTTTCCGAAAACCGAACTGGCTTTCAGATAAGCCACCCTTCTCGGCTATCTCCTTCTCTAATCTCCCCAGTATCAGATACTCGAGGAGCTTGCCCATCACGTCAAGTAAACATAGCAGTCGGTGGGATGACGGGTCCTCCGGCGGCTTGTTCCCTTTCCGAATCAGGACGACCCTGGCCTTCCTCCATCTGCTCGGGAAATCCCCACTCTCAAGGGCACGATTCATTACTCTTAAGATGTCTCCCGGGTATTCTTCTGCAACTAGCTTGACTATTTTAGGCGGAATCTCGTCTAAACCTGAAGCTTTTCCACTTTTAAGTCTGGCACATGCTGCCTTCAGCTCCTCCTCCGTGAGTGGGGGGACCACATCCGCTTCTACCGCTCTCCATCTGACTATATCCCTTTCTGGAAATGGGGCAGCCACGACTTCCACCACTTTCTCTGCCGGCAAGGCAGGGGGGGATTTCTGATCTGTCGAGTCGCTATCTTGTAGCCATCTCCCCAGACATCTCCATCCACAGTGTCGCATAATTCCCTCCATCTCTCTCTCTTTGATCTTTTAATTGCCTCTCTAAGTTTTTTTCTGGCCTTCCGGTACTCCTGGAGAGATGGGTTCTCCCCAATTCCTGTAGCGGCACGGTAGCTCAATCGGTTAAGGCGTATTGAGTGACGAATACGCTGATCGACTCGCTACCGCGCTCTGGGTTCGACCCCCAGCCCCGGTATTGGCAACACCGGTGGGTGTGGATGTATGTCTGCGTTTTTCCGAATGTGTAACCCCCTTCCGGACAGCTTTGGCTTTGGATTTGGGGGTCGTCTACTATCTGTGGTGGTGTGTTTATGTATGTATGTAGTTTTAGTCCAGGACAATATGTACCAAAAAGTTCCCTACTGTCCTCCGTCGGCTTGCCTGTTTTTTCGGAGCAACAAGGGCCTAAGTCACAGAAATTGCAGAGCTGGCTATAAAGTGCAGCAGAAAGGTTGTTACCGGTCCGATTTGGGTCAAAATGATTATAAGAGCTTCGAAGAAGCATATCTGTTCGTATTTCAGATGTTCCATGCATATTTTGTTCATAATTTTCCGTTCTAGTGCTGTCACAATTTCAAAAATTGAAAAAATTCCGAAATGGAACCATTGCGGATAAATGAAGACACGGAGGGGAAAACGTACGCGAATAAACATTTTTCTTCATACTTTGGGCTTTCCATTGGTATATCTGCCTTGTCTGTGGCGTCACCCGTTACGGAGCTACCCTACTCCGAGTGTCGCCACGCGGCGACACTCGGACAGTTAAGTGCGTTCATTGTTTCACGTCTAGTCTAAACAATCAAGCAGGCGCACGGCGAGCTATGCCTTCTTAGTTCAGTAGTTGTGACAGTCCTCGGAGTGTGTGCATCGGTTCATTGGTGCGGAAAAATTGAGTGATCGTCATTAAGTCATGGTGGACACACGCGTTTTTGTTTTTGTAAGTTGTCTCTTGAAGATGGAAATGTTGTGGTAGTTCAGGGTGAGCAATCAACTTTGCTTCGGAAAGAGGAGTCACTGACAATGAGGAGTTGTTTAAAGATCTTGTGGAAAAAAGTTCTGAGTAGCAGTGAACAGGAGAGCTTGGACCAGCTACGAGTAGTCCGATACAGCCAGAGCGTGGCGAAGCAGTCGGTGATAGCCTCCTTGGAATTGGCAAGCCCCTCGCTAACAAGTGCCGCCTGTGAACAACATTCGTTCCGCGCATACTTCCAGGTGAAGGCGTTAGGGAGAATAATGTGAGGATTTAATCTCTAGAAAAGCTTGCAGCAATCACCTAATGTGAGTGTGTCTACCACAAGGCTGCCAGCTCCCGATAGCCTGTTACAGCTAATTTCCTATGCCCGCAAGGCTAACTGCGGTGCCCGGTGCAAGTGCAGGAACTCTGGTATGAACTGCAGCATCATGTGTAGGAGCTGTAGAGGGTTCAGCTGAACAAACAGCCAATCAGTGAATATGGATAATGATCTGGACGATCCTGCTTCCCAGTAGATCAATAATGTCAATTGTCTTGCCGAATAAAGACATTTTTTTGAGTCTGACAAGTTAAATTTCAATAAATCTTATAAAACACCAATAATATATAAACAGGAATTCGCAACAAGTCCCATCAGCGCAGCCAAGGCCGTTCCACCGGGCGCATGACGGGCGCGGCCGCCGCTTGGCGACACTCGGAGTGGCGTAGCTCCGTAATGGGTGACGCTACAGAGAAGGTAGATATAGCCGTGGCTATAATAAAATAATAATTTTGATTGAAATATATGTATATTCAAATGTATTATAACATGTTCTTTTATTTTATTCATGTAAAAAATATATTTTGTTTTCTTGTTGCTTTTCGTTTCATTTGCTTTTCCACTTACAGAAAACTCCTGACTTGGTAGTAAGACTCCTGACTTGTAATAAGCGAGTGTCGCTATATATATACCCCCTCGTTAAAAAAGAGAACAGTCAATCAACCAACGAGTCGATCGCGAAACGCACTTTTTTAATCAGGGTAGGCAAAGTGCCACATCTGTCAACTAACACAAAAGCTGGTTTAACCCCATCAATATTGACAGTTTTGACTTTGTTTCCTTTATAAACAATTTATCTGTACGTGATAAAACTTTGAAGTGTCCTTCATATAAAGGAGAAAACGAACGTTTAAACTGTTCCTTGCGAACAAAAATAAAATCACAAGAGGAAAGGTCTGAACTAACAAAAGTTTTGTAATTGACTTGAGAAATTGGAGGAACAAATTTTAAATTATTAAAGTAAATGCGTAATTTGTCAATGAAATAAGGGATATTTGGGGAAGTATACGATGCAACGAAAAATTCGCCAGGTTAACGAAAGGTTTGACCATATATAAGTTCAGCAGGTGAACATTGCAGATCTTCCTTGGGAGTTGTCCTAAATGCCAATAAAATGATGGGTAGTTCATCTGTCCAATGCAATGTATTGGCTCTAGTCAACGAGGAAGTTTTAAGTGAGCGGTGAAATCTTTCTATTAGAGAATTTGATTGAGGGTGATATGCAGTTGTACGTATTCTATGAAAGCCTAAGAATTTTGCAAATTTGTAACGGGTAAATAGTACTTTTCGGGGCGAACCCTGTATGCGTGGTTCTTTTTGGTATACCTTACCTTGTCCTGTACTTAAGTGGTAGGAGCATTTCTTCATTGAGTGCATAGGAGGGACATAACGCATTTATAATTATATCTTTATGGTATAAAATTTGATTCGGTTAATTTAAGGAAGTAGCATTATTATACCTTGGAAGAATGTTCGACTCCCTCATGGTACTAGGAACCTTCAGAGTTTATTTGTTAATTAGCAATGGCTCACACTGCTTAAATTAATTTGTTGATAAATTGTTGGCGTATGCGTGCGTCTAAAACAGGGCAAAGCGGTAGTGAAACCTTTTCTCAGTATTGTAAAATGTAGGCAGTTAGGTGCCGCGTAACGTTGTGTGCATTTTCAATCACTTTATGCCTGGGACTTATTTACATGAAAGTCATGAGTTTCTCAGTTAACACTTGTTTACGCCAATGTTCGGACAGAAACAGCCATGTTAGTTGTTTACGTTTAGAATCAGGTTATCGACTGAGCGCACTGTCGGTACAGGTTGATTGCGTCATTGCGCGGTGTATGAATTCTAATTACCAATTGTTTTTCATTACGGGTTTCCAACGAACATGGATTCGATTTCGGAAACAGAGGTTTGGAAGGAATTAACGGTCATTTAAGAAGCTACTGGGGCACCGAGCACATGGGCTAGATAAACCCCTTAGTGAATTTTGATAATTTATATTTAAAAGGAAAGGCCATTCTAAAATTGTTTCGCCGTGTAGGCGGTTTGTTAATTGTTCCTCGTTTGCAGTAACGATAACAATATTTCTTGTTTGGTAGATTTGCCGGCTTAACTTGCACTCTGGCTAACTTGCACTTTGGCTAACTTGCACTCTGGCTAACTTGCACTCTGGCTAACTTGCACTCTGGCTAACTTTCACTCTGGCTAACTTGCACTCTAGCTAACTTGCACTCTAGCTAACTTGCATTTTGCTAACCTGCACCTCGCATCTTGCACTTTGGAATTTCGCATTTCGTAACTTGTACCCTGCAGACTTGCTGTTTTGGTATTTTATGATTTTATGATCCTAGATCTATGTTAATTTGAGCTGTAATACTATTATATGGTTGGAAGCGCTGTGTGATTCGATTATTTTACCGACTATTGGATAACCACGGTCGCACGTGGAGCATGCTGCCCTGCTGCTGGGTCGGATACCCTGATGAGAACACATGGTTGTAGCAATCAGGAATTGCCCTGGATGTTCTGGTACTGTGAGGTGTCGATAATTTAAAAATAAGGTCAGACTGTTTTTTTTATTTACTCAGAGACGACGACGTGAAATTCCCTGATAATACAATAAACGTCGTGTGGGACGACGGTGTCGAATTATAAATTTTACCAATCCTTTCAAATAATTTTTTTGCTAAATTACCAAGTCAATTTTACACCTAATTAAAGTCAGATAATTTCGTTAGTACTACAAATTTTAATAAGTTCCAGTGAACCGCAAATAGTACTTTTTGAAGGGGCTAAAAATGAACCATTTGTGAAATTTAATAAATTAATAAGCATTTTGATGCTCGTAGAGCACATTCTTACCCCATAAAGATACTTTATTGTGATATAATTTGTAAACTTTATTAAATCTAAATTGAGGACCCATCCTTGACTTTGCTTTTTTGCAACACCCGCAAGCCCAAAAGGGCTAGGATAGGCATTTTTTCTTGGTCTTAACTAAAACAAGATTAAGTGGCGCCTATTTAAATAATTGAAGACTTTAAAATTAAATTAAATCCTTACCCACACCCAATGCCTCCGACGAGAGAGTTGCCGCCTAGCAAAGCATAATCCCCGGTGGAGGTTATACAAAGTTGACGCCCGAACGTGGAGGCTTGAATTTTGGTAAATTAAATGGTTGTGAAAAATAAAGTCTAAGATAATTTTGGCTCAAGGAATTTCACAAGTCATTGCTGTATGAACTGATAAAATTTTTTTTGAGAATTAGCACTTATCAATTTTATTCTGATATACTTGTACAGGCTTTTTGTTATACAAAAACCGATGATTGTTATTTGATTTTGAAAAATGTGTTTCTTACACACGTAGTTAATCTTATATTTAATGGTAAGGTAATGAAACACCTGAAGTTTTTTAAATTTTATGCCACAACTCAAAAAGTGTTGTGTCTCTCTTATCTGCATGATATTTTGTCTCGTCTTTTAAATTATTCGTATACAGGGTGAAAAATAAAATTATTCATGTACAGGGTGGAATAAGATTATCCATATACAGGGTGAAATAAAATTATCCATATACAGGGTGTACAATATAGCTAGTCTTATACACTGTATTATTTATATTTTTTCAATTATTTACTACAACATACCTTCTTAGAATTTATTCATATACAGGGTAGCTAATAGTAACGGCCAGTGCAGTGATAGTAGGACAATTTAGGTAAACAGGGTGACAGTCGTCCTTGTCTAGTCACTACAAGCCATTTTAGAAAAGAATAAATTATTAGCTCGGGGCTCTACAGATTTTTTTAGATTAATTGTTATACTGTTTAGCGTATTAATATTTTGTGGCGGAGAACTGTTTGTGATATTTTGGCCTATTGGCCTATTGAATGTTCAGATTTACACTTTACATATATCTGGTTAACGTGTTAGTATTCTGTGGAGCAGAATTGTTTGTGATTTTTGAAATTTATTACCGATCTCGAATTAGCGTTTTTTCATACCTGATTTAGGTTTTAGTTTTCTGTTGCGAAGAATTGTTTGTAGTATTTTAAACGCTATACACTTAAACTATATAGATACTTAGTGGTCTAGACTGGGGTGATACTTATAGAACAAGATCGAGGAAGTTGTGTATATGAAACCTAACCATTTACTTACAAACAAAATCGTGACATGAATGAAAAAAGAAAAATTTTAGGTCGACTTCTAAATAAAGAGCGGGGTAAAGATCTTGATATTAGAGATTTTGATTTTCTTACGGAAAGGGATGCTATCTCGTATTCTGTGGAAAATATAAGCGGGTTAGTACGTTACTTTGAGAGGCCAGCTACAGATGGGTTGTTCATACGTCTGCGCTCTAGGTTAATTCACGTCATTGGTAGGGTAATGCGAATGGAACCTGGAGAGGACGCAGACCATAAATTATTTAAGGATGAAGCTTACGCTTCATGTCTACAACTGGAAGCAGAACTTTATGAACGGGTAACGTCAGACACACCTGCTGTTGAACACCATGCGCAATTACCTGCCGTCATATAAATACCTGCGCACTGCGCAGTCGTCCAAGCCTTTACAAATTTATAAGTGGGGAGTAAAATTCGATGGACTTTCCCAACGTTTGGGGGTGGAAGTGTTTATAGAACGCGTTGCGGAACTAGCAGACGCGAGGAGTGTTAATAAAAAAGAGCTTTTTGCCTCAGCAGTCGACTTATTTACCGGGAAGGGTCTTGACTGGTGGCGCTACGCCAAGCCAACGCTCTCTGATTGGGATTCTTTGGTTAGGAGACTTAGGAGTGACTTTTTGCCGAAGGACAACGATGAACAATTGTGGAAAACCATCAAGAACCGCAAACAGCGTAACAACGAGTCGGTAACTATTTTCATTGCGGAAATGGAAGCGTATTTTAGGAGCTAAGTAAGAAATTACCAAGATAAATAGAATCCGCGAGAACTTGTTATTTAAATATTATGAACGCTTAGCTTTAACAGATTTTGGGTCAGTTAGTGAACTTGCAATAATAACAGGAGTAATTCAAGGGCAAACATAGTAAATCAGAGTTCAAGCATTGGTACTGCCGCAAATATTAGTAGTAATGTTACCCCGCGGTCGGTTTGTTGGAACTGTAACCAACCAAATCATACGTTCCGAACTTGCAGACAGAAGCGTAGTAAGTTTTGCTTTAAGTGTGGGAAGAAGGGCGCAAGTACCTCAAATTGTAGTAGCTGTTCGGGAAACGCCGACAGGAGGTAGGACAACACGGTCGTGTTCAACCCGACGCTAGTAGGCAGGCCGACAAAATAGAGAGTAACCGCAGGCGCACTCGCGAACAAAATATAATTTTAGCACAAGTAGATAAGTTTTTCTCTGATAACTTCAGAAAACCAGAGGCAAAGAATACCTCTCCTATTTTAGTGAATAAGGACCACGACAACAGAACTTATGTGATGGTGACCTTATCTGATAGGGAGTTAGTGGCATTATTAGACTCCGGCGCAACCAACTCGATAGTTGGGGTAGGAGGACTAAGTATTTTAAAAATGTTTAATATAAAAATTAGGAAGTCTCCCCATAAGTCCGTTACCATGGCCGATGGAGCTCATCAATGTATACAGGGTACAGTTGACCTGCCGCTTTGTGTTAATGATATTTGTAAGGTAATATCACCTCTAGTAGTGCCATCACTTAAGCATGACTTTATTTTAGGTAGCGACTTTTGTAAGAAATTCAAGGTTAATATAGACTTTAGCAATAATTCGTGGCATGTACGTGACGATAATAATATCGATATATCTACTCTAGATATGGGAAATTGTACGCCAAATGGTCGGGGGTTCTTTCTTCAGACAACTTTACTGATGAACAGCTCTCGCAGGCTGATGAGATAATTTCGAAATTTAATGTATTGAATAAGGACGGGAAACTGGGGCGCACCAACAAGTTGATCCACTGCATTGATACGGGCGACGCCAGACCGTTTAAGCAGCGGCAATATTTGTTATCCCCTTACATGTTGGGTCACCTGAATAAGAAACTTGACAAAATGTTGCAGTTAGGAGTTGTTGAACCCTCGATGAGTGAGTGGTCTTCTCCTGTACTGTTATTAAAGAAACAAAATGGGGAGTTTCGTTTTTGTTTCGACGGGCGAAGGTTAAACGCCGTGACGAGAAGGGACTCGGTATCCACTACCTGTTGTGGATAGAATATTAAATATGCTTCGCGACGCGTGTTATATTTCATCTGTCGACTTGCGCAGTGCATTTTGGCAGATCCCTTTAGACCAAGCGTCTAAAGAGTAAACAGCCTTTGCCATACCCGGTAGGGACTTATTCCATTTTAACGCTATGCCTTTTGGGCTATGCAATGCGGCGCAGTGCCAGCAACGTCTGATGGACGCGATTTGCGGTCCAAAGCACGATCCCAACATTTTTTGTTTATTTAGACGACGTGATAATTGTGTCCTCTTCTTTTGAGGAGCACTTAATGTTATTAAATGAGGTGGCTCGCCGTCTCTGTGACGCGAACCTCACGGTAAATTTTGATAAGTGCAAGTTCTTTCGTCCTTCACTGAAATATCTTGGGTTTATAGTCGATAATGCAGGCCTGAGAACCGATCCCGAGAAGGTCTCGGCTATGGTTAATTTTCCTCAGCCAAGAACGACAACCGAAGTAAAAAGGTTTACTGGTATGTGCAGCTGGTATCGGCGCTTTATACCACAGTTTTCTACACGTATGAGCCCTATCAACGAATTGCTTGGCGGTAGAAAAAAGGGACAACCAATAATTTGGACTGAGGCCGCTGAAAAAGCATTCCGCGATGTCAAGCAGGCGCTTATTTCCGCACTTTTATTGATTAGCGCCGATTTTAACCTACCTTTTTCGATACAGTGTGACGCTAGCGATACAGGCCTTGGGTGTTCACTCACACAAGAGCAAAGTGGTTGTATAAACTACGCGACCCTCTGGGAAACTTGCACGTTGGTGTGTTCGGCTGAGCCAATTTGATTTTGAGATCGTCCATTGAAAGGGCAAATTTAACGTCGTCCCTGACGCCTTATCTCGTAGTCCCGTAGATCCCCCTCTCGTTGAGTCAGAATGTCTCGAGGGTGCCGTAATTAACGTTGATGATTGTATCTCGCTCGATATTGATTTATCTAATATAGACTCTTTCTATGAAAAGATGCGCGAGAAAATTTTAAGTAGGCCTGATGACTTTCCCCAATGGACAGTAAGAAATAAATATGTGTATAAGTTGATACCCTCGAAGGCGCCTTTAAGTACGAATATCTCTGAGTGGAAACTCTTAACTAAGAGTTTCTTAGGAACTCCTAAGACACAACGTCTTTCTGTGTTGCGGTCCTGTCATGATGATGAAAAGGCTGCACATTTAGGTGTCTCTAAGATTGCTCCCTGACGTATTATTGGCAAAAAATGCGCCGGGACATATATCGTTATGTCAGATCTTGTTAGGTGTGTAATGCGCAAAAGGCTTCGAATACTGCTAGGTTTGGATTGATGGGGGCTGAAAAACAAGTATATTTTCCTTGGCATGTCATTTCAGTTGATTTAATGGGTCCGTTACCGAGGAGTAGCGCAGGTCATTCCTATCTTTTGGTGGTAAGTGATTGGTTTACAAAGTATACACTTTTACAACCATTGCGAAAAGCTACCGCCCCGGGTATTGTACGTTTCATAGAGAATGAGGTAAGCTTGGTGTACGGTGTGCCGCAATATGTCATTTGCGACAATGGGTCACAATTTACGGGTACCCAATTTAAAATCTTATAAAGGAATATAAGTCAAACATTTGGTTTACCGCCAAATATCATGCACAGGCCAATTTTGTCGAGAGATATAACCGCACTGTTGGTACAGCCATCCGTAGTTATATCCGAGAGGACCATAAACATTGGGACAAAAACCTTGCGAAGATTGGTTTTGCACTGCGTACCGCTAACCACGAGGTTACCGAGTACAGTCCCGCTTTCCTGAATTTTGGTAGAGTAGTTCCCGCGACTGGAGATTATTACGGACGTTCGAGTTTCGATAAGTTAAAACCTGGGAATGTTGTAGAACTCTCCAAAATCGTCCTAAGTTGAAGACAGAATCAAAATTCGACTTAGGCAAAAAATTTCATTTAAAGACATTTTTAAGAGTCTGCAGAGGCACAGATCAGTCCATTAGGACCGTTTTGGGTTCTATAAGGCGTTGGAAATGACCAGGTGAAAATTCGAAGAAACACCGAATTTTCACTTAGGAAAAATGTTTTTGGTTCAGGATATGAGAGCAGAAGTATATAATGACAAAGATTTATGAATAATATACATTTTCAAAGGTACCACAAATTGGACTTTGAAAAATAATATTTTTGAAAGGGCGTCAAAGTTTGGCTCAAGAATCGATTTATCGAAAGTACGCCAGAATTTCACTTGCAGACTAATTTTTCAAAACCGCGTTGAAATTTGGCTTGAAAATCGATTTTTCAAAAGTACCACAAAGTCAGTTTAAAAAGTACCACGAAAATATACTTTGAATTATTTTTTTTATTTTTTATTTTTTATTCCTCCACCAAAGACCTTGACCTTTGAGGTATGGTCATTGAAAGCCCAATTCTAAAGTATGAGCATAAAATATTAGCGATGCACTGCATCCAAAAGGCAAAATAGAAGATTTTGACAAAGCCGGCGTAGTGCCGAAAGCTAATTGAAAAAAAAAATCAATGCACTTGTACAAGGCCGGTTTCTCGCATAGAAAGAGTTTAGATTGACCCAGCGGCTCGCAATTTGGACGAGCGCGTTGAGTGGTCCAGACAAAGTAATGGTAGAAAAGCCAATAACAGGGCTTTTCAAATGACAAAGTTATAGAGGAAAACGCCTTGTGCATAAAAATCCAAAAATTCAATTTTGCCTAAAAGTCGCTCGAAGGTGAGTCGCTGTCATATCGATAGTATTGAACGACTGTGATAAGGGTTAGTAAGTCGTGGACTGATCGAACGCCATTCAACTTACGCAGTAATAAGTCCTCTGAATGTGTTTGAGTACGTGAATCTCCACGATACAAGAACTTTAAAGCTAAGTAGTCTCTAGCGAAACTAAATTCATTTAGTAAAACTTTTTTAAGTTAATTTCAGTCAGCCGTAATTATTCATTTACCCAGAGTCTGAAACGATTCAAAAAGCATTTTGATTCTGAGAAGGTATGTATGAATCTTTTCTACCTAATCGATCGTTAGCGTGAGCGCTCTCGCTTGTATGGTCTGAAAGTCATTACCTTGATTGGGGAAGGCACGATTCTTATCTTGAGAATTTTTTATAACCAATTCTGTTAAATAAACGGATTCTTTGAACTATTGTTTCTTAATTGATCTTGAGGCCTGTTGACGGTCAATAATCCCTGGAACTTTCGTATAGAAAACCGGATGTGTCGAGTTAATTCGCATTAACGTTCGACCTTCTGGTTGCTTTACGGAGGTTTGATAGGGATTTTTTTATGCGTTTTTTGAGAAATATATTCCGTTATTAATAGACCAAAACGTGGTTTCCGCGTACTAAAACTAATCCCTCCGCAGAGAAATTCTTCGGTTGGGATTTTTTTATGCAAAAATTCAGGAAATTAAGAGGTGCCTAAACCCCTAACGAGGGAATTCAGGTCCAGAGAGAGCGTCATTTCCGATCTGTGGTAGTGCAGCCTTGGTCCATTACTCGGCTACCGAAGTACATCTTATCTCGAACCCACCTGGGAGGTAGAAGAACGGGGTAATATGCGACTGGCGCCCCCTGAGAAGTAAATTGGTGTCGCGTCATTTTGACGCCCGGTAGTGCGTTCTTCTACAGGGACACCACGCACTACGCGCTCGGCCTAGGCAAACTAGGGGAAATTTATAGGATGGTTCAGGACAAATTAAACGCAGCGTATAAGCGTAATGAAAAGTCGTATAATTTCAGGAAGCGCGATGTGGAATTTTTTGTCGGCGACAGTTTATGGAAGCGGAATAAGGTGCTGTCTGACGCCACGCAAAATTTCTCAAAGAAGTTAGCTCCACGATATGTGCTTTGTACGGTACGTAAAAAACTTTCCAAGTTAGTCTATACGTTGGAATACGGAGACGGTTCAAAGGCGGGAAATTGGCACGTCAAGGACCTCAAGCCATATTTTTATCCGAAAAAATGCATTTTGCAGATCCGGTTAAAGAAAACTTTAGGGCTACCCTAGGTTATTTTAGCACAGAATATTTTCTTCGATGTGAATCTGTCTGTCTGTTTTAGAGTTATGTGACGTTCGCGCCGTTATATTTAAATGTTTGTGGAAGCTGTAGTCAGCAAATTTTATCGTATGTTAGTTCTAAGTTAGGTTTAAATCTGCGCAGATACTAGTCGATAGGTAGGTAGGAACTTGTACATATGATAGCTTAGACGTGTTAGTTTAAGAGCGTTAAGTTAAGCGTAGTCTTAGTTTACGTAGGGTGTAGTTGATCGATCGATTCGATTATGTAGGATAAGTGTACTAACAATCTAACTGGGTTAATATAGAGGAGAGGTCCTTATGAAAAATAGTAATTTTCAATTCCTATTTTTCTACCGTTGAACAGGGGTGATTGTGTAACGGGTAAATAGTACTTTTCGGGGCGAACCCTGTATGCGTGGTTCCTTTTGGTATACCTTACCTTGTCCTGTACTTAAGTGGTAGGAGCATTTCTTCATTGAGTGCATAGGAGGGACATAACGCATTTATAATTATATCTTTATGGTATAAAATTTGATTCGGTTAATTTAAGGAAGTAGCATGTTACCTTATTATTATTATACCTTGGAAGAATGTTCTACTCCATCATGGTACTAGGAACCTTCAGAGTTTATTTGTTAATTAGCCATGGCTCACACTGCTTAAATTAATTTGTTGATAAATTGTTGGCGTATGCGTGCGTCTAAAACAGGGCAAAGCGGTAGTGAAAACTTTTCTCAGTATTGTAAAATGTAGGCAGTTAGGTGCCGCGTAACGTTGTGTGCATTTTCAATCACTTTATGCCTGGGACTTATTTACATGAAAGTTATAAGTTTCTCAGTTAACACTTGTTTACGCCAATGTTCGGACAGAAACAGCCATGTTAGTTGTTTACGTTTAGAATCAGGTTATCGACTGAGCGCACTGTCGGTACAGGTTGATCGCGTCATTACCAATTATTTTTCATTACGGGTTTCCAACGAACATGGGTTCGATTTCGGAAACGGGGGTTTGGAAGGAATTAACGGCCATTTAAGAAGCTGTTGGGGCACCGAGCACATGGGCTAGATAAACCTTAGTGAATTTTGATAATTTATATTTAAAAGGAAAGGCCATTCTAAAATTGTTTCGCCGTGTAGGCGGTTTGTTAATTGTTCCTCGTTTGCAGTAACGATAACAATATTTCTTGTTTTGTAGATTTGCCGGCTTAACTTGCACTCTGGCTAACTTGCACTTTGGCTAACTTGCACTCTGGCTAACTTGCATTTTGCTAACCTGCACCTCGCACTTGCACTTTTGAATTTCGCATTTCGTAACTTGTACCCTGCAGACTTGCTGTTTTGGTATTTTATGATTTTATGATCCTGGATCTATGTAAATTTGAGCTGTAATACTATTATATGGTTGGAAGCGCTGTGTGATTCGATTATTTAACCGACTATTGGATAACCACGGTCGCACGTGGAGCATGCTGCCCTGCTGCTGGGTCGGATACCCTGATGAAAACACATGGTTGTAGCAATAAGGAATTGCCCTGGATGTCCTGGTACTGTGAGGTGTCGATAATGTAAAAATAAGGTCAGACAGTTTTTTTATTTACTCAGAGACGACGACGTGATATTCCAGCCCATGATAATACAATAAACGTCGTGTGGGACGACGGTGTCAAATTATAAATTTTACCAATCCTTTCAAATAAATTTTTTGCTAAATTACCAAGCCAATTTTACACCTAATTTAAGTCAGATAATTTCGTTAGTACTACAAATTTTAATAAGTTCCACAGTAATTGTGAACCGCAAATAGTATTATTTGAGGGGGCCAAAAATGAACCATTTGTGAAATTTAATAAATTAATAAGCATTTTGATGCTCGTAGGGCACATTCTTACCCCATAAAGTTATTTTATTGTGATATAATTTTTAAACTTTATTAAATCTAAATTGAGGACCCAACCTTGACTTTGTTTTTTTGCAACACCCGCAAGCCCAAAGCTAGGATAGGCATTTTTTCTTGGTCTTAACTAAAACAAGATTAAGTGGCGCCTATTTAAATAATTGAAGACTTTAAAATTAAATTTTCCAATGATCCCTACCCACACCCAATGCCTCCGACGAGAGAGCTGCCGCCTAGCAAAGCAAAATCCCCGGTGGGGGTTATAAATTCATTATAAAATCTTGACTCGAATTGTACCCCCTGATCCGTCGTCACTGTCAAGGGAACACCGAATCGACAAACAAAATTTTGAAATAAAGTACGCGCAACTGTTTCTGCTGTGATATCGTGAAGAGGGTACGCTTTCGGCCATCTAGTGAATCGTTCAATCATCGTAAGAATGTAAGAGTTACCTTTGGATGGAGGTAATGGCCCTACCAAATCTATATGGATGTAGTCGAATCTGCTTTTCGGTAAGGTGAAGCTACCAAGAGAACTTCTCGTATGTCGGCTGACTTTGACAGCTTGACAGTTAATGTACGATTTTGACCATAAATTGCAATCGGTGTTCATTTTCGGCCAAAAATAATTATTAGAAATCAACAGTCTAGTGGCTGAGATAAGTTGTGAAAAATATCGAATAACGTTCATCTGTAAACAAGTGGAACAAAAGGTCGAACTTTTGTACGAGAAATATCGCACCAAATAAATTCATTTGAATCTGGAATTTGTATCTTTTTTAAAATGAAATTGGTTTTAGCGAGTGATGATTGATCTGACAATAAATAGTTGAGATTTGAATCTTTCTCCTGAACTTCGCTAAGCAACTTTAGGGCAAAGTTAACATTAAGGAAGAGAGAATTTTTAAGTTGAAGTGGTAAAATATCTTGTTTTAAAGAAGAAGTGTCGTAAATACGTGACAAGGTGTCAGCTATTTAACATGTTGTATTTTACAAGAAAATTGAGCCATGTATTCTAAATGACATATTTGACGAGAAGATCTTTCCGCTTTTGTGAACAAAGCGTTGATTAAAGGTTTGTGATCTGTAAAGCAATTAAATTTTCGACCTTCAAGTATAAATTTAAAATGTTTAATTGCAGTATATAATGTTAAAAGTTCTTTGTCAAATACCGAATATTTGATTTGTGCTGTGGTTAGTTTACGGGAAAAGAATGCTAATGGAGCGAGAATTCCCTTACCATCTTTTTGCTCTAAAACTGCACCCATAGCAAGGTTAAAACAATCAACTGAAAGTGATAAGATAGTATCGTCATTATTGCTAGGATGAGCTAAAACTACTGCATTACTTATAGCATTTTTGGCTTCCGAAAATCCATCTAAACATTCATCAGGGCAACTATTTATCTTTGTAACTTTAACTTGAGAAGAACTGTTACAAAGAGAATATAGGGGGAGTAAAATTTCAGCAAAATGAGGTATAAAACGATGATAAAAGTTTACCATACCCATGAAACGTTGTAGTTGTTTGAGAGTTGTCGGTAAAGGAAAGTTATTAATGACTTCGACTCTCTCAGTTGATGGTAAAATACCTGATAAAGAGATGCGATGACCTAAAAAGATTAAATTGTCAACTCCAAAGATACATTTAGATGGTTTAATGTTTATTCCGTATGTGTCTAATCTTTTAAAAATAATTTCTAAATGTTCTAAATGTTGTACATCTGATTGACTTGCGATTAAAATAACATCCAAATAGACGAAAACGAAAGGTAAGTTGACAAGTACTTCATTCATAAAACGTTGGAAAGTTTGACCGGTATTGCGTAGGCCGAAAGGCATGCGGGAGAATTCAAACAATCCGAAAGGAGTAGTTACGGCCGTCTTATAAACGTCATTTTCAGCGACAGGTATCTGATGATACGCTCGCACTAAATCAATCTTTGAGAAAATAGTGCAGTTATACAATTGAGAATTAAAATCGTGAATATGAGGTAACGGATATCTGTCTGGAATAGTAATTGTATTTAATTGTCGATAATCTCCACACGGTCTCCAGTCATTTTGCTCTTTTTTGGCCACCATGTGAAGGGCGAAAAAACTTGAGAAGATGATGGTTTACGGATACCCAATTACACCATGTTGTTAAATTCTTTTTGAGCTATTTTAAATTTAAAATTGTCTAATTTACAAGGTCGTGAAAAAGTAAATGACCTTCAGTAACTATATGATGTAGGTACAACAGAATGTTTAATAGGTAAATTGTAATCTGGTGAACTAATTAAATTAGGAAACTGTAAAAATAATTTGTTATATTTATCCATTAAAGGAAATAATTTAAGTGTGTCTAATTTATAATTGTCTAAAGGATTATTTTTAATAAAACAATTAATTGACAAATCAGTCTAGTTATCAATTATTCGAGCTCCTTTAAGATCGACAACTAAACCAAAATGAGACAAGAAATCCGCACCAATGATCGGAATGTCAATGTCCGCAATATTGAAAACGAAAGGAAATAATCTGCGTAAGTTTAGATTGACTTTTAATAATTTCTCTCCGTATGTATAAATAGTTGAGCCGTTAGCTGCGGTTAATATCGTATCAAAATTCTTTTTTAAATCTGTGAAAACATTATGTGGCACTACAGATAAATCGGCTCCGGTGTCGATGAGGAAGCGCAAGTTGTTAGATCTGTCATAAATAAAAAGTCGATGTTTGCTGCCAGAAATGTCAGACGTCACAAAATTATCAAACTCTAGTCATTTTTGATGACTATCATATTGTTTACAACTTTTATTTAATTTTCACCATTCACCTCCACAACGATAAGCTTTGGCACCATAAAGTTGATGGTAGTAACAAATAGTATTATTAGTACGATCAAATTTATTGGAAACATTATTACGGCTGGGTGAACGATTGCGATTAGAAAAACGAGTTTGTGAATTATTTCTACTCTTACAATTATTGCAAAAATATGTAGAAGGTTGAGGCTCGAGAGATTGATTAGGTAACTTAGATTCTAAAGAGTGTATTCAAGAATTAAAAACTTCTTGTCTTTGTAAGACTTGATTAATTGAATCATGGAAAGTAATTGAAAATTTTTTAATAGTAGTGACTAAATCTGATAATAATTGGACTGATTGTGAGTCAAGAGGATTATTAGAGAATGATGCAACCATCGAGTTTTGGTAAAACTCCCATATTAGATCTGCAATATCGAATATCTCTTTAGTGTCAGTTTTGCCTGAAGCTGTAATAGCAATATTAACGGTTTGAGGCAAACGCCTTTTCCATAATTTAACCAAGAAATATTGACTAACCATGCTGAAACCTCCAACCATATTCAACATGGATCTATAAAAATCTGAAGGTTTCAGATCATCTGAGAACCTGAGAGCAAATCACTAAGAGGTTTCCCCTCGCTCGATGTCAGACGTGAAATTAAACTAGTTTTTAAATTCATGTATAAATCTGTTTCAGTGGCTTAGCTATTACATCGTATATAATATCTATCACATCTATTGGTAAATTAGCTATAACCTGGTCATACTTCTTTTTGTTATTGACAATTTTCGCGACCGAAAACTCCGACTCGATTTGGGTAAAACAAATTTCAGGTTTTGATTTCCAAAACGGAGGTAGCTTGATAGATGTGACATAGTGGCTTTGAAGGAGATTTAAATGTTTAACTGAAAGATCGTCTGAAGGTTGTATCGGCATAATTGCTAGATTGATGATTGACTGATTGACTGTCTGGCTGTTCTCTCTAATAACGAGGAAAATGTAAGCTAACTCACTTACCAGTAAATGACAGCAATTTAAAAGTGATATTTCCTTCAACTTCAATGGCGATGGTATGAAATTTGATAATTTGATTTGATAATCTAAAAGTAAAAATTAATATCAGCCAATCCTCTGCGTATTCTTCTAATTAAAAGGTTAGCATCATTTGGACTCTGACCATCGTAAATTAAATTTGTGTTGTAATAATAGTAATTATTTCTGACTTCCTTTTATTGGTTTAAAAAATTTTAGTATTCTTGGAGTTGGTAATGTATAAAGTTCTATTGATTACGAGTTCTTCTTGGTTGATTTATGGAGAATCAGGTGTTCTTTGGTCTTTAAAATACTGTCTATATTTCTATCTGCTTAGGTTTCTTAAATTTGTGGTTTTAAAATTTTCTTCACAGCGAGCATGAGTATAGGTATGATTTCGGGGTATAGGGACCTTCTGGTTCAGTTTCGGGGTCACCAATTTATAGCCGTGGTTATAATACAATAATAATTTCGATTGAAATATATATATATATATATATATATATATATATATATATATATATATATATATATATATATATATATATATATATATATATATATATATATATATATGGAGTGACGGTGAGAGGTAAACTCTCATATGGTCAAATGCTACTATACGTCGGACAAATGTCACTGACGTATAGCGGCTTGCTATTTTGCAAGTACCAAGAGCGGCGACCTCTAGCCTTAGTGGGCTATACTCACTGTTTATGAAATCGGATTTGAAGGAAACAACTACTCAGCGGGCAAATACCCCGACCTGCATTGAATTACACCTTCAAATCGTGATCAGTAACCAACTATCATTTGTCTGTTCCTAACCAGACATAGACCGGTTTCGAACTTATTATGTTCTCATCAGTATGCCATAGGTCATGGAACAGACAAATGATAGTGGTCAACTTGCTAGTCTTATACAAACTGAATCAAATGGAGTGACGGTGAGAGGTAAACTCTCATATGGTCAGATGCTACTATACGTCGGATAAATGTCACTGACGTATAGCGACTTGCTTTTTTGCAAGTACCAAGAGCGGCGACCTCTAGCCTTAGTGGGCTATACTCACTGTTTATGAAATCGGATTTGAAGGAAACAACTACTCAGCGGGCAAATACCCAGACCTGCATTGAATTACACCTTCAAATCGTGATCAGTAACCAACTATAACCAACTCTAGCCCACTAAGGCTAGAGGCCGCCGCTCTTGGTACTTGCAAAATAGCAAGTCGCTATACGTCAGTGACATTTGTCCGACGTATAGTAGCATCTGACCATATGAGAGTTTACCTCTCACCGTCACTCCATTTGATTCAGTTTGTATAAGACTAGCAAGTTGACCACTATCATTCGTCTGTTCCATGACCTATGGCATACTGATGAGAACATAATAAGTTCGAAACCGGTCTATGTCTGGTTAGGAACAGACAAATGATAGTTGGTTACTGATCACGATTTGAAGGTGTAATTCAATGCAGGTCGGGGTATTTGCCCGCTGAGTAGTTGTTTCCTTCAAATCCGATTTCATAAACAGTGAGTATAGCCCACTAAGGCTAGAGGTCGCCGCTCTTGGTACTTGCAAAATAGCAAGTCGCTATACGTCAGTGACATTTGTCCGACGTATAGTAGCATCTGACCATATGAGAGTTTACCTCTCACCGTCACTCCATTTGATTCAGTTTGTATAAGACTAGCAAGTTGACCACTATCATTTGTCTGTTCCATGACCTATGGCATACTGATGAGAACATAATAAGTTCGAAACCGGTCTATGTCTGGTTAGGAACAGACAAATGATAGTTGGTTACTGATCACGATTTGAAGGTGTAATTCAATGCAGGTCGGGGTATTTGCCCGCTGAGTAGTTGTTTCCTTCAAATCCGATTTCATATATATATATATATATATATATATATATATATATATATATATATATATATATATATATAAATATATATTCAAATGTATTATAACATGTTATTATACTCTTCGCAAAAACGAAGAGTATATTGTATTTGATCGGCACATTTCTAAATCAGTAAATATCGCTCGTAGAGAAAAAATTTTTATATCATTATGTTAGTGAACGAATTCTGAACAACTTTCAAAATGTCCGTCCGTCCGTCCGTCCGTCCGTCACGTTTCTTGTAAGCACAATAACTTAAGAAAGAAAAGTCTGATTGTATTGATATTTGGAAAGTAAGTTAGCGTTAGCTAGAGGAAGAACCCTATTGTTTTTGAAAAAAATCAATCAGTAAATAAAAAAGTTATTAATCATTTAAATTAAAAAAAAAAATGTTTCATAATTTCTGTCATTTGTATTTAAATAGAAATCTTGCGAAATGTTATTCCCTATAATTTTTTTTTGTTTTTATATTTTACCAATATACATATTTCATAATAATGTATCTAATCCGTTGAAATGTAATTCTTGAACGATATTCATTCAAGTTTTCTGGTAAGATAAGATAGCCCAATGGCTAAAGCATTTGCCTTTCAATCCAAAGGTCTCGTGTTCGATCCCTCACATGGCGACTTTTTCATATATTTTTTTTTCACAACAAAGTTGGTATCACAAAATTTAGAATGTCCAAAAACTAACATTATTTATAAGAAAAATGCGAAGAGTATCCTATACAATGTGTAACAATTATATAAAAAGCTCAGTAAATCGGCGAAGAGTATAATGCTTCTACTAGTTTTATTTTATTCATGTAAAAAATATATTTTGTTTTCTTGTTGTTTTTCTTTTCATTTGTTTTTCCGTTTCCAGAAAACTCCTGACTTGGTAGTAAGACTCCTGACTTGTAGTAAGCGAGTGTCACTATAGTAGACATGCCAATGGAAAGGCCAAAATATGAAGAGAAATGTTTATTCGGGTACGTTTTCTCCTCCGAGTCTTCATTTATCCGCAATGGCACCATCTCGGAATTTTTTCAATTTTTGAAATTTTGCCAGCAGTAGAACGGAAATTATGAATAAAATATGCATGGAACATCTGAAATACGAACGGATATGCTTCTTCGAAGCTTTTATAATCATTTTGACTCAAATCGGACCAGTAACAACCTTCCTGCTGCACTTTATAGCCAGCTCTGCAATTTCTGTGACTTAGGCCCTTGTTGCTACGAAAAAACAGGGAAGCCAACGGGGGACAGTAGAGAACTTTTTGGTACGTATTTTCCTCGACCAAAACTACAATCCTGCAAATTTTCAGCTATATAATAATTAATTCCGGGTCAAAAGCTAAAATTCCTGGGCTATTATGATAGTACAAATACTGGCACAACGGCTCGGCGATATTTTGAAATATTTTCGATTTTTATTATTACCCAATTACTACTACTGAGATTAAGCACACAGGCAATATGTTTTATTTTTATTTTCAAATTGGTATTCGGCAACTTTCAGATGTTTCATAATAGTCTTTTTTAAAAGTACCTTTTAACGGCATTATAAAGTAAAATTTATATATGATCTAATCTACGTTCGAATCTGAAAGACACAGTATATGCTGCAGTTTCGATATCTTTTATTCGTATTTCCTTTTTGGTGAACACGCCGTATTATTTTTTCTTTTCTTTTTTCTAATTTACCTAACATTTGAATCTGAGAGACACATTGTATATCGCAGTTTTAATATTTTGCATGTCCTCATATTTTTGTGCGCTTAATCAAAAATTTTAATAACATTAGTTTCCAAAATTACAATAAAATATAGTTTATATAAAACATGTGACTATTACTATACTACCTACTAAAAATTTTAATAACATTAGTCTCCGAAATTACAATAAAATATAGTTTATATAAAACATGTGACTATTTACACGCCTCTGGTGATCATTATTTATAGTGAATACGCTTCGATTTCAATAGAGAGTATTCTATAGTCTTATTTTGCATTTATTATTGAATTAAAATTTTTTATTTCGTCCGCCATTTTTGACCGTTCTATTTGACTTACAGCGTCCAGGGTTTGGTGCATTATATTTGACCATAGATGAGTTTTATTTCTGTCAATTTTGATGAAATTACTATTTCTTATCGAAAAGTTATTCGATTTGGATTTTTTCAGCCATTCTTGGTGTGTTCTATTTTTTCCAAGTTGGCAGATTGACATATACATATCGGACAGATCTATATTTTTTAAGAATTTTATTTCAAATAAGCCAGTATTTTTAAAATGCCCATTCGATTACTAGTACAATATACATTAAGCAGATAAATAGAAAATCCGTGAAAGCACGTCAAAAAGTGCATATACCTTTTGACGCAGTAGGAATTTTTGGGCGCAAATATACATTGTAATACTTTATTTTCAACTGGGAATTATTTAATAACTCTATAGTGGTTGAGTTCTGGATCCTGAGGTTTTACTATAATATTTAATTAGGATGAGCCCAAAATGACATCATCACTTACAATTTGACTTGTAGTATTTACTAGGCCAGTTGACATTCCCTCTATGACACAAAACTAATTTGTTTGGGGACTTTATAAAAATACAGTACACAAGGATTATAACTCGTTACCAACACAAATTAGGCTCGGCTAGCCAGTTTTTTTAGGAGGCCAAGGGCCATGGGTAAGCGTAAGCAACGCTCCTAGTAAGGCCAAGAGTGATTTACGTGATAAAAATTTAAAAGATGGAATATTTTATTATTTTTTGTCAAAAAAATTTTTTTTTTAAAAATTCCCTTTTTTTGTTTAAATTTTTGAATTTAAGTAGGCTAAAATTCAAGAGTACCTTGGGCGCCAGATCCTATAGAAAGATCAGAAAGGAAAGGTACTATACAACACATACATCAGAGAAACACGAATTTAAAATGACAACAGTTTAATACGAAATTAATTCGTCACTAGCAAAATTTTTAACAAGGTTAGTGAATAACAACTACGTTAGTCTGGCCAATTTTATGGCTTGAAATGCTTAAAAATATCTAATCTGTGACGATAACTTGGGTTAGTATTCTATATTCCTAATTTAGTATCCTGAATGAAGTTAGCAATAAACAATTTCGTAAACTACAGAAGAGAAATAATGACCTAGCTTAATCGGTCAATGATCAAAACTCCAGTACAAGTTAGGCCAATTTAAAACGAGAATAATTAAAGGTGTCCAGGTTAAGTTACAAATTTGAAGTTGAAAGTTACAATTTTCAATGATTTGATTCCCGAAAGATGGACAAAATTGGATTTTTGGCTAAAAGCCCACGATATAGTTCTCCAAGGAAAACTAGTAATAAAAATATTTTTTTTATTTATTTATGGGCATAAGGCCAACCTAACAATTAAATTTCTGAAGAAAGTTTATGCAAAACAAGGTCAAACATTTACAGTGAGCTATTCACGACGGTTGAGGAAATATATAGGCAAATTCCCAACCAAATACACAAACGGAAGCAAACTTCCTACCACTATTTCACTATAAATATTGAAATTATTTCATAAAATTTGACTGTTAAATACCTTGAGGCACTGACAAACAAAATTGCAATAAAAGGTTCTAACCTCACCTTGTGGTAAAACTCTTACTGGAGTAACAGGAATTACGTTATGAAATCTACCGTACTTGAGTAAAAACTCTATAAAAAAATCACAACCTTGTAGATTGTTAATAAAACTTGTTTATCACTAAAACGTCATAAATTCACACACAATCCCGCGATCCCAGAAAAATTTTATCACTAAATAGAACGTAGAAACTAACCTAAGTAAGCCAATGATAATTATAGTGTTACTATAACGGGTAATTTAAATGATTTAAAACTATAAAATTGGTATGACTATATACAACAAAACATAACCCACAAGGGATAAAACATGGCTTAAAGCACAGCTGTACCTTAATATACGACCACACGGTCAAATCTTATAGCTATTAAAATTGGCACGAACCAAAGGTTACACTGATATCGGGGCTAGTGGCTGAAGGTCCACTCCAACCCCGTGGTTTTATGGCAGTACCAAACATAAACCTTTAAACACAATAAATTAGTGGGACTCACTAACGGTACTGTTATCACAGGCCTGTAGCCCCCCCTGGGTTGAGGACTATATTGACCAAAACATTAGAAATATACGACTAAATCTTAAAGTGGCTCTCTCGTTCAATAGCAGTCAATAGTACGTTTCAAATTTATATCCTGCTTATAACAGCTGTTACTATGAACCACAGTAAAACTTTGTTAGAAGGGTATTATAAACGGTTAATAAAATGATAGACTTATCTTAGCTTTAAGACGCTATTGTTGTCTTAGTTCGAGGGATCTTCAAATGAAAAAACGTGATGTTCACTGGATGTCGATACGAAGTTGACACTTTTCTACAGGTTAGAAAGACAGCTCCTCACATGGGTTGCCCACTTTCGGCACGAAACAAAATTCCCCAGCTAAATGTCACTCGAATCTACCATCCTTGTCGTTTACGTCACTGCTCTACCAGATAATGGCTTCCAGATAAAAAAATTCTAAAATTTATTTCTTCAACGAGATCCCGATACGTCCCTGCTGTGGCATAAGAAACGTCCAGTTCGATTTAATAATAAAGTAAGCCTTCATAAGCGTCTACCAAGGCATTACACTGTACATCAAGATTTACTTATCAAGGACGAGGTTTTAAAAATGGCGATATCCAGTCGCGTCCACGTTTGAAAATTACATGTGAAATTGCATTTGAGATTTAACTCTGAAATTTCAGATCAATCTACATCTAAAATAAAATAACCTCGATTAATATTTACTAATACAATAATTAACAAACAATTAACTTACTTAGTTAATCCATTTAAGAGATTGAAAATTTAATTGGCGGAGTATGGCCAAAAACGCCTATATCTTGTGGCTGTTGAACTAGAGAGAGCGAGCTCAGCTAATTTCTAGCCCATGCTACCCGAATCGCCGATCGTACCGCCCTCACGAGACTGGACGTAGTTTATTCACGCACGCTTAAATGAAGTTAACTTGATTAACGCTTTAACATTTCAGATCCCTGTAACTTTATTCGTACTAATTTAATTTATTAATTCAATTCGATGTAATGGCCACTAGAGGCCGTTACAACATAAGAATAAACAATAAAATTTCTAGTGGAATGTTGTCACCGAAAAAAAATTAATTAAATCAATTTGACTGTACTAATCGGCTGAGCTTGATTGTAAATCCAAGGTTACAATTGTTGTAACAATTGTAAAATTGTTACAAATGGTAAAACATCGTATACCTAGGAAATATAAAAGAAATCAAAGAAATCATTTTTTATACTTTATAGAATAAATTGTTTAATTAAACATACAATTTAAGCTAATGTGACTACTTGGTAGGCGAAAAACAAATTAATTAAAATATTAAGGAGTTTAGGGTATGAACGTTTTTCTGAGTAGTACAATTTTTTTGGATTAATACAATTATTAGTGTATTTTTTATGCTCTACAAATCTGTTATCTTTTTTTAGTATTTCGTATTTTTTTCGTATACATTTCGAGCTACAAGAATTTTTTTGAAAACTGCGAAAATTGACGCCATTTTTTTTAAATATCGAGCTTTCAGCAAAAAATTGATCAAGCATCCATCATTTTCGTATTCAACAGGGTTGAAATAGGGGGAAATCCCAATTGATACATCATTTGCTTCTTAATCCATTTAAAAGCATTTATAGAAAATCCTCCTTGTCTATGTTGTATAACTGTATATTATGTATATTACCTACTTAACACGACCGTGTTCAGAGGTGCCTATATGAAACACCCAGTAGGTACCCGTAAGTTTTAAAATAACAGATTTCCCCCTAAAATATCTTGATTTTAAAATTATTAAATAAATTTAGGTAGTTATTGTAAATATCTATGATGTTAACTAGAAGAAAGAGTTGTGATAAAATTTGAGAATATAAAATTTGTACAGAATTAATATTTCTTATAACGACCAATACTATGTTTATTATTTTATTAAATCGATTCATGATTGAAAGTATATTAAACATTGATATCAAGAGAATTTTATAAAAAAATCATTAATTAGACAGTCGTGAAACTGGTTGGCACCTCTTAAACATGGTAAAACACTCCGATTAAAGAACTTATATCTAGATACATAACAGGCTATCTTCTCACTATATACCTTGTTTGCTCCCAACATAGTCACATTATATGTCCATTGAAAAGAATAGATGAACGTCATATCCCATAGGCAACAGTGGCGTTGTGTGTGTAGAAAATGTGTAGAATGGTAAATATTTTCCTTAAAATGAATTATTGCAATTCCTGCATTACCGGTTCTTTATACAACGTGATGTAGGCATACGATGTAACAGTAAGATAATACAGTAAGATAAATATGTATTGAAAGGATATTAAAATTTAATTACTATTCACTTTATAACTGTAAACTGTACTTCATCATGTTACGACTATGAAACGATCGATTTTCTTCCTTTCTAAATTGCTTTCTGCAAACGGCACAATACTTAACCATTTTGCACTAAATATATTGTCACTAAACTATGTAAATATGAATAGAGAATATTATTTAGGTATTAAGCAAATCACAACTTAAAATAAAAAGACTTCTTCACCACATTTTGATCGAAAATCACTTATTAACATTAATGGCGGACACTGTCAAAAGTGCCAAACTGAGATTATGATAATCGAACTTACCGATCGTGCACGAATCGGCCGCGAATAGATCGACTAGCCAATCAAGAACTTATGGGAAGATGTGCCTTAGATTGTAACCATCTCAGCAACATACAAATTAGTACAATTATATATCTAGATATAAGTTCTTTAATCGGAGGTAAAACACTATTTACCCAAATCTAAACGGAAATACGAAAAATGTTACAGCGACTTTAAAGATTGGTATGAGAAACAAAATGTTAAGACGGTGTCTGAAAACATTTTATTGGCTTATTTGATGGAGAAATCAAAAGTTATAAATAAAAGTTACTTTTAGTTTGGCGGCCGTTACTACGAGTAGCGGCCGCGAAATTAAATTTCGCTTACGGCTGCACAAAAATACATTTTTTAAAAACAATTTTTAAATTGTCCTGCGATTGAGTACAGCGGTACAAATTATTATGTATTTATAAAGTATTTGTTATTTCAATTATTGTTGTTATACTGTACTGGTCTTTAAAACTGGTTGTTGTTAAGATTGACAAACACTCGTAAACAGCCTCAAACCAAGATGAGGAAAATTGAAACTGATGTGCTTAACTTCCATAAGCATAAAAAAACACTGAATGCTATATTTGTCTTGCATTTGGCGATGAGTAAAACAGTTTTATAACACAGCCACATACACAAAAAAAAAGTTCTGTGCAGCGGACCAAATTATATGGATTTGGTGTATTTTTCGTCGCTGAATCCGAATACGTAGTTCAAAAAAGGATCTATCTTATCAGTTTTGTTTTTTAGTCAAAAACATCCTTTAAAATGGCGTAAAATCATAGAAATAATGTGAAACTCTTAATGAAGTGTGAAAAATGGTAAATGCTTTGTAGTGCAAATGAGGCGCTCGCGCGCAAACCCCGATAAATCCACACACACAAAGTTGTGGGAAATTACAAAAAACTTCTCAAGCAAAAACCAATAAGTCTTTTTTTGTTCTTTTTAAGTCAAAAAATATCTTCTAGGCTGTAGAATATAAGACCAAAAAATAAGAACAATGCTACTTTATTTATTTATTTTTTTTTAACTTTTCTTGCTGGATTTATCGGATTTTGCTATGTAAATACGAATTTATCGATTTTTGCTTTAAAATAAAACATTAAAGATGCAGAAAAATAAATTTTGACAACATTAATAATTTATTGAAAATAAATAAAAACATTCATTGTTAACAAAAATTAATTCTCAATATCTGTTAAAATTTCAGATAAAACCGTTATAATATATTGTATAAAAATGGATTTATCTGCTTTTGATCCCGATAATATTGGATTTATCTAGTTTTGTTCGAAACGGTCAACTTTAACATTAGATCTATATGGGATTTATGGCGTTTTGGTTACCAAAGATTATATAGGTTTGTAGAGTTTAGTCTAACATACATGAAACTATTACAAACTCAAAATTGACTTTTTGTGGATTTATCGGGGTTTGCGCGCGAGCGCCTCAAATAACATGTGCAAAGGCCAAATTTTTGTATACAAATAGTTAACTCTGTGACAACCAGCCATTACTCTCAAAGGGTAGGGACTCACCCTATGAAGGGTTAAAATTACCCCCCACCCCTCATTAGTTTCAAAACGGGAAAAAAATTCAGGCTTTTGTAGTTTTGGGCAGGGTGAAAAAATATGGAGTAAATTCGTTCCAACCACCGGTACATGATTAGAAACTACCCTCAAACCATGCTCAAATGTTACATATGGGTGTTAATAAAATTCGGAATGGGTCAAATACTTGTAGCTCATTGTGCCAAATATATAAATCTGGTACGACAACCACCCAATTTTTTAATAAGGTTGAAAATCACCTCTATTGTGAGGAAAAACTACCCCCACATACGGACGCAAATAGATAGAATTGTGATGTGGGAACTAACTTAAGAAATTAAACACACCTGTCTCCTTGAAGGTACTTCATTTAATTATATCCACAAAAGTTTATGCAGTTCGTAGCCGAACATAATTCTACATTTTGCAATATTGCTAAATAATAATTAACCTAGATAAAAATGCTTAACTTAAAACTAAAGTGTTTGGGGATGGTTCTATGAACTATGAATATGGGTACACGCGCGTGTAACTAAAATAATAATAATGTAACAATAAAGTAGCCACTTACCCTTACCGTCACACATACCAATAGTGCGAACGACTAATCAATTGTTGCGTAGAGCTGGGTGTAGGTTTAAAAAGATTCGATGTTTTTGCCAGGCGCCACCCTCCCTTATTTATTCGCTGGTAAATCCCCAGGGAGAGAAAAGGGGAATTCTAAGAAAAATAGTAGCTCAAAAATATATATAAATTTTATTACTCTAAAACGTGGGTTAGTGTGGGTTAGATGTTTATATACAAAGAAAAAAAACACATATGAATTTATATCAAACTAATTAATCTGCAAAGCTCCGTAGTGTTGAACAATTGTGCAATGTATTATAAAATGGGTCACGTTGATGTTACCCTTATCCTAATGCTTACATAAAGCTGTGGTGAACCATTTTATGTTGAAGGCCCCAAAATATATTAACTGATAAATACCTTACTAAAGGAAAAGGTGGTGCTCTCCGGAGCTATCGTGTACCATGGGCAGTTTACGTGTGCTGCATTCCACTCCACAGGTGTCTGTCCGGGTGATTTCACCCTTTTGCAGGTAAATTAATGTTGTACAGGACCAAAATGATCAGCTGCATCGGCTTTTAATTATATCTTATAACTATCTTATAACTATCTTCAACGTCTAAGTGAGGGCTGAGGTGAGTACCAGTAGTGAGTACCAGGGCTATGCGACAGCTTCCCTAGACAAAGCTACCTAACTAGTTCACCTCCCAGAACAGACCCTCGTTACGAGCCTGTTAATGAAAACAGTTGAAGATAGTTTCATCGTCAATTTCACCCTCGAAGGCCTTTTTTATAAAAAAGCAAAAAAAATTTTTTTTCGGTGCTTTCGCACCTGGGCAAGGCAGCGTTATGGTTAGTTACGAGGGTTCCAGCCTCATGTGTAACTACCACAACTAAAACAAATCCGTGAAACTAGATTCACATGTACAAGGTACATGATAGACAAAGCAGACAAATTTTTACAAAGTTTGGTAATAAAGGAGTTAAACTCTCCACGGAAACATATCTTTCCATTTACTGATAATTCTGGTAACTGCGTGTACCATACGCCTAAATCTAGGTATCACAATTCGGTAAGGACACAATCGGTTCAAGTCATAATAAGGTATAGGACAAAATTGGTAAAATCTACTATCAGTAATGAAATTTTTTATAAACCGAGAAAGTTAGCAGTACCAATATCTACTAGCTACATTCAGTTTCAAATAACAGGAGTGCTACAATTCTAAAATTCTACCGTAAAAATTAACCCCAAAAGCACTAAATACTACAACTATTTTCTCCTCAGTGATCGTCACCACTGGAAGATAACGGCTAAAACAATATATTACACACGGAAAAAACAAACTAGACAAACGTTAATCCGAATTATTTTCTTCAGATGCATCTGACAGATCAGACATCGAACCTAAATGGGGTTTCAAATCTTTAATGTGGTAATTACCAGCGTCTGAGCCGTCTAGATTCTGCAACTGATAAACTAATCGGGACAATTTTTTACGCACATATATAAAACATATTTTGGTGCCAACTTGGCCGAAAAACATCGGGCCGCATCCGAGAGGACTCTGTTTCTTTTCCAGACTTGATCGCCCACAAAGAATTGCATTTCTCTTTTACGTAAATTATATCGTTTGGCATTACGCTGATATGCAGAGTTTAGTCTTTTTTGAACGACTTTATAAATATCAGGCATTTTATGGAGTTCAGCAGCATAAGTCTGAATTACTTCCGGATTGAAATTTAAATCTGACATGAACGTAGCGTTACCATAGTAGTCACCCGAAATAGGAACTTTACGGGCGAAAGTTAAAAACACAGGACTAAACCCAGTGACTTAATGCATGCATAATTTTTGGTATTTCCTTGTCCCAATCTTTATGATTTCTATCTTTTATAAAACTACGTATAGCTGTGTTCAACGTGCAATTAACCCTTTCTGATTGAATAAATTGTGGGTGGTAACGAGCATTAAAGATGATTTTTTGAACTTTGTAATCGTCACATAGTTTCTTAAAAACATGACCTGAGAAATTGGAAGCATTATCAACAGTTATATACTGCGGGACACCATAAACCAAGAAAATATCATTTTCTACAAAATTGACAATAGCCGGCGCGGTTGCCTGACGTAAAGGTTTTAACCAAACATGTTTTGTAAAATAGTCACTGGCTACTAAAAGAAACATATTGCCATGCTTCGAGCGTGTAAAAGGCCCGACAATATCTAAACACAAATACTGAAATGGGAAGAATGCCTTTTTCGGAGCTCCAAATAAACCGAAACGGGGGTAATTAGGCATCTTCTGACTTTGGACAAATTTTACACTTTTTGACAAACTTTAAAATGTCTCTACGCATCTTAGGCCAATAGTAGTCTTCAGCTACTTTATGCATAGTTTTGTAATAACCTAAGTGCGCAGAGGTTGGCACAGAGTGACATAACTCTATTATTCGGTGACGCTGAGATTTTGGAACAACAATTTTCAACTGTGAAATATTAGTAGATATAGGTGTCCGAGGGGACATATGCTTATAAATAAAACCGTTTTTACTGACCAATGAGGATACGAGTCGGGATCTTTTAAAATATTTTACTTCATTTTTATATATCACGGATCAAGATTTTCTTGCTCTACGTTAAGGAAGTTTAATTCAATAGAGATATCTGAGGGATTTGGTAAGGAAGCGCGAGAAAGCGTGTCTGGGACTACGTTAAATTTACCTTTTCTATGTACAATGTCGAAGTCATGTTCTTGTAATTTTACTGCCCACCTCGCAAGTTTTCCAGATGGCGATTTCATACGGGACAACCAAAGCAAGGAATAGTGATCTGTGATCACTGTAAAACGTTGACCTTCAATGTATGGACGAAATTTTTCTATTCTGTGCTTGACGCATCGGTCTGTAAGACAAAGGTGAGCACATACCGAGGAAACGCTTTATTTCTGTACTGGTGTGGGGTTGAGGGTAGTTGACCATTGCTTCTACTTTATCAGGGTTCGTTCGCAACCCTTCCCCATCGATAACGAAGCCCAGATAATTTAACGTGTCCCTAAAAAATTTACATTTGGATAAGTTAATTGTCAAATTCGAAATTTTGAGACGTTTTTGTACTTCGTTCAAGAGTCTCAGGTGTTCCTCAAAAGTACTCGACACTATAATAATATCATCAAGGTAGACAAAAATGTTCGGTTCTAGTTCAGGACAGAAAATGGCATCCATTAGTCTTCGCATACATTGAGCGCTATTCGAAAGACCAAACGGTAATACATTGAAGTGAAATAATCCCCTGCCGGGAACGGCAAACGCAGTCTTCTCTTTGCTATCCTCAGTTAACGGGATTTGCCAAAACGCAGATTTTAAATCTACCGAGCTAATAAATTTAGCTTGTCGTAACATGGATAATATGCGGTCAACTGCTGGTAACGGGTAAGAATCCGATTTGGTTACAGAATTAAGTTTTCTACCGTCGAAGCAAAAACGATATTCTCCGCTAGACTTTTTGACTAATAATACTGGTGAACACCAACTACTAAACGATGGTTCAACGACTCCTAACTCGAGCATTTTGTCAAGTTCTGAGTTCAAATGGTTAAGCATGTAAGGTGACATTTGATACTGTTTTTGTTTAACTGGCCTAGCCTCACCGGTGTCTATATAATGCGAGATTCTGTGGGTACGACCTAGCTTTCCACCATCGCTACTAATTTCATTAAAAGATTCGATAACCTCATTCATTTGTTTAACTTGTGATCCCAAAAAACTTTCTGGAGCACAAATGCCCTCATTACTAGAAATTTCGAAAATTTCAGAAACAGTTGTTAAATCAAAATCAATAAGATTGCTATGAACTTGCCAAGTATCGTTGTAAAAATTTACTATAATTGAAAATTCACTACAAAAATCGCTGCCTAATATAAATGAGTGCGGAAGTGACGGTACTACAAGTACAGGCAAAAGCTTACACTGATGTTCAATGCATATCGGTAAATATACGACACCCTTAACTTTTTGTCGGTTACCGTCTGCAGTCGATACAAAATTTGGTTCCTTTTTATGTGACTTCAATTTAAATTTTTCTATTAAAAACATCCCTTCTCTACCAATAATGGATCTATTCGCCCCGGAATCTAGAAGTGCTATAACATTAGTACCATATACTGTGATAGAGCCATATGGTCTGTTATCACAAGGCTTTTTAACAAAAAGAGACAAAGCTTGAACTGAATGACTTTTATAATCTTCAAAGTAATGTTTAACAAAAGTAAGTAGTTTCTTTTTTTCAGATGAAATGGTTTTTTGTGAAGGCCTAGAACTAAAATATTTATAATGTGTGTTTCTAAATTTAAAGTCATCTTTATTTTTAAATTGTGTTATTTCAGCTATTTTAGGAGATTTAAACTTTATTTGGCTGTACTTTGACTTAGGCACAAAAACACCAAAATTCCGTACCTTCTTATTTAGTTTTTTGGATGTTTACTGCAAGGACAAGTTCTAACAGTGTAATTTGGCTTACCACAATTGAAGCAAAACATTTTTGGCTTACTTCTACACTCTCTAAAAGAATGATTCGGTTTATTGCAATTAAAACAAATCAGTTGAGAACCTTCATTTGTGCCTTTTCGGTCAAAAGAGGATTTACGGGGATTAGAAGTCGTGTTGGAAGCATGTGAATTATTGTTGACTAAAGAGCTACTAAAATTATGCTTTGAAGTACCCGGTTGGGGTTATAAATCGGCGACATACGCTAAGTCCGGTTCAATTACATTAGAATGCTTACTAGGTGTAACATACAGCAGTAAATTTTTCTTGATTATCCTGAGTTTGGTAGTTTCTGCAGGTTGGTGAGATAATCTACTAAAAAGTGACTCCATGATAGCAATAAAAATATTAACTGGTTCCTTTGGACCTTGACATCGACCTTTTATTTCGTCCCACAACTTATCTTCGTAATTTAATGGTAAAAACTCACTACGCAACAAAGTGGGGAAAGCATCCCAATTATCTACTCTACTACGTACTGCACGAAACCAAATTAAAGCATTACCGGTAAACAAGTCTATAGCCTGTTGAAAAAGTTTAACTTTACTAACATTACGTGCTGACATTAATTCTTCTACACGAGTTATAAATGAATTCACACTAGTTGATGTTCCGTCAAATTGTATACCCCATTTATAAACGTCTACAGATTTATAACTAGGAGCTGCTATAGGAGTGACATTAGCACTAACATTTGCTCGCGAAGTACCAGAATTAACAGAACTATTCAAATCTAAGTTAGGTAACTGTTTAGGTGATGTAACTCTTTCATGAAATTCAGCATCTAACTCAACGCACGTGGCATAAGATTCATCTTTAAATTCGACAGCTTCGTCGGTTTTGTCTTCTGGAATTGGCATTCTAAGAACCCTATCAGTAACATGTTGTAATCTAGACTCGATACGCTTATACGTGGAGTCAGTAGCTGAATCTTCAAAGTCTAAAATTAATTCTTTAACCGACTGTAATGTCTCATTTATTACCAACTTTTCATTTTCAAATTCGAAATTTGGGTCTACGTACTTTAAAATATCCTGACCGTTATCTTTTTCAAGCAAGCGATGTAACATTTTTCTTTTCTGAGCAACAACTTTTCTGCCTGTCACGCAACCTCTAATAATCTAGTTCATTTGACTTGAACATATTTGGTTTAATTTTTACATCCATTTTTACTTATAAATTAATAACACTTTACTTCAGATTTCAAATTCACTTAACTCTATAATAATGACCACCTAATTAAATGTTAAATAAAAGAGTATAAACTGAACCCTTGTTTTAGTGTAATAAAATTCGAACCCACACGTTGGCTAGCGTCATAATTTAATATGTGTAACAATAAAGTAGCCACTTACCCTTACCGTCACACATACCAATAGTGCGAACGACTAGTCAATTGTTGCGTAGAGCTGGGTGTAGGTTTAAAAAGATTTGATGTTTTTGCCAGGCGCCACCATCCCTTATTTATTCGCTGGTAAATCCCCATGGAGAGAAAAGGGGAATTCTAAGAAAAATAGTAGCTCAAAAATATATATAAATTTTATTACTCTAAAACGTGGGTTAGTGTGGGTTAGATGTTTATATACAAAGAAAAAAAACACATATGAATTTATATCAAACTAATTAATCTGCAAAGCTTCGTAGTGTTGAACAATTGTGCAATGTATTATAAAATGGGTCACGTTGATGTTACCCTTATCCTAATGCTTACAGAAAGCTGTGGTGAACCATTTTAGTTGAAGGCCCCAAAATATATTAACTGATAAATACCTTACTAAAGGAAAAGGTGGTGCTCTCCGGAGCTATCGTGTACCATGGGCAGTTTACGTGTGCTGCATTCCACTCCACAGGTGTCTGTCCGAGTGATTTCACCCTTTTGCAAGTAAATTAATGTTGTACAAGACCAAAATGATCAGCTGCATCGGCTTTTAATTCCAAACAATAAAAAGGGGTAGGTCTCAAAGTCGAAGTACTTTCAGATCTTGGACATATATTAAATTTTTAACTTGGACCTCAGATTTCATATCTCGAATCTATAATCTCAACGTCCCCCATAAAAAACCTGTGATAAACCAAAATACGACTCAATATATATCTACATATGGAGAGCAAGTTAAAAGCGAAAATTACAATAAGAAAAATATAATATTAAATACCTGATGTTGTTAGGTTTTATTCTTCTCCAGCGTGCATATCACCAATCGAAGCTAGGATCAAAATGGTTCCCTTCCCCACCATTTATTTCCTATCGGTTTAATCAAAAAAACTACTTCCTTTAGATTGACGCAGAAAATCAACACTTTAAACTCGTCATTTGTGAAACGTCATATTTGTCAAAGAATCCGACAGACCCTAGGGAATTTTGGAAGTGCCAACTTAACATTTTTATCACATAAATAAATATGAAAATTAATTAATGTTCGGTGGTATTCTAATTAACTTTTGTGCTAGTGACAAACAAAATTTCAATGATTTCTGAATTAGGAATGATGTAATGAGAATGAGAAGATAATACATTTACTTGCTCCGCACATTGTAGTTGGGCAAGCCACTACTCATTGCCGTATGTTGGGTTGCCTATGGGTAAGCCTCATGCTTCGACAGACACTGTGGACGTGAAAACTATTCTAGCAGAATCAAATACGATTTATTGCTTACTTTAAGGATTTGGCCATTTTCATGTTACACAATAATAATAATAATAATAATAATACTAACAATAATAATAATAATAATAATGTGCGGCGCACATCGTGAGATCGTTTCTGGAACAATAGGCACTAACAGCATCAATCCTGTCGACCGATTGTTGCTGATACACCGGAAAATGTCCGTGAAAAAAAAAAATAAAATAAAATAATAATAATAATAATAATAATAATAATAATAATAATAATAATAATAATAATAATAATAATAATAATAATAATAATAATAATAATAATAATAATAATAATAATAATAATAATAATAATAATAATAATAATAATAATAATAATAATAATAAGCAGGAGGGGCTAACCGTCGTCTATCTAGCCTTTGGTGAGTAGCGCCACCACTTACTCCAGCTGGGGATGCAAAATCGAACCGGCAGCCCTAGCGCATCCGGGAGGGGAAAGCGTCTTCCCCTCTGGTGTCGGTCGTGGGCTTGCTGGGCTAACCACCCACAAGCCCAAACCTCCGGTTCCTATTGGCCGAGGACAGGGCCCCCACGATCGACCCCGTTCGGATAGGGGTCAAGGGCAAGGTGGTGGGGCCCAACAAGATCGACAGCCCATTGTTGACAACCGCGATGAACAAGGACGCTTTGAGTGGACAGATGAACTGAGGGACGACCTTATGCAGTGCTACGAAAGCAGTGAGCCCGCGCGAAGGGGATACATGGGGCGAATGCACGTTCTGTGGTGTGCAAGGCACCCAGAACACAACGCCTTCACGCCACAAAACCTGCGTGATTATGTGTCCCACCTTCGTCGCAGGGGCTACGTGAGAACTGCTCCTCAGCCGATGAATGAGGTGGCCGAAGGTCCACCGAATGAACCGGTTGAGGTTGCAGTCCCAGTCGTTCCACCAGTACCAGAGGGCCTCAGTACCAGAAGGGGGTTGCACAACATAAAACCCCCCGGGCCACAAGATCTGGCCAGAGTGGATGCGGAACTTCGTGCAGCGCTACCAGAAGAGGCTGACATCTGGCACATAAATTGTGCCGTGTATGCTGCCGCTCAACGCTTGTCTCAGGTGGAGAGGCGGAACAGTGCTTCTCCACAAGAGAGAGCGAGACGGCGCATACACAAGATGGAAGCCAAGATCCGGTCGGCGAGGCAACACGCATCCCGTATCCAATGTGTGATGGACTATATGGCGGCCAATAGGCCTTTCACGCCTAAAGTGCGGCGAGTAGCTGCTAACTTAAGACGCGTCCATCACACACTCAATGGGGCAGTGCTACAAACCACCAAACAGCACTGCCTCGACAGGATACGGATGCTAGTGTCTTGTAAGAAGTCACTAGTGAGGCGGGCGAGGGGGCTAGCGGAAAATCAACTTTTCCGCAAAAAGCCCTCGCGCCTTTTCGAACCGCCTCAGCGTGTTGCTGAAAATCCGCCGACTGCAGATCAGGTGGAAAACTTCTGGAAAACGTTGTACGAACAGAAGCTTCCACTCAACAGAGACTCTCCAGCCCTGGCACACTTTGAAACCTTTTGTCAAAGGTTTCAGCAACCACAACAGGTGTGCCAACCGATAACCCCAGAAGAGGTTCGAAGAGCTCTTGAGGGCTCTAAGAACTTTGCTGCTCCAGGTCCCGACGGGATCAATAACTTTTGGTGGAAAAAATTATCCAGTACCCACCACCATTTAGCCAGAATTTTCAATTCATGGCTAAATGGGGAGCAGCAAATTCCTTCTTGGGTTGTCGAGGGGCGGACAGTGCTGATCCCGAAGAACGGAGATTTGTCTAACCCAAAGAACTACCGGCCGATAACCTGTTTAAACGCATGTTACAAGGTGTTTACGCGCATCTTGTACATGCGAGTGCTCCACGCAGTTGAACCGGTTTACGAGCGGATATATGAGCAGCGAGGGTCAAAGAGAGGTGTCGCTGGCTGTAAGGAGAACCTGCTGATTGACAGGTGTGTCACGCAGGACTCCATGCAGTATAAGCGTAACCTCTCCATGGCCTGGATCGACTACCGCAAGGCATTTGACATGACATCGCACGAGCTTATTGTACACTTGCTCCGATGTCTTGCGGTACCTGGTCCCGTAGTGAGATGCATCGAAGAACTGATGCCGCTCTGGAGGACTCGCTTTACCATTACATCGGGTAATGATAGAGTCCAGACGGAGTCGGTAACATTCAGAAGGGGAGTATTTCAGGGAGACTCCCTCAGCCCCCTTCTATTTTGCATCTCATTACTGCCATTATCCGTTTCGCTCCGGAAAACCCGTGGATACAACTGCGGTACCCCTGGCGATAGGAGGCATAAGGTCACCCATCTGTTTTATATGGATGACCTTAAACTTTATGCCTCCGGAGAGAGGGACCTACACCAGTCCCTCAGGGTGGTACAGGAGTACACGCAGGCTGTCGGCATGGAGTTCGGATTAGACAAATGTGCACTGGTCCATCTCAAGAGAGGACGATGCGGGAACTACGGAGAGGACGCGCAGCTCGTGGACGGAAGCATCTTACATCATCTAGATGCCGGAGAGTCGTACACTTACTTGGGTGTCGAGCAACGCTCCACCCAAGAAGTGAGTGTAGTGAAAAACGCTCTCCGCGGCAAGTATCAGCACCGACTCCGACAGATCTGGTCTTCAGAGCTGTCGGGGAAGAACAAGGTGTTTGCTACCAACATGCTTGCCGTTCCGATCCTTCTCCACTCCTTTGGAGTAGTGAAATGGACTCAAGAAGAGTTGCGTCAACTCGACGTAGGAACCCGCAAGAAGATGCATCTCAATAGGAGTTTGCATCCTAAATCGTCTGTTCCACGGCTATACCTCCCACGACATCGGGGAGGCCGTGGACTCTTGAGTTTGGAGAGTCTCCATAATAGGATGGTTCTGGATGGAGCCTGTAAGGTCATCAGGAGTTCGGATCCCCTCCTCTGCATGGTCCGAGACCATGAAAATGCAGGGGTAGGAGCCTTTCTGTTTAAGGCAGCACAGAGAGCAGCCGATGAACTTGGTCTCTCCTTCGACGTCGAGCGGGTAAATCGCGACTCTGTCACCGAGTTGGAACCTGCTCGGCGAAAAGCCCAAATTAAAGCTGCAGAACACAACAACTTTCTGCAGCTTCACACGGATAAGCCAATGCATGGAGTTTTCTATAAAAATATAGAAAACCTTGGCTTATCCGAAAGGCTGACCTTTGCCTTCTTAAGGTCAGCCGGGCTGAAGTCTGAGACCGAGGGATTCATAATGGCTTGCCAGGATGGTGTATTTAACACCCTCGTCTATCGTAGTCGTGTCATGGGTATAGAGGTCCCTGATGTCAGCTGCAGGGCCTGCCGCAGGGCGCCAGAGACTCTTATGCACTTGCTGTCGGCTTGCCCGACATACGCAGTCTCGGCCTATATCCAAAGGCACGACGGAGCATTACGAGTGCTTTACTACCATTTAAGGCACTCGTATGGGATAGACGAAACACCAGTGCTGCCTTACGCTACGGGGGATATTGAGTCCGTTGTGGGAAATGAGAAGTGTCTAATTTATTGGAACTACTCTTTTCCCACCGTCAGGCAAATACAAGCCAACAAGCCTGACGTAGTACTCCTCGACCATCAACTCAAGACAATGTTCGTCGTGGAGTTCTCGGCTCCCGCGGAGAACAACATTGTCTTGAAGGAGGAGGAAAAACGGACAAAATATCGAGATCTGCTCTTCGAACTCCGCAGACTGTATCCAGACCATACTGTTAAGATAGTGGTACTGATTATAGGAGCCCTCGGTGGAACGAGACACACACTGCTTTCGGAACTTAAGATCATACCGGCATGCCGAAACTCGGCAGAGGTCTTAGCCGGCAGAATGCAGAAGGCCGTCATTCTTGGTTCATTACGTCTGCTCAGGGCACACGATTCACGGACCCAGTAGTCACTCACCCCACGGGCGTGGGGAGTGGCTACCGGTACTACCAGCTCCCCTCTGTGAGGGTCGGAGCCACAGAGAAGGGTGACTGGTTTTTAGCTAGCTAAAAAAAAAAAAAAAAAAAAAAAATAATAATAATAATAATAATAATAATAATAATAATAAGCAGGAGGGGCTGACTTTCATCTATCAAGCCCTTGGTGAGTAGCGCCACCACTTACTCCAGCTGGAGGTGCAAAACCGAACCGGCAGCCCTAGTGGGGAGGGGGGAAAGCTCATTCCCCTCCGGTGTCGGTCGTGGGCTTGTTGGGCTAACCACCCACAAGCCCTGACTTCTGGTTCCCGTAAACAGAAGAGAGGGCCCCCACAATCGACCTCGTCCGGATAGGGATCAAGGGCAAGTTGGTGGGGCCCAACCGGATGGAGCGCCCGTTGATGACGAACGCTATGGACAAGGACGCTTTGAGTGGACGGATGAGCTAAGGGACGGCCTTCTGCAATGCTACGAAAGCAGTGAGCCCGCACGAAGGGGATACATGGGGCGGATGCATGCTCTGTGGTGTGACAGGCATCCAGAGCATCGCGCCTTCACGCCACAAAATCTGCGTGACTATGTATCCCATCTTCGTAGAAGGGGCTACGTGAGGGCTGCTCTTGGACCGGTGAATGAGGTGACTGAAAGACCGCCGAATTCACCGGTTGAGGAAGTGGTTCTTCTTGTTCCATCAGTACCAGAGGGTCTCAGTACCAGATGGGGGCTACACTACATAAAAGCCCCCGGGCCACAAGACCTGGCCAGAGTGGATGAAGAAATTCGTGATGCGCTACCAGAACGGGCTGACATCTGGCACATTAACTGTGCCGTGTATGCCGCTGTTCAACGCTTTTCTCGGATGGAGAGGCGTAATACTGCCTCCCCATAGAAGAGGGCGGAGCGGCGCATACAAAAGATGGAAGCCAAGATCCGGTCAGCGAGGCAACACGCATCCCGTATCCAATGTGTGATGGACTACATGGCGGCCAATAGGTCGTTTACGCCTAAAGTGCGTAGAATAGCCGCCAACTTAAGACGCGTCCATCACACACTCAATGAGGCAGTGCTGCGAACCACCAAACAGCACTGTCTCGACAGGATACGAATGCTAGGGGTTTGTAAAAAATCACTAGTGAGGCGGGCGAGGGGGCTAGCGGAAAATAAACTCTTCCGCCAAAAGCCCTCGCGCCTTTTTGAACCGCCTCCGCGTGTTGCAGAGAATCCGCCGACTGTAGATCAGGTGGAAAATTTCTGGAAAACGCTTTACGAGGAGAAGCTTCCACTCAATCGAGACTCTCCAGCCATTGCACACTTTGAAACCTTTTGTCAAAGGTTTCAACAACCACAGGAAGTGTGCCAACCAATAACCCCAGAAGAGGTTCGAAGAGCTCTCGAGGGCTCTAAGAACTTTGCTGCTCCAGGTCCCGATGGGATAAATAACTTTTGGTGGAAAAAGTTACCGAGCACCCACCACCATTTGGCCAGAATTTTTAATGCCTGGCTAAATGGGGAGCAGCAAATTCCTTCTTGGGTGGTTGAAGGGCGGACAGTGCTGATCCCCAAGAACGGAGATTTGTCCAACCCAAGGAACTACCGACCGATAACCTGTTTAAACACATGTTACAAGGTGTTTACGCGCATCTTGCACATGCGAGTGCTCCACGCAGTTGAACCGGTTTACGAACGGATATATGAGCAACGAGGGTCGAAGAGAGGTGTCGCTGGCTGCAAGGAGAACCTGTTAATTGACAGATGTGTCACACAGGACTCCGTGCAGTATAAGCGGAATCTCTCCATGGCCGGGATCGACTACAGCAAGGCATTTGATATGACATTGCATGAGCTTATTGTTCACTTGCTCCAATGTCTTGCGGTACCCGGTCCCGTAGTGAGATGCATCCAAGAACTGATGCCGCTCTGGAGGATTCGCTTTACTATTACATCGGGTAATGATAGAGTCCAGACGGAGTCGGTAACATTCAGAAGGGGAGTATTTCAGGGAGACTCCCTCAACCCCCTTCTGTTTTGCATCTCACTACTGCCATTATCCGTTTCGCTCCGGAAAACCCGTGAATACAACTGCGGTACCCCCGGTGATAGGAGGCATAAGGTCACCCATCTGTTCTACATGGATGACCTTAAACTTTATGCCTCCGGAGAGAGGGACCTACACCAGTCCCTCAGGGTGGTACAGGAGAACACGCAGGCTGTCGGCATGGAGTTCGGGCTGAACAAATGTGCACTGGTCCATCTCAAGAGAAGACGATGCGGGAACTACGGAGAGGACGCGCAGCTCGTGGACGGAAGCATCTTACATCATCTAGATGCCGGAGAGTCGTACACTTACTTGGGTGTCGAGCAACGCTCCACCCAAGAAGTGAGTGTAGTGAAAAACGCTCTCCGCGGCAAGTATCAGCACCGACTCCGACAGATCTGGTCTTCAGAACTGCCGGGGAAGAACAAGGTGTCTGCTACCAATATGCTTGCCGTTCCGATCCTTCTCTACTCCTTTGGGGTAATGAAATGGAGTCGAGAAGAGTTGCGTCAACTCGATGTAGGAACCCGCAAGAAGATGCATCTCAATAGGAGCTTGCATCCTAAATCGTCCGTTCCACGGCTATACCTCCCGCGACATCGGGGAGGCCGTGGACTCTTGAGTTTGGAGAGTCTCCATAATAGGATGGTTCTGGATGGAGCCTGTAAGGTCATCAGGAGTTCGGATCCCCTCCTCTGCATGGTCCGGGACCATGAAAATGCAGGGGTAGAAGCCTTTTTGTTTAAGGCAGCACAGAGAGCAGCCGATGAACTTGGTCTCTTCTTCGACGTCGAGCGGGTAAATCCCGACTCTGTCACCGAATTGGAACCTGCTCGACGAAAAGCCCAAATAAAAGCTGCAGAACACAACATCTTTCTGCAGCTTCATACGGATAAGCCAATGCATGGAGTTTTCTATAAAAATATAGAAAACCTTGGCTTATCCGAAAGGCTGACCTTTGCCTTCTTAAGGTCAGCCGGGCTGAAGTCTGAGACCGAGGGATTCATAATGGCTTGCCAGAATGGTGTATTTAACACCCTCGTCTATCGTAGTCGTGTCATGGGTATAGAGGTCCCTGATGTCAGCTGCAGGGCCTGCCGCAGGGCGCCAGAGACTCTTATGCACTTGCTGTCGGCTTGCCCGACATATGCAGTCTCGGCCTATATCCAAAGGCACGACGGAGCATTACGAGTGCTTTCCTACCATTTAAGGCACTCGTATGGGATAGACGAAACACCAGTGCTGCCTTACGCTACGGGGGATATTGAGTCCGTTGTGGGAAATGAGAAGTGTCTAATTTATTGAAACTACTCTTTTCCCACCGTCAGGCAAATACAAGCCAACAAGCCTGACGTAGTACTCCTCGACCATCAACTCAAGACAATGTTCGTCGTGGAGTTCTCGGCTCCCGCGGAGAACAACATTGTCTTGAAGGAGGAGGAAAAACGGACAAAATATCGAGATCTGCTCTTCGAACTCCGCAGACTGTATCCAGACCATACTGTTAAGTTAGTGGTACTGATTATAGGAGCCCTCAGTGGAACGAGACACACACTGCTTTCGGAACTTAAGATCATACCGGCATGCCGAAACTCGGCAGAGGTCTTAGCCGGCAGAATGCAGAAGGCCGTCATTCTCGGTTCATTACGTCTGCTCAGGGCACACGATTCACGGACCCAGTAGTCACTCACCCCACGGGCGTGGGGAGTGGCTACCGGTACCACCAGCTCCCCTCTGTGAGGGTCGGAGCCACAGAGAAGGGTGACTGGTTTTTAGCTAGCTAAAAAAATAATAATAATAATAATAATAATAAGCAGGAGAGGCTAACCACTGTCCATCTAGCCTTTGGTGAGTAGCGCCACCACTTACACCAGCTGGGGGTGCAAAACCAAACCGGCAGCCCTAGCGCACCCGGAAGGGTAAAGCGCTTTCCCCTCTGTTGTCGGTCGTGGGCTTGCTGGGCTAACCACCCACAAGCCCGATCCTCCAGTTCCAGTTGGCCGAAGACAGGGCCCCCACGATCGACCCGGTGTAGATAGGGGTCAAGGGCAAGGTGGTGGGGCCCAACCGGATGGAGCGCCCGTTGACGACGAACGCTATGCACAAGGACGCTTTGAGTGGACGGATGAGCTAAGGGACGACCTTCTGCAATGCTACGAAAGCAGTGAGCCCGCACGAAGGGGATACATGGGGCGGATGCATGCTCTGTGGTGTGACAGGCATCCAGAGCATGGCGCCTTCACGCCACAAAATCTGCGTGACTATGTATCCCATCTTCGTAGAAGGGGCTACGTGAGGGCTGCTCCTGGACCGGTGAATGAGGTGGCCGAAAGACCGCCGCATTCACCGGTTGAGGAAGTGGTTCTCCTTGTTCCACCAGTACCAGAGGGCCTCAGTACCAGACGGGGGCTACACCACATAAAAGCCCCCGGGCCACAAGACCTGGCCAGAGTGGATGAAGAACTTCGTGATGCGCTACCAGAACGGGCTGACATCTGGCACATTAACTGTGCCGTGTATGCCGCTGTTCAACGCTTTTCTCGGACGGAGAGGCGTAATACTGCCTCCCCACAGGAGAGGGCGGAGCGGCGCATACAAAAGATGGAAGCCAAGATCCGGTCGGCGAGGCAACACGCATCCCGTATCCAATGTGTGATGGACTACATGGCGGCCAATAGGCCATTTACGCCTAAAGTGCGTCGAATAGCCGCCAACTTAAGACGCGTCCATCACACACTCAATGAGGCAGTGCTGCGAACCACCAAACAGCACTGTCTCGACAGGATACGGATGCTAGTGGTTTGTAAAAAATCACTAGTGAGGCGGGCGAGGGGGCTAGCGGAAAATAAACTCTTCCGCCAAAAGCCCTCGCGCCTTTTCGAACCGCCTCCGCGTGTTGCTGAGAATCCGCCGACTGTAGATCAGGTGGAAAATTTCTGGAAAACGCTTTACGAGGAGAAGCTTCCACTCAACCAAGACTCTCCAGCCCTGGCACACTTTGAAGCCTTCTGTCAAAGGCTTCAACAACCAAACGAGGTGTGCCAACCGATAACTCCAGAAGAGGTTCGAAGAGCTCTTGAGGGCTCTAAGAACTTTGCTGCTCCAGGTCCCGATGGGATAAACAACTATTGGTGGAAAAAATTACCCAGTACCCACCACCATTTGGCCAGAATTTTCAATTCATGGCTAAATGGGGAGCAGCAAATTCCTTCTTGGGTTGTCGAGGGGCGGACAGTGCTGATCCCGAAGAACGGAGATTTGTCTGACCCAAAGAACTACCGGCCGATAACCTGTTTAAACGCATGCTACAAGGTGTTTACACGCATTTTGTACATGCGGGTGCTCCATGCAGTTGAACCGGTTTACGAGCGGATATATGAGCAACGAGGGTCAAAGAGAGGTGTCGCTGGCTGCAAGGAGAACCTGCTGATTGACAGGTGTGTCACGCAGGACTCCGTGCAGTATAAGCGTAACCTCTCCATGGCCTGGATCGATTACCGCAAGGCATTTGACATGACATCACACGAGCTCATTGTACACTTGCTCCAATGTCTTGCGGTGCCCGGTCCCGTAGTGAGATGTATCGAAGAACTGATGCCGCTCTGGAGGACTCGCTTTACCATAACATCGGGTAACGATAGAGTCCAGACGGAGCCGGTATATTTCAGAAGGGGAGTATTTCAGGGAGACTCCCTCAGCCCCCTTCTGTTTTGCATCTCACTACTGCCATTATCCGTTTCGCTCCGGAAAACCCGTGGCTACAACTGCGGTACCCCCGGCGACAGGAGGCATAAGGTCACCCATCTGTTTTATATGGATGACCTTAAACTTTATGCCTCCGGAGAGAGGGACCTACACCAGTCCCTTAGGGTGGTACAGGAGTACACGCAGGCTGTCGGTATGGAGTTCGGGTTAGACAAATGTGCACTGGTCCATCTCAAGAGAGGACGATGCGGGGACTACGGAGAGGACGCGCAGCTCGTGGACAGAAGCATCTTACATCATCTAGATGCCGGAGAGTCGTACACTTACTTGGGTGTCGAGCAACGCTCCACCCAAGAAGTGAGTGTAGTGAAAAACGCTCTCCGCGGCAAGTATCAGCACCGACTCCGACAGATCTGGTCTTCAGAACTGTCGGGGAAGAACAAGGTGTCTGCTACCAATATGCTTGCCGTTCCGATCATTCTCTACTCCTTTGGGGTAGTGAAGTGGAGTCGAGAAGAGTTGCGTCAACTCGACGTAGGAACCCGCAAGAAGATGCATCTCAATAGGAGTTTGCATCCTAAATCGTCCGTTCCACGGTTATACCTCCCACGACATCGGGGAGGCCGTGGACTCTTGAGTTTGGAGAGTCTCCATAATAGGATGGTTCTGGATGGAGCCTGTAAGGTTATCAGGAGTTCGGATCCCCTCCTCTGCATGGTCCGGGACCATGAAAGTGCAGGAATAGGAGCATTTTTGTTTAAGGCAGCACAGAGAGCAGCCGATGAACTTGGTCTCTCCTTCGACGTCGAGCGGGTAAATCCCGACTCTGTCACCGAGTTGGAACCTGCTCGACGAAAAGCCCAAATTAAAGCTGCGGAACACAACATCTTTCTACAGCTTCACACGGATAAGCCAATGCACGGAGTTTTCTATAAAAATATAGAGAACCTTGGCTTATCCGAAAGGCTGACCTTTGCCTTCTTAAGGTCAGCCGGGCTGTAGTCTGAGACCGAGGGATTCATAATGGCTTGCCAGGATGGTGTATTTAATACCCTCGTCTATCGTAGTCGTGTCATGGGTATAGAGGTCCCTGATGTCAGCTGCAGGGCCTGCCGCAGGGCGCCAGAGACTTTAATGCACCTGTTGTCGGCTTGTCCGACATATGCAGTCTCGGCCTATATCCAGAGGCACGACGGAGCATTACGAGTGCTTTATTATCACCTAAGGCACTCGTATGGGATAGACGAGACACCAGTGCTGCCTTACGCTCCGGGGGATATTGAGTCCGTTGTGGGAAATGAGAAGTGTCTAATTTATTGGAACTACTCTTTTCCCACCGTCAGGCAAATACAAGCCAACAAGCCTGACGTAGTACTCCTCGACCATCAACTCAAGACAATGTTTGTTGTGGAGTTCTCGGCTCCCGCGGAGAACAACATTGTCTTGAAGGAGGAGGAAAAACGGACAAAATATCGAGATCTGCTCTTCGAACTCCGCAGACTGTATCCAGACCATACTGTTAAGATAGTGGTACTGATTATAGGAGCCCTCGGTGGAACGAGACACACACTGCTTTCAGAACTTAAGATCATACCGGCATGCCGAAATTCGGCAGAGGTCTTAGCCGGCAGAATGCAGAAGGCCGTCATCCTCGGTTCATTACGTCTGCTCAGGGCACACGATTCCCGGACCCAGTAGTCACTTACCCCACGGGTGTGGGGAGTGGCTGCCGGTACTACCAGCTCCCCTCTGTGAGGGTCGGAGCCACAGAGAAGGGTGACTGGTTTTTAACAAAAAAAAAAAAAAAAATAATAATAATAATAATAATAATAATAATAATAATAATAATAATAATAATAATAATAATAATAATAATAATAATAATAATGCAAAACCGAACCGGCAGCCCTAGTGCACCCGGGAGGGGAAAGCTCATTCCCCTCTGGTGTCGGTCGTGGGCTTGTTGGGCTAACCACCCACAAGCCCTGACTTCTGGTTCCTGTAAACCGAAGAGAGGGCCCCCACAATCGACCTCGTCCGGATAGGGGTCAAGGGCAAGGTGGTGGGGCCCAACCGGATGGAGCGCCCGTTGACGACGAACGCTATGCACAAGGACGCTTTGAGTGGACGGATGAGCTAAGGGACGACCTTCTGCAATGCTACGAAAGCAGTGAGCCCGCACGAAGGGGATACATGGGGCGGATGCATGCTCTGTGGTGTGACAGGCATCCAGAGCATGGCGCCTTCACGCCACAAAATCTGCGTGACTATGTATCCCATCTTCGTAGAAGGGGCTACGTGAGGGCTGCTCCTGGACCGGTGAATGAGGTGGCCGAAAGACCGCCGCATTCACCGGTTGAGGAAGTGGTTCTCCTTGTTCCACCAGTACCAGAGGGCCTCAGTACCAGACGGGGGCTACACCACATAAAAGCCCCCGGGCCACAAGACCTGGCCAGAGTGGATGAAGAACTTCGTGATGCGCTACCAGAACGGGCTGACATCTGGCACATTAACTGTGCCGTGTATGCCGCTGTTCAACGCTTTTCTCGGACGGAGAGGCGTAATACTGCCTCCCCACAGGAGAGGGCGGAGCGGCGCATACAAAAGATGGAAGCCAAGATCCGGTCGGCGAGGCAACACGCATCCCGTATCCAATGTGTGATGGACTACATGGCGGCCAATAGGCCATTTACGCCTAAAGTGCGTCGAATAGCCGCCAACTTAAGACGCGTCCATCACACACTCAATGAGGCAGTGCTGCGAACCACCAAACAGCACTGTCTCGACAGGATACGGATGCTAGTGGTTTGTAAAAAATCACTAGTGAGGCGGGCGAGGGGGCTAGCGAAAAATAAACTCTTCCGCCAAAAGCCCTCGCGCCTTTTCGAACCGCCTCCGCGTGTTGCAGAGAATCCGCCGACTGTAGATCAGGTGGAAAATTTCTGGAAAACGCTTTACGAGGAGAAGCTTCCACTCAACCAAGACTCTCCAGCCCTGGCACACTTTGAAGCCTTCTGTCAAAGGCTTCAACAACCAAACGAGGTGTGCCAACCGATAACTCCAGAAGAGGTTCGAAGAGCTCTTGAGGGCTCTAAGAACTTTGCTGCTCCAGGTCCCGATGGGATAAACAACTATTGGTGGAAAAAATTACCCAGTACCCACCACCATTTGGCCAGAATTTTCAATTCATGGCTAAATGGGGAGCAGCAAATTCCTTCTTGGGTTGTCGAGGGGCGGACAGTGCTGATCCCGAAGAACGGAGATTTGTCTGACCCAAAGAACTACCGGCCGATAACCTGTTTAAACGCATGCTACAAGGTGTTTACACGCATTTTGTACATGCGGGTGCTCCATGCAGTTGAACCGGTTTACGAGCGGATATATGAGCAACGAGGGTCAAAGAGAGGTGTCGCTGGCTGCAAGGAGAACCTGCTGATTGACAGGTGTGTCACGCAGGACTCCGTGCAGTATAAGCGTAACCTCTCCATGGCCTGGATCGATTACCGCAAGGCATTTGACATGACATCACACGAGCTCATTGTACACTTGCTCCAATGTCTTGCGGTGCCCGGTCCCGTAGTGAGATGTATCGAAGAACTGATGCCGCTCTGGAGGACTCGCTTTACCATAACATCGGGTAACGACAGAGTCCAGACGGAGCCGGTATATTTCAGAAGGGGAGTATTTCAGGGAGACTCCCTCAGCCCCCTTCTGTTTTGCATCTCACTACTGCCATTATCCGTTTCGCTCCGGAAAACCCGTGGCTACAACTGCGGTACCCCCGGCGACAGGAGGCATAAGGTCACCCATCTGTTTTATATGGATGACCTTAAACTTTATGCCTCCGGAGAGAGGGACCTACACCAGTCCCTCAGGGTGGTACAGGAGTACACGCAGGCTGTCGGTATGGAGTTCGGGTTAGACAAATGTGCGCTGGTCCATCTCAAGAGAGGACGATGCGGGGACTACGGAGAGGACGCGCAGCTCGTGGACGGAAGCATCTTACATCATCTAGATGCCGGAGAGTCGTACACTTACTTGGGTGTCGAGCAACGCTCCACCCAAGAAGTGAGTGTAGTGAAAAACGCTCTCCGCGGCAAGTATCAGCACCGACTCCGACAGATCTGGTCTTCAGAACTGTCGGGGAAGAACAAGGTGTCTGCTACCAATATGCTTGCCGTTCCGATCCTTCTCTACTCCTTTGGGGTAGTGAAGTGGAGTCGAGAAGAGTTGCGTCAACTCGACGTAGGAACCCGCAAGAAGATGCATCTCAATAGGAGTTTGCATCCTAAATCGTCCGTTCCACGGTTATACCTCCCACGAGATCGGGGAGGCCGTGGACTCTTGAGTTTGGAGAGTCTCCATAATAGGATGGTTTTGGATGGAGCCTGTAAGGTTATCAGGAGTTCGGATCCCCTCCTCTGCATGGTCCGGGACCATGAAAGTGCAGGAATAGGAGCATTTTTGTTTAAGGCAGCACAGAGAGCAGCCGATGAACTTGGTCTCTCCTTCGACGTCGAGCGGGTAAATCCCGACTCTGTCACCGAGTTGGAACCTGCTCGACGAAAAGCCCAAATTAAAGCTGCGGAACACAACATCTTTCTGCAGCTTCACACGGATAAGCCAATGCACGGAGTTTTCTATAAAAATATAGAGAACCTTGGCTTATCCGAAAGGCTGACCTTTGCCTTCTTAAGGTCAGCCGGGCTGAAGTCTGAGACCGAGGGATTCATAATGGCTTGCCAGGATGGTGTATTTAACACCCTCGTCTATCGTAGTCGTGTCATGGGTATAGAGGTCCCTGATGTCAGCTGCAGGGCCTGCCGCAGGGCGCCAGAGACTCTTATGCACTTGCTGTCGGCTTGCCCGACATATGCAGTCTCGGCCTATATCCAAAGGCACGACGGAGCATTACGAGTGCTTTATTACCATTTAAGGCACTCGTATGGGATAGACGAAACACCAGTGCTGCCTTACGCTCCGGGGGATATTGAGTCCGTTGTGGGAAATGAGAAGTGTCTAATTTATTGGAACTACTCTTTTCCCACCGTCAGGCAAATACAAGCCAACAAGCCTGACGTAGTACTCCTCGACCATCAACTCAAGACAATGTTTGTCGTGGAGTTCTCGGCTCCCGCGGAGAACAACATTGTCTTGAAGGAGGAGGAAAAACGGACAAAATATCGAGATCTGCTCTTCGAACTCCGCAGACTGTATCCAGACCATACTGTTAAGATAGTGGTACTGATTATAGGAGCCCTCGGTGGAACGAGACACACACTGCTTTCGGAACTTAAGATCATACCGGCATGCCGAAACTCGGCAGAGGTCTTAGCCGGCAGAATGCAGAAGGCCGTTATTCTCGGTTCATTACGTCTGCTCAGGGCACACGATTCACGGACCCAGTAGTCACTCACCCCACGGGCGTGGGGAGTGGCTACCGGTACTACCAGCTCCCCTCTGTGAGGGTCGGAGCCACAGAGAAGGGTGACTGGTTTTTAGCTAGATAATAATAATAATAATAATAATAATAATAATAATAATAATAATAATAATAATAATAATAATAATAATAATAATAATAATAATAATAATAATAATAATAATAATAATAATAATAATAATAATAATAATAATAATAATAATAATAAGGCAGGGCCCCCACGATCGACCCCGAGCGGATAGGGGTCATGGGCAAGGTGGTGGGGCCCAACAGGACGGACTGCCCGATGACGACAACCGCGACGCATATGGACGCTTTGAGTGGACGGACGAGCTGAGGGACGACCTTCTGCAGTGCTATGAAAGCAGTGAGCCTGCACGGAGGGGATACATGGCGCGGATGCATGCTCTGTGGTGTGATATACACCCAGAGCATCGCGCTTTCACGAAACAAAATCTTCGTGACTATGTATCTCACCTCCGAAGCAGAGGCTACATCAGAACCGCTCTGAGACCTGTTGAAGAGGTAGTCGACAGACCGCCCGATCAGCCGGTCGAGGAGGTGGTTTTAGATGTTCCACCCATACCAGAGGGCATCAGAACCAGAAGGGGGCTGCACCATCAAAAGCCCCCTCGGCCACAAGATCTGGTCAGAGTGGACGCAGAACTCAGTGAAGCTATTCCGGAAGAGGCTGATATCTGGCACATTAATTGTGCCGTCTACGACGCCGCGACGCGGCTCTCTCCGGTGGTGAGGCGGGATAATACTACTTCCCCTCAGGAGAGAGCTGACCGGCGTATAAAAAAGATGGAAGCCAAGATCCGGTCGGCGAGACAATATGCCTCCCGTATTCAGTGTGTGATGGTTTACATGGCGGAGAACAGGCCTTTCACGTCAAAAGTGCGGCGAATCGCCGCCAACTTAAGGCGAGTCCATCACACGCTTAACGTGGCAGTGCTGCTTACCACCAAGCAACATTGTCTCGATAGAATACGGATGCTAGTGGCTTGCAAAAAGCTAGCAAGGCGGGCGAGGGCAGTAGCGGAAAATAACCTTTTCCGCAAGAAGCCATCTCGCCTGTTCCAACCGCCTGAGCGTATTGTTGAGAATCCGCCGACTGTAGATCAGGTGGAAGACTTCTGGAAGACGCTTTACGAACAAAAGCGTCCACTAAACCGAGATACTCCAGCCCTGGCACACTTTGAAGCTTTTTGCCAAGGGCTCCAGCAGCCTCAAGCAGTGTGCCAACCGATAACGACGGAAGAGGTTCGAAGAGCCCTAGAAGGCTCCAAGAACTTTGCTGCTCCTGGATCCGATGGGATTAACATCTTTTGGTGGAAAAAACTTCCGAGCACCCACCGCCATTTAGCCAGAATCTTCACCTCGTGGCTAAATGGAGAGCAGCAAATCCCTTCCTGGATTATCGAGGGGCGAACCGTGCTACTCCCTAAGAACGGAGATCTGGCAGATCCAGCGAACTACAGACCGATAACCTGTTTAAACGCATGTTACAAGATATTCACACGTATCTTGTACATGCGGGTACTTCAAGCAAGCGGCCCGGTTTACGAACGGATATACGAGCAACGTGGGTCTAAGAAGGGTGTCGCTGGCTGCAGGGAGAACCTGCTTATTGACAGATGTGTCACGCAGGACTCCGTGCAGTATAAGCGGAACCTTTCTATGGCCTGGATCGATTACCGCAAGGCATTTGATATGACATCTCATGAGCTAATTGTTCACTTGCTCCAAGGTCTTGCGGTGCCCGGTCCCGTAGTGAGATGCATAGAACAACTCATGCCGCTCTGGAGGACTCGCTTTACTATAACATCTGGTAATGTCAGAGTCCAAACAGAGCCGGTTATGTTTAAGAGGGGTGTGTTTCAGGGAGGCTCTCTCAGCCCCCTTCTATTTTGCATCTCGCTACTGCCGTTATCCGTTGAACTTCGCAGAACCCGTGGTTACAATTGCGGTACCCCCGGAGATAGGAGGCATAAGGTCACCCATCTGTTTTACATGGATGACCTTAAACTTTATGCCTCCAGCGAGAGAGATTTACGCCAATCTCTCAGGGTGGTACATGAGTACACTCAGGCTGTCGGTATGGAGTTCGGCTTGGACAAATGTGCACTGGTTCACCTCAAGAGAGGACGATGCGGTGACTACGGAGAGGACGCGCAGCTGGTGGATGGAAGCATCTTGCACCACCTAGATGCCGGAGAGACGTATAAATACTTGGGTGTTGAGCAACGCTCCACTCAAGAAGTGTCAACAGTTAAAAACGCTCTCCGCGGCAAGTACCAGCACCTCCTCCGGCAGATTTGGTCTTCTGAACTGTCGGGGAAGAATAAGGTGTCTGCAACTAACATGCTTGCCGTTCCTATCCTTCTACACTCCTTTGGGGTAGTGAAATGGACACAAGGTGAGTTGCGCCAACTCGATGTAGGAACCCGAAAGATGATGCATCTCAACAGAAGTTTGCATCCAAAATCGTCCGTTCCGCGGTTATATCTCTCACGACAGCAGGGAGACCGTGGACTCTTGAGTTTGGAGTATCTACACAGCAGGTCGGCTCTGGATGGAGCTTGCAAGATCATCAAGAGTTCGGATCCCCTTCTCTGCATGGTTCGCGACCATGAAAACGCAGGGACGGGAGCGTTCTTATTCAAGGCAGCACAACGAGCAGCCGATGAACTTGGTCTCGACTTCGACACTGGGCGGGTAAACCCGAGTTCTGTCACCGAGCTGGAACCCGCTCAGCTAAAAGCCCATACAAAAGCAGCAGAGCAACGTAAATTTCTGCAGCTGCATAAAGATAAGCCCTTGCATGGAGTCTTCTACAAGAACATCGAAGACAGGGGCTTATCTGAGAAGCTGACCTTTGCTTTCCTAAGGTCAGCTGGGCTGAAGTCTGAGACCGAAGGGTTCATTATGGCTTGCCAGGATGGTGTCTTTAACACACTCGTCTATCGAAGTCATGTCCTGGGTATAGAGGTCCTTGATGTAAACTGTAGGGCCTGCCGAAGGGCGCCGGAGACACTTATGCACCTGTTGTCGGCTTGTCCGACATACGCTGTCTCGGCCTATATCCACAGACATGATGGAGCCTTACGTGTGCTGTACTATCATCTGCGGCACACGTATGGGATAGACGAGACACCAGTGCTGCCTTACGCTCCGGGGGATATTGAGTCCGTAGTGGGGAATGAGCGGTGCCTAATTTATTGGAACTACTCGTTTCCCACCCTCAGGCAAATACAGGCCAATAAACCTGATTTAGTCCTCCTCGACCACCAACTTAGGACAATGTTTGTCATTGAATTCTCCGCCCCAGGGGAAACAAACATTGTTCTGAAAGAGGAGGAAAAACGGACTAAATATCGAGATCTTCTCTTCGAACTCCGTAGACTCTATCCGGACCACACTGTTAAACTAGTGGTTCTTATCATAGGATGCCTAGGTGGGGTGAGGCGCACACTGCTTTCGGAATTGAAGACGATACCGGCATGCCGAAACTCGGCAGAAATCTTAGCCGGAAGAATGCAGAAGGCCGTTATCCTTGGCTCGTTACGCCTGCTCAGAGCACACGATTCGCGGACCCAGTGACCACTGACCCTACGGCGTAGGGAGTGGTCTCTGGTAGTACCAGCGTACCCTCTATGGCATCGGAGACAGAGAGAAGGGCGACTGGCTTCACAAAAAAAAAAAAATATAATAATAATAATAATAATAATAATAATAATAATAATAAGCAGGAGAGGCTGACTTTCATCTATCAAGTCTTTGGTGAGTAGCGCCACCACTTACTCCAGCTGGGGTGCAAAACCGAACCGGCAGCCCTGGTGTACCCGGGAGGGGAGAGCTCATTCCCCTCTGGTGTCGGTCGTGGGCTTGTTGGGCTAACCACCCACAAGCCCTGACTTCTGGTTCCCGTAAGGATAGGGGTCAAGGGCAAGGTGGTGGGGCCCCACCGGATGGAGCGCCCGTTGATGACGAACGCTATGGACAAGGACGCTTTGAGTGGACGGATGAGCTAAGGGACGACCTTCTGCAATGCTACGAAAGCAGTGAGCCCGCACGAAGGGGATACATGGGGCGGATGCATGCTCTGTGGTGTGACAGGCATCCAGAGCATGGCGCCTTCACGCCACAAAATCTGCGTGACTATGTATCCCATCTTCGTAGAAGGGGCTACGTGAGGGCTGCTCCTGGACCGGTGAATGAGGTGGCTGAAAGACCGCCGCATTCATCGGTTGAGGAAGTGGTTCTCCTTGTTCCACCAGTACCAGAGGGCCTCAGTACCAGACGGGGGCTACACCACATAAAAGCCCCCGGGCCACAAGACCTGGCCAGAGTGGATGAAGAACTTCGTGATGCGCTACCAGAACGGGCTGACATCTGGCACATTAACTGTGCCGTGTATGCCGCTGTTCAACGCTTTTCTCGGACGGAGAGGCGTAATACTGCCTCCCCACAGGAGAGGGCGGAGCGGCGCATACAAAAGATGGAAGCCAAGATCCGGTCGGCGAGGCAACACGCATCCCGTATCCAATGTGTGATGGACTACATGGCGGCCAATAGGCCGTTTACGCCTAAAGTGCGTCGAATAGCCGCCAACTTAAGACGCGTCCATCACACACTCAATGAGGCAGTGCTGCGAACCACCAAACAGCACTGTCTCGACAGGATACGGATGCTAGTGGTTTGTAAAAAATCACTAGTGAGGCGGGCGAGGGGGCTGGCGGAAAATAAACTCTTCCGCCAAAAGCCCTCGCGCCTTTTCGAACCGCCTCCGCGTGTTGCAGAGAACCGCCGACTGTAGATCAGGTGGAAAATTTCTGGAAAACGCTTTACGAGGAGAAGCTTCCACTCAATCGTGACTCTCCGGCCCTTGCACACTTTGAAACCTTTTGTCAAAGGTTTCAACAACCACAGGAAGTGTGCCAACCAATAACCCCAGAAGAGGTTCGAAGAGCTCTCGAGGGCTCTAAGAACTTTGCTGCTCCAGGTCCCGATGGGATAAATAACTTTTGGTGGAAAAAGTTACCGAGCACCCACCACCATTTGGCCAGAATTTTTAATACCTGGCTAAATGGGGAGCAGCAAATTCCTTCTTGGGTGGTTGAAGGGCGGACAGTGCTGATCCCCAAGAACGGAGATTTGTCCAACCCAAAGAACTACCGACCGATAACCTGTTTAAACGCATGTTACAAGGTGTTTACGCGCATCTTGTACATGCGAGTGCTCCGCGCAGTTGAACCGGTTTACGAACGGATATATGAGCAACGAGGGTCGAAGAGAGGTGTCGCTGGCTGCAAGGAGAATCTGTTGATTGACAGATGTGTCACACAGGACTCCGTGCAGTATAAGCGTAACCTCTCCATGGCCTGGATCGACTACCGCAAGGCATTTGATATGACATCTCATGAGCTTATTGTTCACTTGCTCCAATGTCTTGCGGTACCCGGTCCCGTAGTGAGATGCATCGAAGAACTGATGCCGCTCTGGAGGACTCGCTTTACCATTACATCGGGTAATGATAGAGTCCAGACGGAGTCGGTAACTTTCAGAAGGGGAGTATTTCAGTGAGACTCCCTCAGCCCCCTTCTGTTCTGCATCTCACTACTGCCATTATCCGTTTCGCTCCGGAAAACCCGTGGATACAACTGCGGTACCCCCGGCGATAGGAGGCATAAGGTCACCCATCTGTTCTACATGGATGACCTTAAACTTTATGCCTCCGGAGAGAGGGACCTACACCAGTCCCTCAGGGTGGTACAGGAGTACACGCAGGCTGTCGGCATGGAGTTCGGGCTGGACAAATGTGCACTGGTCCATCTCAAGAGAGGACGATGCGGGAACTACGGAGAGGACGCGCAGCTCGTGGACGGAAGCATCTTACATCATCTAGATGCCGGAGAGTCGTACACTTACTTGGGTGTCGAGCAACGCTCCACCCAAGAAGTGAGTGTAGTGAAAAACGCTCTCCGCGGCAAGTATCAGCACCGACTCCGACAGATCTGGTCTTCAGAACTGTCGGGGAAGAACAAGGTGTCTGCTACTAACATGCTTGCCGTTCCGGTCCTTCTCTACTCCTTTGGAGTAGTGAAATGGACTCAAGAAGAGTTGCGTCAACTCGACGTAGGAACCCGCAAGAAGATGCATCTCAATAGGAGTTTGCATCCTAAATCGTCCGTTCCACGGCTATACCTCCCACGACATCGGGGAGGCCGTGGACTCTTGAGTTTGGAGAGTCTCCATAATAGGATGGTTCTGGATGGAGCCTGTAAGGTCATCAGGAGTTCGTATCCCCTCCTCTGCATGGTCCGAGACCATGAAAATGCAGGGGTAGGAGCCTTTCTGTTTAAGGCAGCACAGAGAGCAGCCGATGAACTTGGTCTCTCCTTCGACGTCGAGCGGGTAAATCGCGACTCTGTCACCGAGTTGGAACCTGCACGGCGAAAAGCCGAAATTAAAGCTGCAGAACACAACAACTTTCTGCAGCTGCACACGGATAAGCCAATGCATGGAGTTTTCTATAAAAATATAGAAAACCTTGGCTTATCCGAAAGGCTGACCTTTGCCTTCTTAAGGTCAGCCGGGCTGAAGTCTGAGACCGAGGGATTCATAATGGCTTGCCAGGATGGTGTACTTAACACCCTCGTCTATCGTAGTCGTGTCATGGGTATGGAGGTCCCTGATGTCAGCTGCAGGGCCTGCCGCAGGGCGCCAGAGACTCTTATGCACTTGCTGTCGGCTTGCCCGACATATGCAGTCTCGGCCTATATCCAAAGGCACGACGGAGCATTACGAGTGCTTTATTACCATTTAAGGCACTCGTATGGGATAGACGAAACACCAGTGCTGCCTTACGCTCCGGGGGATATTGAGTCCGTTGTGGGAAATGAGAAGTGTCTAATTTATTGGAACTACTCTTTTCCCACCGTCAGGCAAATACAAGCCAACAAGCCTGACGTAGTACTCCTCGACCATCAACTCAAGACAATGTTCGTCGTGGAGTTCTCGGCTCCCGCGGAGAACAACATTGTCTTGAAGGAGGAGGAAAAACGGACAAAATATCGAGATCTGCTCTTCGAACTCCGCAGACTGTATCCAGACCATACTGTTAAGATAGTGGTACTGATCATAGGAGCCCTCGGTGGAACGAGACACACACTGCTTTCGGAACTCAAGATCATACCGGCATGCCGAAATTCGGCAGAGATCTTAGCCGGCAGAATGCAGAAGGCCGTCATTCTTGGTTCATTACGTCTGCTCAGGGCACACGATTCCCGGACCCAGTAGTCACTTACCCCACGGGCGTGGGGAGTGGCTACCGGTACTACCAGCTCCCCTCTGTGAGGGTCGGAGCCACAGAGAAGGGTGACTGGTTTTTAGCTCGCTCAAAAAAAAAAATAATAATAATAATAATAATAATAATAATCTACTTAGGGCACACGATTTAGGTATTTACAGTCACTAACTCCACAGGTCGTGGAGAGTGGCTGTAAGGAATTTGCCGGCGCGGCTACCGTGAGGTGTCGGAGGCCACGGAAGTCCTGTCCGGCAGCGGGCTACCCGAAAACAAAAAAAAAAAAATAATAATAATAATAATAATAATAATAATAATAATAATAATAATAATAATAATAATAATAATAATAATAATAATAATAAATAAGCAGGAGGGGCTAAACCGTCGTCTATCTAGCCTTTGGTGAGTAGCGCCACCACTTACTCCAGCTGGGGATACAAAATCGAACCGGCAGCCCTAGCGCATCCGGGAGGGGAGAGCATCTTCCCCTCTGGTGTCGGTCGTGGGCTTGCTGGGCTAACCACCCACAAGCCCAAACCTCCGGTTCCTATTGGCCGAGGACAGGGCCCCCACGATCGACCCCGTTCGGATAGGGGTCAAGGGCAAGGTGGTGGGGCCCAACAAGATCGACAGCCCATTGTTGACAACCGCGATGAACAAGGACGCTTTGAGTGGACAGATGAACTGAGGGACGACCTTATGCAGTGCTACGAAAGCAGTGAGCCCGCGCGAAGGGGATACATGGGGCGAATGCACGTTCTGTGGTGTGCAAGGCACCCAGAACACAACGCCTTCACGCCACAAAACCTGCGTGATTATGTGTCCCACCTTCGTCGCAGGGGCTACGTGAGAACTGCTCCTCAGCCGATGAATGAGGTGGCCGAAGGTCCACCGAATGAACCGGTTGAGGTTGCAGTCCCAGTCGTTCCACCAGTACCAGAGGGCCTCAGTACCAGAAGGGGGTTGCACAACATAAAACCCCCCGGGCCACAAGATCTGGCCAGAGTGGATGCGGAACTTCGTGCAGCGCTACCAGAAGAGGCTGACATCTGGCACATAAATTGTGCCGTGTATGCTGCCGCTCAACGCTTGTCTCAGGTGGAGAGGCGGAACAGTGCTTCTCCACAAGAGAGAGCGAGACGGCGCATACACAAGATGGAAGCCAAGATCCAGTCGGCGAGGCAACACGCATCCCGTATCCAATGTGTGATGGACTATATGGCGGCCAATAGGCCTTTCACGCCTAAAGTGCGGCGAGTAGCTGCTAACTTAAGACGCGTCCATCACACACTCAATGGGGCAGTGCTACAAACCACCAAACAGCACTGCCTCGACAGGATACGGATGCTAGTGTCTTGTAAGAAGTCACTAGTGAGGCGGGCGAGGGGGCTAGCGGAAAATCAACTTTTCCGCAAAAAGCCCTCGCGCCTTTTCGAACCGCCTCAGCGTGTTGCTGAAAATCCGCCGACTGCAGATCAGGTGGAAAACTTCTGGAAAACGTTGTACGAACAGAAGCTTCCACTCAACAGAGACTCTCCAGCCCTGGCACACTTTGAAACCTTTTGTCAAAGGTTTCAGCAACCACAACAGGTGTGCCAACCGATAACCCCAGAAGAGGTTCGAAGAGCTCTTGAGGGCTCTAAGAACTTTGCTGCTCCAGGTCCCGACGGGATCAATAACTTTTGGTGGAAAAAATTATCCAGTACCCACCACCATTTAGCCAGAATTTTCAATTCATGGCTAAATGGGGAGCAGCAAATTCCTTCTTGGGTTGTCGAGGGGCGGACAGTGCTGATCCCGAAGAACGGAGATTTGTCTAACCCAAAGAACTACCGGCCGATAACCTGTTTAAACGCATGTTACAAGGTGTTTACGCGCATCTTGTACATGCGAGTGCTCCACGCAGTTGAACCGGTTTACGAGCGGATATATGAGCAGCGAGGGTCAAAGAGAGGTGTCGCTGGCTGTAAGGAGAACCTGCTGATTGACAGGTGTGTCACGCAGGACTCCATGCAGTATAAGCGTAACCTCTCCATGGCCTGGATCGACTACCGCAAGGCATTTGACATGACATCGCACGAGCTTATTGTACACTTGCTCCGATGCCTTGCGGTACCTGGTCCCGTAGTGAGATGCATCGAAGAACTGATGCCGCTCTGGAGGACTCGCTTTACCATTACATCGGGTAATGATAGAGTCCAGACAGAGTCGGTAACATTCAGAAGGGGAGTATTTCAGGGAGACTCCCTCAGCCCCCTTCTATTTTGCATCTCATTACTGCCATTATCCGTTTCGCTCCGGAAAACCCGTGGATACAACTGCGGTACCCCTGGCGATAGGAGGCATAAGGTCACCCATCTGTTTTATATGGATGACCTTAAACTTTATGCCTCCGGAGAGAGGGACCTACACCAGTCCCTCAGGGTGGTACAGGAGTACACGCAGGCTGTCGGCATGGAGTTCGGATTAGACAAATGTGCACTGGTCCATCTCAAGAGAGGACGATGCGGGAACTACGGAGAGGACGCGCAGCTCGTGGACGGAAGCATCTTACATCATCTAGATGCCGGAGAGTCGTACACTTACTTGGGTGTCGAGCAACGCTCCACCCAAGAAGTGAGTGTAGTGAAAAACGCTCTCCGCGGCAAGTATCAGCACCGACTCCGACAGATCTGGTCTTCAGAGCTGTCGGGGAAGAACAAGGTGTCTGCTACCAACATGCTTGCCGTTCCGATCCTTCTCTACTCCTTTGGAGTAGTGAAATGGACTCAAGAAGAGTTGCGTCAACTCGACGTAGGAACCCGCAAGAAGATGCATCTCAATAGGAGTTTGCATCCTAAATCGTCTGTTCCACGGCTATACCTCCCACGACATCGGGGAGGCCGTGGACTCTTGAGTTTGGAGAGTCTCCATAATAGGATGGTTCTGGATGGAGCCTGTAAGGTCATCAGGAGTTCGGATCCCCTCCTCTGCATGGTCCGAGACCATGAAAATGCAGGGGTAGGAGCCTTTCTGTTTAAGGCAGCACAGAGAGCAGCCGATGAACTTGGTCTCTCCTTCGACGTCGAGCGGGTAAATCGCGACTCTGTCACCGAGTTGGAACCTGCTCGGCGAAAAGCCCAAATTAAAGCTGCAGAACACAACAACTTTCTGCAGCTTCACACGGATAAGCCAATGCATGGAGTTTTCTATAAAAATATAGAAAACCTTGGCTTATCCGAAAGGCTGACCTTTGCCTTCTTAAGGTCAGCCGGGCTGAAGTGTGAGACCGAGGGATTCATAATGGCTTGCCAGGATGGTGTATTTAACACCCTCGTCTATCGTAGTCGTGTCATGGGTATAGAGGTCCCTGATGTCAGCTGCAGGGCCTGCCGCAGGGCGCCAGAGACTCTTATGCACTTGCTGTCGGCTTGCCCGACATATGCAGTCTCGGCCTATATCCAAAGGCACGACGGAGCATTACGAGTGCTTTATTACCATTTAAGGCACTCGTATGGGATAGACGAAACACCAGTGCTGCCTTACGCTCCGGGGGATATTGAGTCCGTTGTGGGAAATGAGAAGTGTCTAATTTATTGGAACTACTCTTTTCCCACCGTCAGGCAAATACAAGCCAACAAGCCTGACGTAGTACTCCTCGACCATCAACTCAAGACAATGTTCGTCGTGGAGTTCTCGGCTCCCGCGGAGAACAACATTGTCTTGAAGAAGGAGGAAAAACGGACAAAATATCGAGATCTGCTCTTCGAACTCCGCAGACTGTATCCAGACCATACTGTTAAGATAGTGGTACTGATTATAGGAGCCCTCGGTGGAACGAGACACACACTGCTTTCGGAACTCAAGATCATACCGGCATGCCGAAATTCGGCAGAGATCTTAGCCGGCAGAATGCAGAAGGCCGTCATTCTTGGTTAATAATAATAATAATAATAATAATAATAATAATAACAGTTTTACAATAGTCTTAGTAGTAATAGAGAAGAAATAGATGATACCATACAAATAAACAAAGAAGAAACCACAAACTTCTGGAAGAACATCTGGGAAGAACCCACGCCTCACAAAGAAGCGGCCTGGATCAGAGAAGAGGTTAGATCCATTGGTAACATAAGAACAATGGAGGGAAATGAAATATCACACGCGGAAGTGAAAGAGGCCATAAAGAATCTACACACAGCTGGAAAGGAACTGGTAACGATGGCCTACATAACTACTGGCTAAAAAGTTTCCCATCCACCCACGAAACTCTAGCAAAACACTTCACGAACATCATCAGGGACCCTAATCAGATGCCACAGTTCATGATCAAAGGAATCACCTACCTTATCCCCAAGACAAGCCCACCAGAAGCCAATCCTGCAAAATATCGCCCTATTACATGCCTACCTACATTATATAAAATACTCACCTCTGTCATCACGAACAAAATCTATAAACACCTAGAGCGAAATAAAATAATCACAGAGGAGCAAAAAGGGTGCAGGAGAGATGCGCAAGGATGTAAGGAACAACTAATAATCGATGAAATAATAACAGGCGAATCAAAAAAACGCAAGAAGACTCTATACACTGCGTACATCGATTATCAAAAAGCGTTCGACAGCGTACCACATTCGTGGCTGCTGAGAGTTATGGAAATCTATAAAATTGACCCAACATTAATACATTTCTTACGGACTATCATGTGCAAGTGGGAAACTACACTCAAGACGAATATAGGCCAACCAAAAGAAGTAGGAAACATTAAGATAAAAAGAGGGATTTTCCAAGGTGACTCCCTAAGTGCATTGTGGTTCTGCTTAGCGCTCAATCCAATGTCCCGGAGGCTTAACACCATGCAAGGGACCAATGTACAGGAACAAAACATCACGCACCTTTTATATATGGACGATTTAAAGCTATATGCAGAAACCAAGAACAACCTCGACAAACTAATGCAATGGACGGAAAAATTCAGTAAGGACATTCGTATGAATTTTGGAATCGACAAATGCAAAGTGAATGCTATGAAGAAGGGCAAATGGGAACAAATCAGAAATTACAAAACCAGAGAAAATGAGGAAATAGGTGGTATGGAGGAACAAGAACTATACAAATACCTGGGATATCTACAAACAAGGGGTATAGACACAAAAACCGCCAAAACGCAAATCATAAAAAAATTCGACCAACGACTGAGCCAGATTCTAAAAACGGAACTATGGGCCAAAAACAAGTTCAAAGCTATTAACACTTTTGCTATCCCTATACTTACCTATAGCTTCGGAGTGATCCATTGGACAGCGACTGAGTTACAAGACCTAGACAGAAAAGTAAGAAAAGAACTTACCAGACACAGAATACATCATCCAAGAAGTGCAAAGGAAAGATTATATTTACCTAGATCTGACGGCGGAAGAGGGCTCATCTCCATTTCCAACCTCCACTACCGCCAAATAAAACAACTAAGAGAATACTTTACGAGTAAGGCACAAGATACGACACTGCATAGACACGTGACACAAGCAGACATAAAGTTTACCCCGTTAAATCTAGGCAATCCAGGCTACGATATAGAAACAAACATCATAACTAGAGCTGACATGCTAAATACCTGGAAAAGAAAACCTTTGCACAGCAAACATCCGCAGACCATAGAACAAGAACACATAGACCACAAGGCATCCTATGAGTGGTTAAAGAAAGGTTACCTGTACGCAGAGACAGAAGGATTCTTAGTAGCCATTCAAGACCAAGTAATAAACACCAAATATTACAGAAAACACATAATAGGAGACCGTCAAATAGAGGACAAGTGTAGGCTATGCAAATCAAAACCTGAAACGATCGACCACATAATAAGCGGATGTACCACTATCGCAGCAACAGAGTACACAAGAAGGCACAATAATATTGCCAAAATTGTACATCAAGAGATATGTCGACAGGAAGGTATAACAACAGATAACATCCCCTACTACCAGTACGACCCAGAAAATGTTATAGAAACCAACACAAGGAAAATATATTGGAATCGGGAAATAATAACTGATAGGCCCATACAGCATAATGTTCCCGACATCGTACTGCAACGTAAAGACCTGCGTACTACCTATCTTATAGAAATTTCGATCCCCAATGCTACAAACTTAGAAAAGAAGAACACAGAAAAACTTAATAAATATCTACCCCTTGCAGAGGAGATACGAGATATGTGGCAACAAGATAAAGTCATCATCGTCCCAATCATCCTAGGAGCAACAGGTGAAAAACCTAAAAACTTGGAAATTAATTTAAACTCCATCAACCTTAAAAACCACCTCATAAGTAAGATGCAAAAGTCAGTCATAATAGACACCTGCAGTCTGTGTAGAAGGACGCTGAATATCCACTAGGAATACTTAGAATCTCTAAGTGCTTGAGACACCTCCGCACTTAGAAGAAAATACCAACAAATGTTGTGAACACAAAATAATAATAATAATAATAATAATAATAATAATAATAATAATAATAATAATAATAATAATAATAATAATAATAATAATAATAATAATAATAATAATAATAATAATAATAATAATAATAATAATAATAATAATAATAATAATAATAATAATAATAATAATAATAATAATAATAATAATAATAATAATAATAATAATAATAATAATAATAATAATAATAATAATAATAATAATAATAATAATAATAATAATAATAATAATAATAATAATAATAATAATAATAATAATAATAATAATAATAATAATAATAATAAATCCTGAAAACAGAAGACAGGGCCCCCACAATTGACCCCGTCCGGATAGGGGTCAAGGGCAAGGTGGTGGGGCCCAACCGGATGGAGCGCCCGTTGACGAACGCTATGGACAAGGACGCTTTGAGTGGACGGATGAGCTAAGGGACGACCTTCTGCAATGCTATGAAAGCAGTGAGTCCGCACGAAGGGGATACATGGGGCGGATGCATGCTCTGTGGTGTGACAGGCATCCAGAGCATGGCGCCTTCACGCCACAAAATCTGCGTGACTATGTATCCCATCTTCGTAGAAGGGGCTACGTGAGGGCTGCTCCTGGACCGGTGAATGAGGTGGACGAAAGACCGCCGCATTCACCGGTTGAGGAAGTGGCTCTCTTTGTTCCACCAATACCAGAGGGCCTCAGTACCAGACGGGGGCTACACCACATAAAAGCCCCCGGGCCACAAGATCTGGCCAGAGTGGACGAAGAACTTCGTGAAGCGCTTCCAGAACGGGCTGACATCTGGCACATAAACTGTGCCGTGTATGTCGCTGCTCAACGCTTTTCTCGCCTGGAGAGGCGTAATACTGCCTCCCCACAGGAGAGAGCGGGGCGGCGCATACAAAAGATGGAAGCCAAGATCCGGTCGGCGAGGCAACACGCATCCCGTATCCAATGTGTGATGGACTATATGGCGGCCAATAGGCCGTTCACGCCTAAAGTGCGTCGAATAGCCGCCAATTTAAGACGCGTCCATCACACACTCAATGAGGCAGTGCTGCGAACCCCCAAACAGCACTGTCTCGACAGGATACGGATGCTAGTGGTTTGTAAATAATCACTAGTGAGGCGGGCGAGGGGGCTGGCGGAAAATAAACTCTTCCGCCAAAAGCCCTCGCGCCTTTTCGAACCGCCTCCACGTGTTGCAGAGAATCCGCCGACTGTAGATCAGGTGGAAAATTTCTGGAAAACACTTTACGAGGAGAAGCTTCCACTCAACCGAGACTCTCCAGCCCTGGCACACTTTGAAGCCTTCTGTCAAAGGCTTCAACAACCAAACGAGGTGTGCCAACCGATAACTCCAGAAGAGGTTCGAAGAGCTCTTGAGGGCTCTAAGAACTTTGCTGCTCCAGGTCCCGATGGGATAAACAACTACTGGTGGAAAAAATTACCCAGTACCCACCACCATTTGGCCAGAATTTTCAATTCATGGCTAAATGGGGAGCAGCAAATTCCTTCTTGGGTTGTCGAGGGGCGGACAGTGCTGATCCCGAAGAACGGAGATTTGTCTGACCCAAAGAACTACCGGCCGATAACCTGTTTAAACGCATGTTACAAGGTGTTTACGCGCATCCTGTACATGCGAGTGCTCCACGCAGTTGAACCGGTTTACGAACGGATATATGAGCAACGAGGGTCGAAGAGAGATGTCGCTGGCTGCAAGGAGAACCTGTTGATTGACAGATGTGTCACGCAGGACTCCGTGCAGTATAAGCGGAACCTCTCCATGGCCTGGATCGACTACCGCAAGGCATTTGATATGACATCACATGAGCTTATTGTTCACTTGCTCCGATGACTTGCGGTACCCGGTCCCGTAGTGAGATGCATCGAAGAACTGATGCCGCTCTGGAGGACTCGCTTTACTATTACATCGGGTAACGATAGAGTCCAGACGGAGTCGGTAACATTCAGAAGGGGAGTATTTCAGGGAGACTCCCTCAGCCCCCTTCTCTTTTGCATCTCACTACTGCCATTATCCGTTTCGCTCCGGAAAACCCGTGGATACAACTGCGGTACCCCCGGCGATAGGAGGCATAAGGTCACCCATCTGTTTTACATGGATGACCTTAAACTTTATGCCTCCGGAGAGAGGGACCTACACCAGTCCCTCAGGGTGGTACAGGAGTACACGCAGGCTGTCGGTATGGAGTTCGGGCTGGACAAATGTGCACTGGTCCATCTCAAGAGAGGACGATGCGGGGACTACGGAGAGGACGCGCAGCTCGTGGACGGAAGCATCTTACATCATCTAGATGCCGGAGAATCGTACACTTACTTGGGTGTCGAGCAACGCTCCACCCAAGAAGTGAGTGTAGTGAAAAACGCTCTCCGCGGCAAGTATCAGCACCGACTTCGACAGATCTGGTCTTCAGAGCTGTCGGGGAAGAACAAGGTGTCTGCTACCAACATGCTTGCCGTTCCGATCCTTCTCTACTCCTTTGGAGTAGTGAAATGGACTCAAGAAGAGTTGCGTCAACTCGACGTAGGAACCCGCAAGAAGATGCATCTCAATAGGAGTTTGCATCCTAAATCGTCCGTTCCGCGGCTATACCTCCCACGACATCGGGGAGGCCGTGGACTCTTGAGTTTGGAGAGTCTCCATAATAGGATGGCTCTGGATGGAGCCTGTAAGGTCATCGGGAGTTCGGATCCCCTCCTCTGCATGGTCCGGGACCATGAAAGTGCAGGAATAGGAGCCTTTTTGTTTAAGGCAGCACAAGGAGCCGCCGATGAACTTGGTCTCTCCTTCGACGTCGAGCGGGTAAATCCCGACTCTGTCACCGAGTTGGAACCTGCTCGATGAAAAGCCCAAATTAAAGCTGCAGAACACAACATCTTTCTGCAGCTTCACACGGATAAGCCAATGCATGGAGTTTTCTATAAAAATATAGAGAACCTTGGCTTATCCGAAAGGCTGACCTTTGCCTTCTTAAGGTCAGCCGGGCTGAAGTCTGAGACCGAGGGATTCATAATGGCTTGCCAGGATGGTGTATTTAATACCCTCGTCTATCGTAGTCGTGTCATGGGTATAGAGGTCCCTGATGTCAGCTGCAGGGCCTGCCGCAGGGCGCCAGAGACTTTAATGCACCTGTTGTCGGCTTGTCCGACATATGCAGTCTCGGCCTATATCCAGAGGCACGACGGAGCATTACGAGTGCTTTATTATCACCTAAGGCACTCGTATGGGATAGACGAGACACCAGTGCTGCCTTACGCTCCGGGGGATATTGAGTCCGTTGTGGGAAATGAGAAGTGTCTAATTTATTGGAACTACTCTTTTCCCACCGTCAGGCAAATACAAGCCAACAAGCCTGACGTAGTACTCCTCGACCATCAACTCAAGACAATGTTTGTCGTGGAGTTCTCGGCTCCCGCGGAGAACAACATTGTCTTGAAGGAGGAGGAAAAACGGACAAAATATCGAGATCTGCTCTTCGAACTCCGCAGACTGTATCCAGACCATACTGTTAAGATAGTGGTACTGATTATAGGAGCCCTCGGTGGAACGAGACACACACTGCTTTCAGAACTTAAGATCATACCGGCATGCCGAAATTCGGCAGAGGTCTTAGCCGGCAGAATGCAGAAGGCCGTCATCCTCGGTTCATTACGTCTGCTCAGGGCACACGATTCCCGGACCCAGTAGTCACTTACCCCACGGGTGTGGGGAGTGGCTGCCGGTACTACCAGCTCCCCTCTGTGAGGGTCGGAGCCACAGAGAAGGGTGACTGGTTTTTAACAAAAAAAAAAATATAATAATAATAATAATAATAATAATAATAATAATAATAATAATAATAATAATAATAATAATAATAATAATATTAATAATAATAATAATAATAATAATAATAATAATAATAATAATAATAATAATAATAATAATAATAATAATAATAATAATAATAATAATAATAATAATAATAATAATAATAATAATAATAATAATAATAATAATAATAATAATAATAATAATAATAATAATAATAATGTCTTGCGGTACCCGGCCCCGTAGTGAGATGCATCGAAGAACTGATGCCGCTCTGGAGGACTCGCTTTACCATTACATCGGGTAACGATAGAGTCCAGACGGAGTCGGTAACATTCAGAAGGGGAGTATTTCAGGGAGACTCCCTCAGCCCCCTTCTGTTTTGCATCTCACTACTGCCATTATCCGTTTCGCTCCGGAAAACCCGTGGATACAACTGCGGTACCCCCGGCGATAGGAGGCATAAGGTCACCCATCTGTTTTACATGGATGACCTTAAACTTTATGCCTCCGGAGAGAGGGACCTACACCAGTCCCTCAGGGTGGTACAGGAGTACACGCAGGCTGTCGGTATGGAGTTCGGGTTGGACAAATGTGCACTGGTCCATCTCAAGAGAGGACGATGCGGGAACTACGGAGAGGACGCGCAACTCGTTGACGGAAGCATCTTACATCATCTAGATGCCGGAGAGTCGTACACTTACTTGGGTGTCGAGCAACGCTCCACCCAAGAAGTGGGTGTAGTGAAAAACGCTCTCCGCGGCAAGTATCAGCACCGACTCCGACAGATTTGGTCTTCAGAACTGTCGGGGAAGAACAAGGTGTCTGCTACCGACATGCTTGCCGTTCCGATCCTTCTCTACTCCTTTGGAGTGGTGAAATGGAACCGAGAGGAGTTGCGTCAACTCGACGTAGGAACCCGCAAGGAGATGCATCTCAATAGGAGTTTGCATCCTAAATCGTCCGTTCCACGGTTATACCTCCCACGACATCGGGGAGGCCGTGGACTCTTGAGTTTGGAGAGCCTCCATAACAGGATGGTTCTGGATGGAGCCTGTAAAATTATCAGGAGTTCGGATCCCCTCCTCTGCATGGTCCGAGACCATGAAAATGCAGGGGTAGGAGCGTTTTTGTTTAAGGCAGCACAGAGAGCAGCCGATGAACTTGGTCTCTCCTTCGACGTCGAGCGGGTAAATCGCGACAGAGGCACGACGCAGCATTACGAGTGCTTTATTATCACTTAAGGCACTTGTATGGGATAGACGAGACACCAGTGCTGCCTTACGCTCCGGGGGATATTGAGTCCGTTGTGGGAAATGAGAAGTGTCTAATTTATTGGAACTACTCGTTTCCCACAGTCAGGCAAATACAAGCTAATAAGCTTGACGTGGTCCTCCTCGACCACCAACTCAAGACAATGTTTGTCGTGGAGTTCTCGGCTCCCAGGGAGAATAACATTGTCTTGAAGGAGGAGGAAAAACGGACGAAATATCGAGATTTGCTCTTCGAGCTCCGCAGGCTTTACCCTGGCCATACTGTTAAGCTAGTGGTCCTGATCATAGGAGCCCTCGGTGGAACGAGACACACGCTGCTTTCAGAACTAAAGATCATACCGGCATGCCGAAATTCGGCAGAGATCTTAGCCGGCAGGATGCAGAAGGCCATTATCCTCGGCTCATTACGTCTACTCAGGGCACACGATTCTCGGACCCAGTAGTCACTCACCCCACGGACGTGGGGAGTGGCTGCCGGTTCTACCAGCTCCCCTCTGTGAGTGTCGGAGCCACAGAGTATAAAGGGTCACTGGCTTTTATGAAAAAAAAAAAAAAATAAATAATAATAATAATAACACAACTTCCATCTATCAAGCCTTTGGTGAGTAGCGCCACCACTTACTCCAGCTGGGGTACAAAACCGAACCGGCAGCCCTAGTGCACCCGGGAGGGGAAAGCTCATTCCCCTCTGGAGTCGGTCGTGGGCTTGCTGGGCTAACCACCCACAAGCCTTAATTTCTGGTTCCTGACAACAGAAGACAGGGCCCCCACAATCGACCCCGTCCAGATAGGGGTCAAGGGCAAGGTGGTGGGGCCCAACCGGATGGAGCGCCCGTTGACGAACGCTATGGACAAGGACGCTTTGAGTGGACGGATGAGCTAAGGGACGACCTTCTGCAATGCTATGAGCCCGCACGAAGGGGGTACATGGGGCGGATGCATGCTCTGTGATGTGACAGGCATCCAGAGCATGGCGCCTTCACGCCACAAAATCTGCGTGTCTATGTATCCCATCTTCGTAGGAGGGGCTACGTGAGGGCTGCTCCTGGACCGGTTAATGAGGTGGTCGAGGGACCGCCGCATTCACCGGTTGAGGAAGTTGCTCTCCTTGTTCCACCTGTACCAGAGGGCCTCAGTACCAGACTGGGGCTACACCATATAAAAGCCCCCGGACCACAAGATCTGGCCAGAGTGGATGAAGAACTTCGTGATGCGCTACCAGAACGGGCTGACATCTGGCACATAAGCTGTGCCGTGTATGCCGCTGTTCAACGTTTTTCTCGGACGGAGAGGCGTAATACTGCCTCCTCACAGGAGAGGGCGGAGCGGCGCATACAAAAGATGGAAGCCAAGATCCGGTCGGCGAGGCAACACGCATCCCGTATCCAATGTGTGATAGACTTCATGGCGGCCAATAGGCCGTTCACGCCTAAAGTGTGTCGAAAAGCCGCCAACTTAAGACGCGTCCATCACACACTCAATGAGGCAGTGCTGCGTACCACCAAACAGCACTGTCTCGACAGGATACGGATGCTAGTGGTTTGTAAAAAATCACTAGTGAGGCGGGCGGCACTCAACCGAGACTCTCCGGCCCTTGCACACTTTGAAACCTTTTGTCAAAGGTTTCAACAACCACAGGAAGTGTGCCAACCAATAACTCCAGAAGAGGTTCGAAGAGCTCTCGAGGGCTCTAAGAACTTTGCTGCTCCAGGTCCCGATGGGATAAATAACTTTTGGTGGAAAATGTTATCGAGCACCCACCACCATTTGGCCAGAATTTTTAATGCCTGGCTAAGTGGGGAGCAGCAAATTCCTTCTTGGGTGGTTGAAGGGCGGACAGTGCTGATCCCTAAGAACGGAGATTTTTCCAACCCAAGAAACTACCAACCGATAACCTGTTTAAACGCATGTTACAAGGTGTTTACGCGCATCTTGTACATGCGAGTACCCACGCAGTTGGCATCTTACATCATCTAGATGCCGGAGAGTCGTACACTTACTTGGGTGTCGAGCAACGCTCCACCCAAGAAGTGGGTGTAGTGAAAAACGCTCTCCGCGGCAAGTATTAGCACCGACTCTGACAGATCTGGTCCTCAGAACTGTCGGGGAAGAACAAGGTGTCTGCTACCAACATGCTTTCCGTTCCGATCCTACTCTACTCCTTTGGAGTAGTGAAATGGACTCGAGAGGAGTTGCGTCAACTCGACGTAGGAACCCGCAAGAAGATGCATCTCAATAGAAGTTTGCATCCTAAATCGTCCGTTCCACGGCTATACCTCCCACGACATCGGGGAGGCCGTGGACTCTTGAGTTTGGAGAGAGGGATTCATAATGGCTTGTCAGTATGGTGTATTTAATACCCTCATCTATCGTAGTCGTGTCATGGGTATAGAGGTCCCTGATGTCAGCTGCAGGGCCTGCCGCAGGGCGCCAGAGACTCTGATGCACTTGTTGTCGGCTTGTCCGACATATTCAGTCTCGGCCTATATCCAGAGGCACGACGGAGCATTACGAGTGCTTTATTATCATCTAAGGCACTCGTATGGGATAGACGAGACACCAGTGCTGCCTTACGCTCCGGAGGATATTGAGTCCGTTGTGGGAAATGAGAAGTGTCTAATTTATTGGAACTACTCTTTTCCCACCGTCAGGCAAATACAAGCCAACAAGCCTGACGTAGTCCTCCTCGACCATCAACTCAAGACAATGTTCGTCGTGGAGTTCTCGGCTCCCGCGGAGAACAACATTGTCTTGAAGGAGGAGAAAAAACGGACAAAATATCGAAATTTGCTCTTCGAACTCCGCACACTCCATCCAGACCATACTGTTAAGATAGTGGTACTGATTATAGAAGCCCTCTGTGGAACGAGACACACACTGCTTTCGGAACTGAAGATCATACCGGCATGCCGAAGCTCGGCAGAGGTCTTAGCCGGCAGAATGCAGAAGGCCGTCATCCTCGGCTCATTACGTCTGCTCAGGGCACACGATTCCCGGACCCAGTAGTCACTTACCCCACGGAGTTGGGGGGTGGCTACCGGTACTACCCCCTCTGTGAGGGTCGGAGCCACAGAGAAGGGTGACTGGTTTTTAACAAAAAAAAACATAATAATAATAATAATAATAATAATAATAATTAAAATAATGTGCTTTTGCAAACAACTCACATTGTTCGAAAATTCCTTGGATGAGAGGAACTGAATTGTTTTCTCAACCATTAAATCAACCCGACCCAATCCTAATACCAATAGGGATAGTAGGAGCAAAGGAAAAGATAATAATAATAATAATAATAATATCAGCCACTTACTCTATATGGATGACCTGAAACTGTACGCGGCAAACCAGGGATGAGTTGCATGGGCAGCTCGAACTGGTTGCTGCGTTCAGTCGGGACATTCATATGGAGTTCGGCATAGAGAAGTGTGCATACGTGCATGTCAAACAAGGTAAACTGCAGGAAAGTAATAATATCTCCCTCGCTGGCGATATAGAAATAGCACAACTCTCTGTGGGTGAAACTTATAAATATCTGGGCATCAAAAAAGCGTTTGTTATAGACGACAAAAACATGAGACTAACCATTGAAAATTCCTTTCTCAGCCGTGTAGCTAAGGTGCTAAAGACAGAATTATATTCGAAGGCCAAAATAAATGCTATCAACGCATGGGCAATGCCCGTTGTGACATATACATTTGGGATTCTGAAATGGACAGCAACCGACCTAGATCGCCTCAATCGCAGCGTCAGAAACGCCTTCGCTAAGTTTCAAATGCACCACCCGCATTCGTCAACCTGCAGGTTATATCTGCCAAGAAGTAGGGGCGGCGGCAGAGGAGTGCAAAACTTAAACATGCAACACCACCAGCAAATAAAATTACTCCGCAATCACTTCTTGAGCAAACAAAACCCCATTAAAGCAGCAATTGTAAGATGTGATAACAATATATCACCACTCTCTCTAGCTGAAAACCGAGAAACAGAAGCGCCCCGATCAATAAAACAAATCGAGGAAGAATGGGCAGGCAAAGCCCTGCATGGCCGATATGCTGCAGACTTAAATAGTCCGGAAGTATATAAGAAATTATCACTAAAGTACTTGAGTGATGGACAATTGCAAGCGGAGACAGAAGGATTCATAGGGGCGATACGGGACCAGGTTGTGCCTACCAGAAATCACAGGAAGTATATTCACAAAGAAAATATACCTACGGATAAATGCAGACTATGCTATACAGCAGCAGGATCAATCCAACACCTGTCTGCTGGCTGCTCTTACCTTGCCCCCAAAGACTATGTGGGCAGGCACAATAACGTTGCTGGAATAGTCCACCAGGCAATCTGTAAAAGACATGAATTAATTCATAGCATAACACCCTACTACAAATACTTACCTTGTCCAGTTCTTGAAAACAGCGAAATCAAAGTGTACTGGGACACGCCTATTATAACGGACAGAGAGGTACGTCATAACAGACCTGATATTTTGATAATGCACAAGAAGAATAAATGGGCCCAAATTATAGATGTAACAATACCATTCGACAGTTACATCAGAACAGCAAGGAATGGAAAACTATTAAAGTATCAGGACCTAGCGCATGAACTAAAACATATATACCACCTAAATAATGTTAACATCCTTCCTCTCATTATAACAAGCAACGGACTAGTGGATAAATATCTGCCTACCAATTTGAAAAAGTTGGGGGTACTGGACTGGGAAAGGATAATCACTTTATCACAGAAATCTGTCATACTATCGACATGTCGCACAATTCGTCGTGTGTTAGCCACTGATGGAAACGCTGGCCTGTAAAGGCCCCGTCCCCGTCAGAAGTCACATCATCAACGAAAGTTGTGGAGGAAAAAAAAAAAATAATAATAATAATAATAATAATAATAACACAAGAGAGAGCGAGACGGCGCATACAGAAGATGGAAGCCAAGATCCGGTCGGCGAGGCAACACGCATCCCGTATCCAATGTGTGATGGACTATATGGCGGCAAATAGACCTTTTACGCCTAAAGTGCGGCGAGTAGCTGCCAACTTAAGACGCGTCCATCACACACTCAATGGGGCAGTGCTCCAGACCACCAAACAGCACTGCCTCGACAGGATACGGATGCTAGTGTCTTGTAAGAAGTCAAGCCCGCCTCAGTAGTGAGGCGGGCGAGGGGGCTGGCGGAAAATCAACTTTTCCGTAAAAAGCCCTCGCGCCTATTCGAACCGCCTCAGCGTGTTGCTGAAAATCCGCCGACTGTAGATCAGGTGGAAAACTTCTGGAAAACGTTGTACGAACAGAAGCTTCCACTCAACCGAGACTCTCCAGCCCTGGCACACTTTGAAGCCTTCTGTCAAAGGCTTCAACAACCAGACGAGGTGTGCCAACCGATAACTTCAGAAGAGGTTCGAAGAGCTCTTGAGGGCTCTAAGAACTTTGCTGCTCCAGGTCCCGATGGGATAAACAACTACTGGTGGAAAAAATTACCCAGTACCCACCACCATTTGGCCAGAATTTTCAATTCATGGCTAAATGGGGATCAGCAAATTCCTTCTTGGGTTGTTGAGGGGCGGACAGTGCTGATCCCGAAGAACGGAGATTTGTCTGACACAAAGAACTACCGGCCGATAACCTGTTTAAACGCATGTTACAAGGTGTTTACGCGCATCCTGTACATGCGAGTGCTCCACGCAGTTGAACCGGTTTACGAACGGATATATGAGCAACGAGGGTCGAAGAGAGGTGTCGCTGGCTGCAAGGAGAACCTGTTGATTGACAGATGTGTCACGCAGGACTCAGTGCAGTATAAGCGGAACCTCTCCATGGCCTGGATCGACTACCGCAAGGCATTTGATATGACATCACATGAGCTTATTGTTCACTTGCTCCGATGTCTTGCGGTACCCGGTCCAGTAGTGAGATGCATCGAAGAACTGATGCCGCTCTGGAGGACTCGCTTTACTATTACATCGGGTAACGATAGAGTCCAGACGGAGTCGGTAGCATTCAGAAGGGGAGTATTTCAGGGAGACTCCCTCAGCCCCCTTCTCTTTTGCATCTCACTACTGCCATTATCCGTTTCGCTCCGGAAAACCCGTGGATACAACTGCGGTACCCCCGGCGATAGGAGGCATAAGGTCACCCATCTGTTTTACATGGGTGACCTTAAACTTTATGCCTCCGGAGAGAGGGACCTACACCAGTCCCTCAGGGTGGTACAGGAGTACACGCAGGCTGTCGGTATAGAGTTAGGGCTGGACAAATGTGCACTGGTCCATCTCAAGAGAGGACGATGCGGGGACTGCGGAGAGGACGCGCAGCTCGTGGACGGAAGCATCTTACATCATCTAGATGCCGGAGAGTCGTACACTTACTTGGGTGTCGAGCAACGCTCCACCCAAGAAGTGAGTGTAGTGAAAAACGCTCTCCGCGGCAAGTATCAGCACCGACTCCGACAGATCTGGTCTTCAGAGCTGTCGGGGAAGAACAAGGTGTCTGCTACCAACATGCTTGCCGTTCCAATCCTTCTCTACTCCTTTGGAGTAGTGAAATGGACTCAAGAAGAGTTGCGTCAAATCGACGTAGGAACCCGCAAGAAGATGCATCTCAATAGGAGTGTGCATCCTAAATCGTCCGTTCCTCGGCTATACCTCCGACGACATCGGGGAGGCCGTGGACTCTTGAGTTTGGAGAGTCTCCATAATATAATGGTTCTGGATGGAGCCTGTAAGGTCATCAGGAGTTCGGATCCCCTCCTCTGCATGGTCCGAGATCATGAAAGTGCAGGAATAGGAGCCTTTTTGTTTAAGGCAGCACAGAGAGCAGCCGATGAACTTGGTCTCTCCTTCGACGTCGAGCGGGTAAATCCCGACTCTGTCACCGAGTTGGAACCTGCTCGACGAAAAGCCCAAATTAAAGCTGCAGAACACAACATCTTTCTGCAGCTTCACACGGATAAGCCAATGCATGGAGTTTTCTATAAAAATATAGAAAACCTTGGCTTATCCGAAAGGCTGACCTTTGCCTTCTTAAGGTCAGCCGGGCTGAAGTCTGAGACCGAGGGATTCATAATGGCTTGCCAGGATGGTGTATTCAACACCCTCGTCTATCGTAGTCGTGTTATGGGTATAGAGGTCTCTGATGTCAGCTGCAGGGCCTGCCGCAGGGCGCCAGAGACTCTTATGCACTTGCTGTCGGCTTGCCCGACATATGCAGTCTCGGCCTATATCCAAAGGCACGACGGAGCATTACGAGTGCTTTATTACCATCTAAGGCACTCGTATGGGATAGACGAAACACCAGTGCTGCCTTACGCTCCGGGGGATATTGAGTCCGTTGTGGGAAATGAGAAGTGTCTAATTTATTGGAACTACTCTTTTCCCACCGTCAGGCAAATACAAGCCAACAAGCCTGACGTAGTACTCCTCGACCATCAACTCAAGACAATGTACGTCGTGGAGTTCTCGGCTCCCGCGGAGAACAACATTGTCTTGAAGGAGGAGGAAAAACGGACAAAATATCGAGATCTGCTCTTCGAACTCCGCAGACTGTATCCAGACCATACTGTTAAGATAGTGGTACTGATTATAGGAGCCCTCGGTGGAACGAGACACACACTGCTTTCGGAACTCAAGATCATACCGGCATGCCGAAATTCGGCAGAGATCTTAGCCGGCAGAATGCAGAAGGCCGTCATTCTTGGTTCATTACGTCTGCTCAGGGCACACGAACCCCGGACCCAGTAGTCACTTACCCCACGGGCGTGGGGAGTGGCTACCGGTACTACCAGCTCCCCTCTGTGAGGGTCGGAGCCACAGAGAAGGGTGACTGGTTTTTAGCTCGCTAAGAAATAATAATAATAATAATAATAATAATAATAATAATAATCGGTGTACTTGGTGAAATGAGGCCTACGCTGCTCTCGGAATTAAAGGCCATACCAGCCTGCCAAAGTCAGCCGAGTGGTTGGCAGGCCAAATGCAGAAGGCAGTTATCCTGGGGTCCCTCCGTCTTCTTAGGGCACACGAATCTGGAATCTACAGTCACTAACCCTGCGGGATGCGGGGAGTGGATAGTTCGCTGGCGCTTCTCCCGTGAGAATGTCGGAGACATGGGAGAACTGTCCAGCATCGCGCACGCGAAAAAAAAAATAATAATAATACGGAAAACGGACCGGCAGCCTCCACGCGGTGTACCTGGACAGGCAGAGGCAACTCTGCCTGACAGATGTCGGACGTAGATCTCAGGGCTAACCACTCTGAGATCCACTTCTCTGGTTCTAGCAGACAGAGGAAGGGCCCCTCACAATCGACCCCAACCGGATGGGGGTCAGAGACAAGTTGGAGGGGCCATACCGGACGGTCTCAATGATGACAACACACGCTATGACCATGGACGCTTTAAGTGGACGAGGGAACTTCGAGATGACTTGCTGACCTGCTATGAGAGCAGCGAACCTGCGCGCAGAGGGTACATGGCGCGATTGCACGAAATCTGGTGTGACACGCATCCAGAGCATCGCGCCTTCTCTGAGCAACAGCTCAGGGATCAAGTATCCTACCTGCGCAGGACAGGTTACGTAAGGGCACCCCTCCAGCTGGAAGAAACGCCAGCTGCACTGCCACTGCGGCAAAGAGCTGACGGGGAACATCCTAGAAGGTACGCCGAAGTCAACTTAAGGACGAGGGTTAGCCTTAACACCAGGGCTAACCTAAAGCCACAAGACCTGGCTCGGATGGACGCTGTCATCAATGAGGAATTACCAGAAGACGCCGACATTTGGCAGATCAACTGTGCCGTGTACAACGCTGCTAGCCAACTCGTGAACCGCGAGAGGAATACCAACCCCTCGAGCGGTATCGAAAAGGCTAAGCGGCGTGTACAAAAGATCGAAGGCAAAATATAGTTGGCCAGACAACACGCTTCTCGAATCCAGAGTGTGGTGGAATACGTAACCACTGGCAAGGCATTTACGTCTAAAGTCCGGCGAACAGCAGCCGGACTCAGACGCCAACACCACACTCTAAATCTGACAGTGATGTTCACTATTAAGCAGCACTGTTTATATAGGATTCGAGCGCTTATGGCTATCAAGAAAAAGCTAAATAGGCTGGTACGAAGTATGGAGCAAAATACGTTGTTCCGTACCAATCCCTCCCGCCTATTTCAAAAGCCACAGCGTGTTGTCGATAATCCACCAACTGTAGCCGATGTCGAAAGCTTCTGGAAAGGAATCTACGAAACAACACGTCCGTTCGATAGCAACACTCCAGCAATAGCACACTTCGAGGCTCTGTGCCACAGAACCTTTGAAGAGCCGGAAGAAGTGTGCCCGGCAATCAGTCCGGAGGATGTCCAACAAGCTCTTGTTGGCACCAAGAACTTCGCTGCTCCGGGGCCAGACGGCATAAATAACTGGTGGTGGAAAAAATTTCCTTCCACCTACCGTCGTCTGGCCCGAGTTTTCAACAAGTGGTTGAACGAGGGGCAGCAGATTCCGGACTGGTTTGTCGAGGGACGTACTATGCTCATCCCCAAAAAGGGTGATCTGTCTGACCCAAGGAATTATAGACCAATCACCTGTCTGAACTCCTGGGGCGAGGACTCTTGGGTCTGGAGTGTATGCATGTTATATAAAATTATACGCTATATCATCAAGATATAAAGCGACATTACAGATAGCATCATATTACAGTATTAGATAACAGCTTCCTTTGAGAATTGCTTATCTAGATATTAAGTTTCATTTTAACTTCTCACAATATTATGCTGATTAGCTAGCTTGCATTTCCTTTGTTCAACTTTGGCTGACACATCATTTGAAAACTTATAAATAAGACTACCGAGCATTTGTACCGGCAGTTATCATACTCACTTCATATTAAATGTATCATACATAAATTGTATCTTTTATTCAGGAATCAACGTTGATTCCTCACGTAACCAAATAAAAAGTTTTTAAAAAGTCAATCACGCAAACAGTGATCTAACAAATGGCGCAGTCGTACGGATCTAACTAACATCGCGTGTTCGGGAGCCTAACTAGTGGTAAACGTATCCAGCGGAACAAGGAGTCCATCTGCAAAAGGTGCCTAACCATTGGAAAAGAACCATTAGAACAAGGAGAACTTCTTAGCCGTGGTGGTGGATCCCAATCCTTTAATTAGAAGAACCTACTAACCAGATGAAGAAAATATTCACGTAAGTTATTTTAAGAATCATCTCGCTTACTTTATTCATAACCTATTTAAGCGAACAGTTCTATTGTCAAAGTGAAATACATTCCTTTACAAACGCAACGAAACAAGTTCATTTAATTTTAAGTTTATTTATTTTCGTATTTACGAAACATTGTGTATTATACAGCTAATACACAATCCATTTACACAAGCAACGTAACAAGCTAATTTAATTTAAGTTCGTATCATACTGCTGATACGCAACCAATTTCTTTTTGCAATCCAAATAATTTAAATACAAAGCAAAATGCCAGACAAAGCTCAACCAGAGACAGCTCAATCAATAGTACAGGCACCAGCCGAACAACAACAACAACTACTACAACAACAACAACAACAACAGCAACTACAACAACAACAACCAGAGCAAATTGAGCCTTACAAGCTCTCTGAAGTATTTTCATTGATACCAGAATTTGATGGCAACGCCATTAATTTACAAACATTTTTAAACTCATGTCAGTGTGCACAAAGTATGGCAATCCATGACCACAAAATGTTACTAATAATCCACATCAAAAATAAGTTAAAAGGCAAAGCTGCCGAATTAATTAATTCACGCAACCCTGGCACCTGGCCAGAAATCAAAGCACTCTTGGAAACTCATTTTGGGAACTCCAGAGATCTAACGGCCCTGATTCAGGACCTGCAGCGAATTCACCAATTGCCAGGCGAATCCGCATTAACATTTGTATCGCGTCTACAAACGCACAACGCGAAGATGCACGCCGCAGTGCAAAAACAAAATCTCACGGGAACGCAAAGAACTGCACAATCAGATCTTATAGAAACCATGACGCTTAATAATTTGTTAACGGGCTTAGAACCAAACTTAGGCCGCATCATACGTGCCAGTAACCCTCCAACCACACTAAAAGATGTTAGCAGAATTCGGAGAGAACTGCAACTCTCCTATTTTGAACAACAAAAATTTCCGAAAAATAGTCCGGTCAAAAATCCCAATTTACAACCCAAACGACCAACCTCTAATTTTCAACAGAAATTCTGCTCTTTTTGTAAAAGAAATGGACACGTCATAAACGAATGTCGTACAAGGCAACAGCAACAGTCTATGCCATCGACATCAAACTTCCAGAGACCAAATTATCAAGGAAACCCAAATTTTCAAAATTTTTCTCAAACCAATCAATTTAATCAGAGGACATTCCCTCAACCTAATCAACCAAATCAATCGCAACAAAACAGGCCCTCAGCCATAAGGCCAAACCCGAATTTCAATCAGCAAAGACCCTTTGCTATTCAACCAAACCCAAATTTCAACCGTTTTAATCAACAAAAAACGCATCATTTAAATTACGAACCTTATGAAAACCAATGCGATTTTAATCAATACAGTGACTATTCTTCTGATTACCAAACTACAGGGGATACTTACGAACATTATAACTTTGAAACTAACCAAAATTTCCAAGAGAATCATAACTAATTCTCAATACGAACAACGAGGATTATACTGCTAATCCTTAGGATTTTCGATTAGATCCGGAGTACCCCACGGATACTCCAACACAACAAACAGACCAATTCGAACTAATTACGGAACTAGAAACTCAAATACAAACTATGAATCTCAACGACAGTTTCGACCCGTCCCTGAACTTCCCAGAACAGAAGTTCTTTTAAATACACCCCCGCATACCTTACTAACCGTAAACTCAAAAAAATCTCTATTATATGAAAGACGCAACTGGTAAATTTAAAATCTTAATTGACACAGGTGCAGGCATATCAATTTTTAAACCTAAAACAGCTGAAAATTATAGACGAAGATCTCTTGAAAATGTAATTATACAGGGTATTACCGATCAAAAAATTTATATCAACGAATCTGTTCTCATCCCCTTTTCAAATGAGTCACACAAAGTTTATATCTATAATATAGATATAGATTTTGATGGATTATTAGGCGCAGACTTTTTAGAACATTACGAATGCCAAGTAGACTTTAAAAATAAACAACTAGTCACAAATTTTAAAACCGTACCACTATTTAAAGTCACGGAAGAAACTACAGTAAATTTATCTGTACAACCAACTAGTAACCCTAACATCAAAAATCAAAATCTAAATTTAGGCAACATCAAAAATTTAATTTCTATCGAACCTCGCAAGGAAAAAAATCTGTAAACTAAAATGTAACCTGCGAAATACTGAGGCTATACTGTTAGCCCAGGAAAACGAGAAAGTACGCTTACCAAATGCCATTGTCAAAATCGATCACAATGGAGAATTTTTAACTTCAATAATAAACGCAAACTCCATCCCAAAAACCATAAACTTCTCAAATCTTAACCTGGAACCAGTACAAAAATTCAAATCAATTTTTAATTTAAATACTCAAAATTCTGACCAACACTTACAGACAGACAGATACTTTGAAATCAGGAACGAATTGCGCTTGGATCATCTAAACGAAGGAGAGGCCGAAATAGTAACGCAGCTTTGTTTAGATTTTCAAGATATATTCTATTTAGAAGGAGACAATTTGATCTTTACCAACGAAATCAAACACCCTATTGACACCGAAAATTCCCGACCAATATTCACGAAATTGTATCGATATCCTCAGGTCCATAAAGAAGAAGTTAAGTCCCAAGTATCGAAAATGTTAAGTCAAGGTATTATTCAACCTTCAATCTCGCCTTAGTCCTCTCCTGTCTGGGTAGTTCCCAAAAAACTGGACGCTTCTGGTAAACAGAAATGGCGCAGTGTAGTCGACTACCGCAAACTCAACGAGGTTACAATCGGTGACAAATATCCTCTGCCCAACATTTCCGATCTTTTAGACCAACTTGGCAAATGCCAATATTTCACAACTTTAGACTTGGCTTCTGGTTTTCACCAAATTGAAATTAATCCCGCAGACATTCAAAAAACTGCTTTCACAGTTGAAAATGGTCATTTTGAATTCGTGAGAATGCCTTTTGAACTTAAGAATGCTCCATCAACATTTCAAAGAGTGATGGATAACATTTTGTTAGGTATCCAAAATGAACGATGTCTCGTCTATATGGACGATATTATTGTTTACTCCCCTACTATTCACGAGCATATTTCTCGATTAACGGAAGTTTTCAAACGATTACAGAAAGCCAATCTAAAAATTCAACCCGACAAATGCGAGTTTCTCCGCAAGGAAGTCGGTTATTTAGGACATCTCATTACAAAAGACGGCGTAAAACCGAATCCCTCGAAAGTTGACGGTATTCTAAATTTCCCTCAACCAAAAAACCAAAAAGAAATTAAATCATTTCTAGGCTTAGCCGGATATTACAGGCGCTTTATCCCAATTTCTCCAAGATTACCAAGCCCTTAACAAAACTACTACAAAAGGACATACCATTTCTCTTCGACAATGATTGTATAAATTCTTTTCAAAATTTGAAACAAACATTAACGACAACTCCGATATTAATCTACCCTAACTTTGATGAACCTTTCGTCCTAACCACTGATGCGAGCGCATTTGCCGTCGGCTCGGTGCTGAGCCAGGGGCCTATTGGCAAAGATTTACCCATTGCCTATGCTTCTAGAACCTTGTGCAGTGCAGAAACTAAGTATTCAACGATTGAACGCGAGCTTTTATCGATAGTATGGAGTGTAAAGCACTTTAGACCCTATCTGTACGGTAGAAAGTTCAAGCTTGTAACCGACCACAGACCACTCACCTGGCTATTCTCTATAAAAGACCCAGGAAGTAGACTTTTCCGTTGGCGACTCAAATTAGAAGAGTACGACTACGAAATAATTTATAAACCCGGCAAAATCAATAAGAACGCGGACGCTCTTTCCAGAATCAAAATTAATCATTTCTCCGAATGTTCCAAATTCTATTCAAAGGTTCTAGCCGCGAACGACGAAGAGTCAGATGACGAGGAAAACCCAGACGATAACAACGAAATCACTAACGAACAAATTTCCCGAGAATTTGAAACTTTCACCAACCTATATAAAACAACGTCTTTAATAGACTATTCAAAAATCAAAGCCTCAAACAAACAACTCTTATACCGAGAACATAAAGATATTATAACCTTCTTCCAACAAAATAACTTACAAGACCTACATAACAAAATTATCGAGGACATATTCGAAGAAAACCCCGAATTTCATAACGATAAAATCAATATTGTATCGAGCAAAACAGTCAAACATAGGAGATATTTTATCATCCCTCTACCTTTTGATATTGAATCTGTAATTGAACATCTATTTTTGGTATTATTTAACAATCAAGATGTCCTAGATCTCTCTAAGACATACTTTGTCGAAAATAACTTAGACCTTCCCATTCTTGAAATCCTATCATTCGTTTTTGCGGAAAAAGACTTAAAAGTAGTAATTTGTCAAGATATCGTCAGAACTGCCGACGAAGATGAAATTCCAATTATATTGGAGCAAAATCATTTTGGTAAAAATAATCTACACCGCGGAATAAATGAAACGATTCGAAGAATTAGAGAAAAATACACTTGGCAAGGTCTAACTAAAGACGTTGAAAATTTTATAAAAAATTGCGAAACTTGCCAAAAGACTAAAGTATGACGGAAAAACCTTAATAACCCTCTAGTAGTCACAGAAACCCCAAGAACACCATTCGAAAGAATTAATATCGATTTTTTTTAATTCCCAACTCGAAATTACGCGTTAACTATTCGCGATGAGTTAACTAAATTCACACAAGCCTACGCAGTCCCGGACAAATCCGCAGAATCCGTCGTAAATACCTTATTGTTATACTTTCAACATTACGGTACCCCGCTAAGAATTCACTGCGATTACGGTGGCGAATTTGACAACCGTTTGCTTAAAGATCTTTGTACCCTCTACGATATAAAACTGACGTATTCAAGCCTAGGACATCCCCGATCCAACGGATCCTTAGAAAGATTTCACGCTACTTTAGCTGAAATGATAAGAATTCATAAAACTGAAAACCCAAACGAACATCCGTTCACGATTTTACCATATGCAGTAATATGCTGTAACAATTCAATAAATAAAACACACGGTTTCACCCCATACGAACTTGTATTTGGGCATACGTCTAACAGACCACCTGAAACTTTATATAACCAAAAAGAGTTAATAACCAAATACGTTAGAGATTTAAACAACAGAATATCCCACTACTATAAAATAGCCCGTAGTCGAACGCAAGCTCAAAAGGAGAAAGCGAAAGTTCGTTTTGATAGGAATGTTCCCCAAAAACGACCTGAATATAAAATAGGTGACTTAGTTTACGTAAAAGAATCGCAAATCAAAAACAAATTGCAAAACAAATTTAACGGACCTTTTAAAATAAAAGAAATTTTCCAAAATTCTGCTACCCTATTAAATCTCGAAACAAAACAAGAAACTAAAGTAAATTTTGATAGAATGAAACCATATACTGAAAATTAAATTTATTTTCAGGTTTCTCCTGCTGTTCGGATCAGCACTCTGTCAATACAAAATTACCCCGATCAATAATACTGTTGGTGTATACTACCACCAAGACACGAACATCATGGTGACAAATGACAAATAGACTCTGCTAGTGCATAAAAATATTTCAAACTAGCTTTTGACAAAAATCAAAATATCTTGTACACTCTCAATAATGGTGATCATAAGTCAATTATTTTTACGAGTGAAATTAAAACAGACTTTAACCTTTTAACACAAATGTCCAACTCTATAAAAATGAAATTTGACGAAATCTTTTCAGATACAAAAAGATATAAACGAGGAATACTTAACGGTATCGGTACAATATTCAAATCCATAACTGGAAACCTAGATGCTGAAGATGGCCAGTACTATACTAATTGTATAAATAAACTAAATAACGACGAACATCAATTGGAAAACTTAATCAAAAATCAAATTTCAGTTACGAATTCTGTTATTAAAAACTTCAACTCGACTATACAAAAATTACAAATTGACGAGGAAACGTTTAACAAAGATCTCGAAGAAATCGAACGCACAATTCAAACCATGACTCAAGCTATTGAGGCCGCTCATATAAAACTAAAATTCTTATACATTTCCGAACAACTAATGGCGAGCTATTTGTATATCGAAGACAATTTAAACGACATTCTAAATTCAATAACATTTGCCAGACTAAGAATCATTGACACGTCAATCATAACCCCTAATCACTTAGTGACAGCACTACAAGAAGTTTCACAGAGCTTACGAAGGAACAATTTGCCTCTCCCCATTAAATTATCGGCAGTTGCTAAGTATTTGGATATTATTGAATTACAAGCGTTTCAAATGGATTCTAACTTAGTATTTGTTTTAACAATACCACTTGTTGAACCCCAAAATTATAACACCTATCGCCTATACCCTATCCCGATACTTGATAACAGAACTGGTCTACATCACATTTTATCTATCTCAAAAGTTTATCGCGAGAGACGATGATTCTTTAATATACATACCTATACAAAATTTGAAAGAATGCAAATCTCTTTATTTTGGAACCACTCTATGCTCAAACCTATACGCTTATCCCATCCTCAAACCACTAGTTAGACTCCCAGAAAACTGCCAGACCTCCTTCATCATCAGCCAAGGGTACAATGTCCAAGAACTTGAAGACAACTCATGGCTAATAATTAATTCCGAACCACTTCACATTACCATCAACTCTCCAAAGAGAGAATCCACAACAGAGCTAATCAACAAAAATTCCATCATCAAACTACAACCAGGATGTTACGCCTATGCAGGCATCACCCGAATACAAGCCAGTGCTAAAGACTTTTCCGAAATTAAGGACAACTCATACCCTGTCTAAATTCCTTTTGAATGGTGTAATCACATGCCCGACAAAATCGAAATTCCAAAATTAAAACCTCTCAAATTAAACAGTCTCGACGTAGAAGACCTAGATATTGCCAAAAACAAATTGGACCAATATTCCAAAGACCTGGATGACCTCATAAACGAACCTTTTGTGACCAAACACATATCTTGGTTCACATATTTCATAATCACTCTCATCATTCTATTAGTTCTACTTTACATAACCTGTAAATGCAGAAGAAGAAGATGTGGAGCACTGCGAATCCAACCCTCAACGGACAACCCTCCTTCACCTCCTTCAGAGCGAAGCAGAGTTTTTACCAAATTTCCTAGACTGATCCCTCCAAGAAAGCGACCCGGTATTAAGCCTCAAGAAGAAGAGGACATCGAGTTAACATAGACTTTCATATGTGGAGTTTTACCCTTGTCTATTAATTTAGACCATTGCATTTTATTCTTATTACATTTATGTAATGTACTACTCGCTTATTATTATTATCATCTACCAATTTTAACTTTTATGTATTTTATTATTTTGCTTTGTATTCATTCAACATTGTTTCAATTTATTTTGCATTATATTCATTTAACGTTTCTAACAATTTTCAAAAGTTGCTGCATCAACTTTTTTATTAAGGGGGAAGTTGTTATATAAAATTATACGCTATATCATCAAGATATAAAGCGACATTACAGATAGCATCATATTACAGTATTAGATAACAGCTTCCTTTGAGAATTGCTTATCTAGATATTAAGTTTCATTTTAACTTCTCACAATATTATGCTGATTAGCTAGCTTGCATTTCCTTTGTTCAACTTTGGCTGACACATCATTTGAAAACTTATAAATAAGACTAACGAGCATTTGTACCGGCAGTTATCATACTCACTTCATATTAAATGTATCATACATAAATTGCATCTTTTATTCAGGAATCAACGTTGATTCCTCATGTAACCAAATAAAAAGTTTTTAAAAAGTCAATCACGCAAACAGTGATCTAACATGCATAGCAGAGTAGTACTGAGTATGACATGTAACATCCTCAGGAGCTCGGATCCGCTCCTGCTATTAGTGAGAGATCACGAAATCGCAGGGGTGGGCGCAGGATTGTTTAAGGCAGCAAAAAGAGCCGCAGATGAACTCGGTCTCGTATTCGACGTCAGACGAGGCGGCCGGCGCGGTGCTGACCCAGAGTCAGTCACTGAGCTTCAGCCAACTCGTCTGAAAGCCCAAATAAAAGCTGCCGAACGGGAGAGCCTATTTAGGCAGCATGTCGATAAACCCATGCACGGTGTATTCTACAAAAACATGGAAACACTGGGTTTATCGACTAGGCTGACATTCGCCTTTTTAAGGTCAGCTGGGCTTAAGTCGGAGACCGAGGGATTCATTATGGCCTGTCAGGATGGTGTAATAAACACCTTGGTCTACCGGAGCCGCGTAATGGGTGTAGAGGTCCCTGATAGCAACTGCAGGACCTGCCGAATTCGGCCTACAACCACCACCACAACGCGGCTTTACGAGTGCTATACTACCATCTACGGCACTTGTATGGGGTAGACCAAACACCAGTGCTGCCATACATCCCCGGAGATATTGAGTCCGTTGTCGAGAACGAGTGGTGAAGAATTTATTGGAACTACTCGTTCCCGACCGTCAGGGTAATTCAAGCCAACAAGCCTGACATAGTCCTCCTCGACCATCAGAACAAAGTGATGTTTGTAATCAGATTCTCAGCATCTGCTAAGCCAAACATCGCCTTGAAGGAGGGGGAAAAACGGACCAAATATCGTGATCTCCGGCATGAGCTCCAAGTGCTGTACCCAGACTACTCGGTCAAGATGGTCGTCCTAATAATCGGCGTACTCGGAGGGATGAAGCCTTCGCTGCTCTCAGAATTAAAGATCATACCGGCCTGTCAGAATTCGGCAGAATGGTTGGCAGGCCAGATGCAGAAGGCGGTTATCTTGGGGTCCCTTCGTCTACTTGCACACGATTTAGGTATTTGCAGTCACTAACTCCACGGGTCGTGGAGAGTGGCTGTAAGGAATTTGCCGGCGCGGCTACCGTGAGGTGTCGGAGGTCACGGAAGTCCTGTCCGGCAGCGGGCTATTCGATAAAATAATAATAATAATAATAATAATAACCGTCGCATTCACCGGTTGAGGAAGTGGTTCTCCTTGTTCCACTAGTACCAGAGGGCCTCAGTACCAGACGGGGGCTACACCACATAAAAGCCCCCGGGCCACAAGACCTGACCAGAGTGGATGAAGAACTTCGTGATGCGCTACTAGAACGGGCTGACATCTGGCACATTAATTGTGCCGTGTATGCCGCTGTTCAACGCTTTTCTCGGACGGAGAGGCGTAATACTGCCTCCCCACAGGAGAAGGCGGAGCAGCGTATACAAAAGATGGAAGCCAAGATCCGGTTGGCGAGGCAACACGCATCCCGTATCCAATGTGTGATGGACTACATGGCGGCCAATAGGCCGTTTACGCCTAAAGTGCGTCGAATAACCGCCAACTCAAGACGTGTTTATCACACACTCAATGAGGCAGTGCTGCGAACCACCAAACAGCACTGTCTCGACAGGATACGGATGCTAGTGGTTTGTAAAAAATCACTAGTGAGGCGGGCGAGGGGGCTGTCGGAAAATAAATTCTTCCGCCAAAAGCCCTCGCGCCTTTTTGAACCGCCTCCGCGTGTTGCAGAGAATCCGCCGACTGTAGATCAGGTGGAAAATTTCTGGAAAACGCTTTACGAGGAGAAGCTTCCACTCAATCGAGACTCTCCGGCCCTTGCACACTTTGAAACCTTTTGTCAAAGGTTTCAACAACCACAGGAAGTGTACCAACCAATAACCCCAGAAGAGGTTCGAAGAGCTCTCGAGGGCTCTAAGAACTTTGCTGCTCCAGGTCCCGATGGATAAATAACTTTTGGTGGAAAAAGTTACCGAGCACCCACCACCATTTGGCCAGAACTTTTAATGCCTGGCTAAATGGGGAGCAGCAAATTCCTTCTTGGGTGGTTGAAGGGCGGACAGTGCTAATCCCCAAGAACGGAGATTTGTCCAACCCAAGGAACTACCGACCGATAACCTGTTTAAATGCATGTTACAAGGTGTTTACGTGCATCTTGTACATGCGAGTGCTCCACGCAGTTGAACCGGTTTACGAACGGATATATGAGCAACGAGGGTCCAAGAGAGGTGTCGCTGGCTGCAGGGAGAACCTATTGATTGACAGATGTGTCACACAGGACTCCGTGCAGTATAAGCGGAACCTCTCCATGGCCTGGATCGACTACCGCAAGGCATTTGATATGATATCGCATGAGCTTATTGTTCACTTGCTCCGATGTCTTGCGGTACCCGGTCCCGTAGTGAGATGCATCGAAGAACTGATGCCGCTCTGGAGGACTCGCTTTACCATTACATCGGGTAATGATAGAGTCCAGACGGAGTCGGTAATTTTCAGAAGAAGCTCCCTCAGCCCCCTTCTGTTTTGCATCTCACTACTGCCATTGTCCGTTTCACTCCGGAAAATCCGTGGATACAACTGCGATACCCCCGGCGATAGGAGGCATAAGGTCACCCATCTGTTCTACATGGATGACCTTAAACTTTAAGCCTCCGGAGAGAGGGACCTACACCAGTCCCTCAGGGTGGTACAGGAGTACACGCAGGCTGTCGGCATGGAGTTCGGGTTAGACAAATGTGCACTGGTTCATCTCAAGAGAGGACGATGCGGGAACTACGGAGAGGACGCGCAGCTCGTGGACGGAAGCATCTTACATCATCTAGATGCCGGAGAGTCGTACAGTTACTTGGGTGTCGAGCAACGCTCCACCTAGGAAGTGAGTGTAGTGAAAAACGCTCTCCGCGGCAAGTATCAGCACCGACTCCGACAGATCTGGTCTTCAGAACTGTCGGGGAAGAACAAGGTGTCTGCTACTAACATGCTTGCCGTTCCGGTCCTTCTCTACTACTTTGGAGTAGTGAAATGGACTCAAGAAGAGTTGCGTCAACTCGACGTAGGAACCCGCAAGAAAATGCATCTCAATAGGAGTTTGCATCCTAAGTCGTCCGTTCCACGGCTATACCTCCCACGACATCGGGGAGGCCGTGGACTCTTGAGTTTGGAGAGTCTCCATAATAGGATGGTTCTGGATGGAGCCTGTAAGGTCATCAGGAGTTCGGATCCCCTCCTCTGCATGGTCCGGGACCATGAAAATGCAGGGGTAGGAGCCTTTTTGTTTAAGGCAGCACAGAAAGCTGCCGATGAACTTGGTCTCTCCTTCGACGTCGAGCGGGTAAATCGCGACTCTGTCACCGAGTTGGAACCTGCTCTGCGAAAAGCCCAAATTAAAGCTGCAGAACACGACAACTTTCTGCAGCTTCACTCGGATAAGCCAATGCATGGAGTTTTCTATAAAAATATAGAGAACCTTGGCTTATCCAAAAGGCTGACCTTTGCCTTCTTAAGGTCAGCCGGGCTGAAGTCTGAGACCGAGGGATTCATAATGGCTTGCCAGGATGGTGTATTTAACACCCTCGTCTATCGTAGTCGTGTCATGGGTATAGAGGTCCCTGATGTCAGCTGCAGGGCCTGCCGCAGGGCGCCAGAGACTCTTATGCACTTGCTGTCGGCTTGCACGACATATGCAGTCTCGGCCTATATCCAAAGGCACGACGGAGCACTAAGAGTGCTTTATTACCATCTAAGGCACTCGTATGGGATAGATGAGACACCAGTGCTGCCTTACGCTCCGGGGGATATTGAGTCCGTTGTGGGAAATGAGAAGTGTCTAATTTATTGGAACTACTCTTTTCCCACCGTCAGGCAAATACAAGCCAACAAGCCTGACGTAGTACTCCTCGACCATCAACTCAAGACAATGTTAGTGGTACTGATTCACAGGTCAACATTTGATCTAAGCGGGTACACCGCACGCAGTATAGGTTACAAGGGGTTTTTGGGGTCGCTGATTACGATGAGAGGGTCAGTTAACCGCCATCACGTCAGGTTCAAGCAGGGGCGGCTAGTGAAATTTCAATAATTTTTTTTCTTGCCTGTGGCCCATGGGACCCATACGAAATATGGGAAATAACATCTAGAGAAGCACCCCTCTAACGACCTGTAAAAAATTTTGAAAAAGCAGTTTGCGAAAAATTTTTTCAAAATTCAATTGACCCCCCTATGTCTAGGGACTCCTGTTTAAAATTATTTTTTTTTGTCATATATATTTTATTTTTCATAAAAATACAACAACAGGTTTTGAAGTTTATGAAAATATTTTCATTATTAACTGAAATACAATGAACTGAAATTTTGTAATTTACAATGTAACAAATTATAAATTTTCAATTCGTTGTATCTCAGTTAGTAATGAAAATATTTTCATAAACTTCAAAACCTGTTGTTGTATTTTTATGAAAAATAAAATGTATATGACAAAAAAAAATTATTTTAAACAGGAGTCCCTAGACCTAGGGGGGTCAATTGAATTTTGAAAAAATTTTTCGCAAACTGCTCTTTCAAAATTTTTTACAGGTCGTTAGAGAGGTGCTTCTCTAGATGTTAGTTCCCATATTTCGTATGGGTCCCATGCGCCACAGACGAGAAAAAAATTATTGAAATTTCACCAGCCGCCACTGGGTTCAAGGTCATTTGAAGGTCAAGTGCAGAAAAACCCATAGAAAAAATCTGAAAAAATCATGCATATGTTTTTGAGGTCAGGGAATCCGAATCCGAGGCTAAGCTCTGTGAGGTGAGGTCAAGGTCAAGGTCCTTTGTAGGTTATTCCAAGGTCACTTGAGGTGTTGTCGGCATTTACGGTTCGAAAAATCTGAAAAAATTCATACGTATGTTTTTGAGGTCAGAGAATCCGAATCTGAGGTCAGCTGAGCTCCATTAGGTCATGGTGAAAGTGTTTATAGGTCAAGTGCGAAAAAAACGTTTTAACGGATAACATTTTTTAGTTGTCATTCTTGATGTTTTTTTGTATACACACCTTTACTTCTTGCCCGTGTCTATATATTTTTATATATATGCAACTGTTTAACGAGCTGATATATGATTCATACTTATTTTACGCACTTTCGCTCGAAACATCGAGCTCACTCACGCACATATCACAGATGAGTAACCAAAGTAAACCAAACTAAACCAAAGTAACCAAACTTCTTGTCAATCTTTGATTGTACTTTTGTCGTCATGTTAACTGTAATTCGTCGGCTCGAAAACGTTTCCGTTCAGTAGTAAATGTTCTTCTTATTGCTTTTCTTTTGTGTGTTTCATTTGACTCTCTTTGCAAACTCCAGCAATAGTCTGCTAGCATATTTTTACCCCAAACACCTTGATATCTTTTTTCAAATTCCCTCAGATCCTGGTGCATCCTCTCACCTTGCTCTTCGCTGAAATCTCCTAAGTTTTGGGGAAAGTAGTCGATATGAGAGTGCAGAAAGTGAAGTTTCAGATTCATGAGACATCCAACTTCTTTAAAGTTGGTCAACATTTTAGAAACAATATTTTTATAATCGGGATCTTTGTTATTTCCTAAAAATTTTTTGGTCACTTCTCTGACACTTTGCGATGCAGCTTTTTCTTTCTTTTTTTTTTCACTTGTCTCTGTACCCATACTATTGTCATTAGGTTCGCCATCTATAAATATAGGAAAAGTTACCGATGCTACACGTGGGTAAGTGATAGATTTTTTATTGTTACGGTTATATCCATGTATATTAATTGAACAGAAGTAACAATCTGATGCGTGATTTGATGGCTTTCTCCATTTCATCGGAGAAGAAAATATCTGTCTCTTGGTGTTGTTCAAAATATTCCGACATCTAGTACAGACAACGATTGGAGTGAAGCAATTACTTAAAGAATTAGTTTCGATTGCATAACATTCTTCATATATTTTTTTCAATGTGTCTGAGAATCTGGCTTTACTTCCCGCCGTCGTATACTGTCCGCAAACAACACAAAAGATGTCCGGATTGTTTTTGCAATGACATTGGCTTGTAGCATTTGGCTCTACATCGGCCAAGTTTCCCACCAATGTAGAGCTACGGTCGCATGATGACGACGCCTGCGGACCCGCTTTCCCATCCTGACCAGCCGCCGATTCTGGGTTTGTTTCCTAAGCCCTGACTCGTAATATTTGTCTGTGAGGTTGCCATGACGGCATGAAAGCCGCTACCCAGGGACTTCGCCGGATAGTGAGACAACTCCGTTGCCCACCGTCACCGCGTGGAGGTGCTCTGGGTGCAACCACACATACATTTTCATGTAATCTTTTGTTTGGCTAATTTGGTTTAGTTTGGTTTACTTTGGTTACTCATCAGTGATATGTGCGTGAGTGAGCTCGATGTTTCGAGCGAAAGTGCGTAAAATAAGTATGAATCATATATCATCTCGTTAAACAGTTGCATATACATAAAAATATATAGACACGGGCAAGAAGTAAAGGTGTGTATACAAAAAAACACCAAGAATGACAACTAAAAAACGTTATCCGTTAAAACGTTTTTTTCGCACTTGACCTATAAACACCTTTACCATGACCTAATGGAGCTCAGCTGACCTCAGATTCGGATTCTCTGACCTCAAAAACATACGTATGAATTTTTTCAGATTTTTCGAACCGTAAATGCCGACAACACCTCAAGTGACCTTGGAATAACCTACAAAGGACCTTGATATTGACCTCACAGAGCTTGGCCGACCTCGGATTCGGATTCCCTGACCTCAAAAACATATGCATGATTTTTTTCAGATTTTTTCCATGGGTTTTTCTGCACTTGACCTTCAAATGACCTTGAACCTGACGTGACGGCGGTTAACTGACCCTCTCATCGTAATCAGCGACCCCAAAAACTCCTTTTCCATGGGTTTTTCTGCACTTGACCTTCAAATGACCTTGAACCTGACGTGACGGCGGTTAACTGACCCTCTCATCGTAATCAGCGACCCCAAAAACTCCTTTTCCATGGGTTTTTCTGCACTTGACCTTCAAATGACCTTGAACCTGACGTGATGGCGGTTAACTGACCCTCTCATCGTAATCGGCGACCCCAAAAACCCCTTGTAGCCTATACTGCGTGCGGTGTTCCCGCTTAGATCAAATGTTGACCTGTGAGGAGCCCTCGGTGGAACGAGACACACACTGCTTTCGGAAATTAAGATCATCCGTCATCCTCGGTTCATTACGTCTGCTCAGGGCACACGATTCTCGGACCCAGTAGTCACTTACCCCACGGGTGTGGGGAGTGGCTGCCGGTACTACCAGCTCCCCTCTGTAAGGATCGGAGCCACAGAGAAGGGTGACTGGTTTTTAACAAAAAAATAATAATAATAATAATAATAATAAATTATACCATTACATCTCCCACGGAGAAAATAAAAAAAAATCATGTTGAGCTCAAGACATGAATATTTTTTTCAATTTATTCATGGTATAACTTAACCCTATTTTTATGTACCTCAACTAAATTATCACCCATTTCTATAATTATATTTGGAGATTTATCCTCAATGTCCTTTGTATAAGAGTTCCAATTTATTTGTAGGATTATTCCTTAACATAACCTTATCTCCTATATTATAATTTACAAGTTTCTGGTGTTGATCGTAGGTGGATTTTCGCTTAAGTTTTGAAGAAATTAAGTTGCTTTTTGCATCGTTACATGCTTGTTGGAATCGATATTTCAATTCAGCCCCACAAAAAAAAGCGTTGTGTTCACCAGACTAGACCAACATATCTATACGTTTTTGGGGTCGCTGAATCCGAATCCGAGGTCTGATTGACCCCATCAGGTCAGCCTCAAGGTCAATCCAAGGTTATATTGGGAAAAAACGTTTAAGTGAAGGAAACCACGATTTCTGTACGTTTTTAGGGTCACTGAATCCGAATTCGGGATCTGCTTGACCCCACCAGGTCAGGGTGATGGTCAATCCAAGGTCAAATTGGGAAAAACATTTTAAGCGCAGAAAACCATCATTTTTATACGTTTTTGGGGTAACTAAATCCCAACTCGTCTGTTCGATCCATCGGGTCAGAGTCAAGGGCATTCCAAGGTCAAATTGGGAAAACATTTAAGCTAGAAAACCACGATTCTTATACGTTTTTGGGGTTGCTGAATCCGAATCCTAGGTCTGTTCAACCCCATCAGGTCAAGGTCAAGGTAATTCCAAGGTCAACTTTTGTTTATCAAATGGAAACGCGTTTTTAACCACGGATTCTGAAAGAGCGGGATGTTCTATCTTCGCATATGGTTTGAACTATGATCAAAGTGACGTTTGGTCATCAGAAGGTCGAATCACTCTCTCAAATTAATTTATCTAAGATCAAAGATGATTCGTATTGAGAAATCTCAGTTACAAATCTTTATCGAGCATGGTTTAGCCTCGTGATATTTCTCCGAGGGGGATTGGAGAACCAAGACAGCAGACACCTATATCCACACGCAACCAACGAGTGGCGTCTTCCAATCCTCTGGGAAAAACAAAACGTCTGTCATATACTGACTGCTCAAATATCTCGGTGATAGGGACTGATGAAGTCTCTGGAGCATCACTGATGAGGCCAACATCAGTATCCGAGCGATACGTTTAATTTCTGTGGGAATCCTCTGATCTTGTTATTAAAATTAAAAATCCTGCTTCTCAGAGGATGCTGGAAATGGTGACAACTGCCTTAATCGAGAATGTGTAGAATGATACATTTTCCGATCGTTCGAGGTAATGAAGCCAGTAATGGCGTACTGCCCTGCAGGGGCGTTAGGGTGTGAGGATGAAGCCATAGTGTATCCGACGACGAGTTGACTTTGTCCAGGTCTAACTATGAGGGCTTTCCGACTTTGACGAGGACAAAGTCAACTCATCGTCGGACACACTATGGCTTGATACTCACACCAACGCCCCACTGCAGGGCAATACGCCTTTACTGGCTTCATTACCTCGAAGGATCGGAATATGGATCATTCTACACATCCTCGATTAAGGCAGTTGTCACCATTTCCAGCATCCTCTGAGAAGCAGGATTTTAATTTTAATAACAGGATCAGAGGATTCCCACAGAAATTAAACGTATCGCTTGGATACTGATGTTGGCCTCGTCAGTGATGCTCCAGTATCTTCATCAGTCCCTATGACCGAGATGTTTGGGCATTCAGTATATAACATAGACGTTTCGTTTTTCCCAGCGGATTGGAAGGCGCCACTCGTTGGTTGCGTGTGGATGTAGGTGTCTGCTATCTTGGTTCTCCAATCCCCCTGGGAGAAATATCACGAGGCTAAACCATGCTCGATAAAGATTAGTAATTGAGATTTCTCAATACGAATCATCTTTCATCTTAATAAATTAATTTGAGAGAGTGATTCGACCTTCTGATGGTCAAACGTCACTCTGATCATAGGTCAAACCATATGCGAATGTAAAATATCCTGCTCTTTCAGAATCCGTGGTCAAAAACGCGTTTCCATTTGATAAACAAAAGTTGATCTTGGAATGACCTTGACCTTGACCTGATGGGGTTGAACACACCTCGGATTCGGATTCAGCAACCCCAAAAACGTATAAGAATCGTGGTTTTCTAGCTTAAATGTTTTCCCAGTTTGGCCTTGGAATGACCTTGACCCTGACCTGATGGGTCAAACAGACCAGGAGTATAAAAATGGTGGTTTTCTGCGCTTAAAAGGTTTCTTCCCAATTTGACCTTGGATTGACCATCACCCTATACTGATGGGGTCAAGCAGATCACGAATTCGGATTCAGTGACCCCAAAAACGTACAGAAATCGTGGTTTCCTTCGCTTAATCGTTTCTTTCCCAATTTAACCTTGGATTGACCTTGGGCCTGACCTGATGGGGTCAAACAGACCCCGGATTCGGATTCAGCGACCCCAAAAACGTATAGATATGTTGGTCTAGTCTGGTGAACACAACAGTTTTTTTTGTGGGGCTGTGTTATCAAAATTATATAGCGAATCTGGACTTTTATTTAGATTAGATGGCAACCTAGCTGCTTGGCCAAAAATTAATTCATAGGGTGTGTAATTGGTTTCACTGTGAACCGTGGTGTTATAAGCAAAACACCAAAACGGCACCCACGAGCTCCAAGCATTGGTGTGCTTTGAAGCTTCAATCCGCAAGTAAGCTCCTAAATTTTTGTGTGAATTTTCAAGAGAGCCTAGGGTCTCATGATGATATGCTGTGGACTGCAGTTTCGTAATTTTTAAAAGTTTACATATTTCCTTGAAGATTGATGACAAAAATTCAGTGCCCTGATCTGATACAATTGCATCCGGTATACCATAACGCAGAATAAAGTTGTCTACAAAAGCTTTAGCCACTGTATAAGCTTCTTTATTTGGCAAAGGGTAGGCCTCTACAAATTTAGTTAGTTCACATTGTAAAGTTAAGATGTATCGATTGTTTTCACAATCTGTCTCCAAAGGTCCTACTAAATCTATAAACATTTTTTGGAAACCTGCAGAAGCAGTAGTGGTAATTTTCATAGGTTCTTTGTTTGGGTTGGAATGTTTATAGCGTTGACAATCATCACAACACTTTGCAAAATTTTCAACATCACTACACAAAAATAATGATTTTTTATATTATTATACATACGGTTTACTCCTGCATGTCCACCAGTTGGTAGTATATGATAATCATTCATTATTATTTGTCTTGCCTAATAATTTACGATATTTTGAACATATTTCAAAATAGATAATTTTATACCACTATTTTTTATTTTGTTTGGGAACTTTAAAATATTTTCGAGTATTTGTGCGCACTTTTTATTTTTTAATATTACTAATTCCGGAATTTTATATTTCTCATAAATATTTTTCAGGTCTCTCAACATAGTACCTAAGTCTAATGCCGATCGAGGAACCTGTTTTACATAAATTATTCGCATACATCTACAATTTTTCACACTTCATTAAGAGTTATTACATTATTTATGTGATTTTACACTATTTTAAGGAATGTTTTTGACTAAAAAACAAAACTGACACGATAGATCCTTTTTTGGACTACGGATTCGGATTCAGCGTCGAAAAATACACCAAATTCATATAATTTGGTCCGCTACACACAACTTTTTTTTTTGTGATTTACCTTATCTTAGGAAGATAGACTTCTTTTACAAAACGTTAAAAGGAAAAGGTGTTAAAAAGAAATCCATCGATGGAGTGTTTTTAGTTCACAGACTATCACAGGTTGAGTTTGAACAGCTTGTAGTGTAGAAAATCACAAGATGTGTGAAAAGCAAATTTCCGGATCTGAAGCAAAGAAAATTCCAAATTAAATCTAAAAATAAAATCAATAACTTTAAAAAAGTAACAAATATCAAAACTTAGTGAGAAAGACTATATACTTTGCTTAAAAGACAATAAATTTTAAATAAAGTGAATGAACTTGAAAACAAGAAGCTTACTATCATTAAAAAACAACAAACAATTATTTTACAAAAATAAGTGAGCGTACCAGAGACTTTGTTAATGAAAATCAAAGCAAATTACCTTAAATTCGATAGATCAGGTCAATCTCTAGTTTTAAAAGTTTAATTTTCGTTTTATCCCAGAAAATGTACCAGCAGCTGCCAAGTTTTGCGTTGTCGATGGTAATTTTGCAATTTCAAACCAAAGATGTTGATTAGTTGTTATTTTTCACGTTGTATTCGAAGATGAAAGTTCAGGGAACATTATCAGCAGATTTCAGCAAGTCAGGCAGTTGAAAACTAGCTGAACTAGCTCGACAAACTTGCATGTCACCCTAAAAAAGATTCAAGTTTATTTAGTTAACAAAATTCTATGGAAAAACCAAAAAGATGTTAAATTAAGAAGTAGGAAAGGAAAGTAAAATTTCAGACTGTACATAGTTTTAACTAATTTTAAGGTAATTATGTAAGAAAACACACAAATTTGAGTAAAGCTTTAGAAAGAAGCTGGCCAAAAAAAGGGGTATCAAAATGTAGGTAAAGAGACGGGGAATATTATTTTAGCAGTAAAAATGGGCAAAAGTATCTATTAAGAAAAATTTTATTCATTTCACATTTCGACATTCCAAGATGACAGGTCCAACAATCCATGAATGTGACAAAAAGTCAAATTTTAGTAAAAATCTCATAAAAAAAAAGTTCGTAACTAAGAAGTTTTGTTAAAAAAGGGGAACGGAGGGGTTGAATTTTGAGAAAAATAGTCATGTCAAATTATTATTATTATGAAAATTTAAAGAAATCTTATCAAAACTACAAATTAATTAGCAGAAAATGGAGAAAATAAGACAAGGCAAGGCTTAAAACATAACGTTTGTGTATTTTCAAAATAAAATTGGTTGGAAAAAACATAACCAAGAACGTAAAACAAACGTCAGAATTTGACTTACCAAACAGGTATCAATTTATATTCCTACATTTAACCAAGTATTTTAGCGTAAAGCTTCACGTTCACATTTAAATCACTATTCACTGGAGAGAGTATCGTCGACAAGGAATATCCAGAGGTAGCAATACGTGAGCTGGAGCAGATTGGCACTTTGCAGAAAAGGTTTTGTGCGCTATTCGAAAATCAGTGCGAATGTAGCTGTGTAATCATTTCAATAAGGATGCAACTAAAATAACTTATGCAGCTCTAGAAACGAATAAACATTTTCTTTAGGTATAAGTAAACTTCTGCTGTGGGTCAGTTACGAAAACTATATCTCTCCATTATATTAAGAAGATTGGAATAATTTGTTATCTGTCTTTGTTTTTACATTTTGTTTGTTCTATTGATCCCATGTTCATTTTTGAGGATTATATCCCATCATTTACATTCATTGAACACTGTCCTAGAAAACAAAAGTCCAATTAATGATCTGCCCTTATAAAAAGAGGAAAGTTTTAAAATACGGTCAATCGTGAAGTTCGAAATTTCTCCCAAGAATTATCTCGGCTATATTCTTTTTACTCGCTTTTTATCTGCTGTCGACAGCACTGAAATATTAACGAGAGTTTTTCTGATATGGCACCGTCTTGGGATTCTATTAATTTGTATTAAATTGCTTGGCGTTAATTAATTCCGAATACTATGAAAAATTCGGCCTCGTTTATTTGATGGAGTGCAAACTGGCCAGGAATATCAAGTAGGCAAAGCCAGTTCGTGAAACCCATCTAAGGCTGGGACGCAAAACGAGATGTTGGATTAGGACATTTGCCTAATTAATTTTTTATAAATACAACAAACTTTGTATGCAGAACCGTACCGAGGTCATAAGAAATTAATGTCGCCCACATAACATAATTCTGTCTGATTATTTGATGAATATGCTAATAACATTAAAGTAAAAATATGTTGCTATAATACTATTGAATCAACACTAACGTTACAACTTTTCGTATATTAGTTTTTTATTTAAGGTTTTTACACAAAATTAAAATTTTACTTAAGTGACTGATTCACGGTGCACTTGTATAACGACATTATTTATATTAGTCCATTTACCAGAAAAAGGCGAAAAGCTCAAAAGTTCTGCGAGACTCAGTTTTCGAGAGCGGGGAACACGATGGTGACAATATTTTCCGATCTAACGTCCGACTGCTACTGATTCGAAAAAACCACCCCTCATCAGATTTTCCGGTGCTATGCTTGAGAGGGCCTGCTGAATCGAGCTATTTTTGAATAAAATAAGTAAATATTGACCACAGGTGACCTAACCCACCCCCGGGGGTTGAAACTACCCCCACTCCCAATAACGAAGTGTCACGAAAACAACGAAAATCAGCTGGAAATCGGTATACTCCGTTTTCGAGGGCGGGGAATACGACAGTAACAATATTTCCCGACCTACCCTACACCCTTTACCCTAAACCGAAAAAACCCCACCTCCTTTTCCGATTTTCCGGTGATAGACTTGCGTCGGATCGCTTTTTTTTATCAGTTCAAATAAAGTAAGTAGTAACGATTGACCACAGGTGACCTAACCCACCCCCTTGGTTGAAACTACCCCCACCGCCAATAACGAAATACCATGAGAACAACGATAATAGTGTATCCGTATGTATTTGGATCCACTGAAACCGAATCCGAAGTCAGAATTGTCAGATTGGGTCGTTTTTCACCCCTGACCAAAAAAACGCCCAAAAAAAAAATGGTCTGTCCGGCGGACCAGACCAGTGTACCATTATGTATTTGGACCTGCTGAAACTGAATCTGAAGTCAGAGTAGCTCGTTCTTCACCCCCAACCCCAAAAAACACCACCAATACAAAAAGAAAGTGGTCTGTCCGGCGGACTATACCAGTGTATCCTAATGTATTTTGACCTGTTGAATCCGGATTCGAAGTTAGAATTGACAGATTGACTCGTTTTTCATCCCCAACCCCCGAAAAACACATCCCTTTAAAAAATGATCTGTCCGGCGGACCATACTAGTGTATCCTTATGTATTTAAATCCGCTGAAACCGAATCCGAAGTCAGAATTGTAAGATTGGCTCGTTTTTTACCCTTAACCCCAAAGAACACCCTCAAAACAAAAAGAAATTGGTCTGTTCGGCAGACTATAACAGTGTATCCTTACGTATTTTGACCTGCTGAATCCGTATTCGAAGTTAGAATTGACAGATTGGCTCGTTTTTCATCCCCAACCCCGAAAAACACCCCCCCCCCCCAAAAAAATGATCTGTCCGCCGGACCATATCAGTGTATCCTTATGTATTTAAATCCGCTGAAACCGAATCCGAAGTCAGAATTGTAAGATTGGCTCGTTTTTCACCACCCCCAAACAAAAAAAAGTGGTTTGTCCGGTGGATCATACCAGTGTATTCTTACCAAATACATAAAAATACATTGGTATGGTATGCCGGGCCGACCATTTTGTGGGGGAGGGGTGTTTCTTGGGGGTGAAAACGAGCCAATCTGACAATTCTAACTTCGGATTCGGTTTCAGCGAGTCCAAATATACAAGGATACACTGGTATGGTCTGCCAGACAGACCACTTTTTTGTTTTCGGGGTGTTTTTTGAGGTTAGGTATGGAATACGAGCAAATCTGACAATTCCGATTTTGAATTCGGATACAGCAGGTCAAATTACATAAGGATCCACTGGTATAATCCGCCGGACAGACCACTTTGTTTTTGTTTTGGGGATGTTTTTTGGGGTTGGGGGTGAAAAACGAGCCAATCTGACAATTCTGACTTCCAGGTCCAAATACATAAGAATACACTGATCTGGTCCGCCGAACAGACCATTATTTTTTTTTGGGGGGGGGGGGGGTGTTTTTCGTTGTTAGAGGTAAAAAACGAGCCAATCTGACAATTCTGACTTAGGATTCGGTTTCAGCGGGTCCAAGTACATACGGATACACTGGTATAGTTCGCCGGACAGACCACTTTGTTTTTGTTTTAGGGGTGTTTTTTGGGGTTGGGGGTGAAAAACGAGCCAATATGACAATTCTGACTTCGGATTCGGTTTCAGCAGGTCCAAATTAATAAGAATATACTGGTCTGATCCGCCGGACAGACCATTTTTTTGGGGGGTGTTTTTTTGGGGTTGGGAGTAAAAAACGAGCCAATCTGACAATTCTGAA